>JAJQJQ010000083.1:0-430409 GCA_028622995.1 Panagrolaimus kolymaensis | reverse complement strand
GCGAAGAGACAACGTTTGATGAAAATTCGTATCCGACTTACCGAAGAAGAAACGACGGCAAGCAAGCTACGGTTAACTTTAAAGGGCGACCTTTTATTCTTGATAACCGTTCAGTTGTTCCGTATAATGCGTATTTATTGAAGCGTTTCGGTTGCCACATCAATATTGAAGTGGTATGCAGTTTGCGTACAGTTAATTATCTGTTCAAGTATTTGTTTAAAGGTCCGGACAGAATTAATATTGAGATCAGTAGCGGACAAGTTAATTACGACGAGATTCAGTGCTTCCTTGATGCGAGATACTTATCCGCTCATGAAGCTTGCTGGAGACTTTACAAGTTCGATATGCATTTTTCGAGTGAAAGTATTGAGAGGCTTCAGGTTCACTTACCTGAGCAACAAACGATTGCGATGGCCGAAGATGCTACGGTTTCCGATATGATTCGAGATGCGATGAAAAAGTCAAAGTTATTAGCGTTCTTTGATTTAAATAGAAATGCGCCAAACGGAGTTAATCGAAATCTTACGTATGTAGAGCTTTGCCACCATTTTACATGGGACGCAAAAAAAACGCGAATGGCATACACGTTTGAGAACTACGAAACCGAAATGTCCACGAATGTACGCTGTTAACCCGAAAAACACCGAATTGTTTTACCTTCGAAAGTTATTAACGATTGTTAAAGGTCCAAGAGATTACGAAGATTTACGTAGAGATCCTTACGATCCTAATGCAATTCATGCAACGTTCCGCGAAGCGTGTGTAGCACGAGGATTGGTTGAATCCGATCAAATTTATTACGATGCGTTACACGAAGGAACGTTTTTCAATTTACCGAGAGAATTACGACGCTTATTCGCACGAATCGTTGCTCATTGTGATGTTGAAGCTCCGTTATGGTTATGGAATCAGTTTCGTCATCAGTTAATCTCTGATTTACTTCGAAGTCATCGCGGTGATCAAGATCTTGCGGAAACTTTAGCATGGCGTCAAGTTTTACGAATGATTATTAACAATGAGCGATCGCTTGAAGATTATCCAATTCTTCAAATGGTTGCTGAAATTGTTGGTATTGATGACGAAAGCGTTGATATTACGGCACACCGTCTCCGAGGCGATCAAATGCGAGGAACTTTGAATCCCGAACAAGCGAATGCGTACGAAGCGATTATGCAAAGAGTCGTCAATCCAGATAATTCTGCGGCCTGCTTTTACATTGATGGCCCAGGAGGTTCAGGAAAAACGTATCTTTTTAATTGTTTATTTTCGAATTTGGTTGCGTCCGATACCGATGTTGTTATTATGGCATGGAGCGGTATTGCAGCAAGTTTATATGAAACGGGGCGAACAGCTCATAACGTATTTAAGCTTGATTTTCCGTTCGGCGAAGAAAGTCAATCCGGTGTAGTTTCTTCGGATTCACTTGGACAAGCGTTACGTAAAGTTAAAGTTGTTGTCTGGGATGAAACACCGATGGCACCACGAAGAGCACTTGAAGTTGTTGATGAAAAGTTACGCGAAATTATGAATAACGACACTCCGTTCGGTGGAAAGGTTATCGTTTGCGGTGGAGATTTTCGTCAGTTAGGACCCGTTGTGAAAAACGGTACGCGTAACGATGTTATCCGAAATAGCGTTAAGATGAGTCCGCTTTGGCCTCTTTTCTCGGCGAATAAATACGATTTGATTAGTAACGAAAGAGCCGATAATAACGGAGATGATTTTGCGGAAACGATATTGAGGATTGGAAACGGAAGCGCAAACGATGTTCACGGCAAAGTATCGTTACCCGAAGAGTGTATTAGTGAGAGTGATTTAGTTGAGGTTATTTTCGGTGATGTTATAAGGAATAACGATTTAAATGCGTTTGCGTCTAGAGCTATTCTTTCCACGGTTAATGCTGAAGTTGATACGTATAACGAAGCGATTATCGATTTACTTGATAGCGAAACCGAAAGGATTTATCAAGCTGTCGATCGAGTTGAAGATAACGTATTTGAGTATAGCCCCGAACACTTTGAGACTTTTAAGCCAAACGGTTTCCCTGCGTACAAGCTACGACTTCGAGTAAATGCGGTGATTATGCTTATGCGTAACTTGAGCATCCGAGAAGGTTTATGTAACGGAACGCGACTAATTGTAAAGAGACTTGAACGTAACATTATTGTTGCTGAAAAGTTGACAAATCGAAGCGATAATAACGAAGATAACATGGTAATGATTCCACGAATTACGCTCCTCGACGATTCAAGCGTTTTGAAAGTTTACCGCACACAATTTCCGGTTCGAGTTGCGTTCGCTTTAACGATTAATAAAGGACAAGGACAAACGTTTGACTGTGTAGGAGTTGATTTCAGTAAAGGAATTTTTACGCACGGCCATTGTTATGTTGCTCTTTCTCGCACTCGTGCATGGGATAAGCTTCATATTAAATTGCCCGCCGACGATGTGAACAGTACGCGAAATATCGTTTACAACGAACTTTTGAACGACGATCCGCGTTCAGTAATGTCTCCGGATGCTCCAGATTATGCAGCGTTAAATCCGGATTGGAACGATGAGAATGACGTAAATATGGAAGTTGAAGAAGAGCCTATCGATGAAGATAACGAAGTTATACAAAATGTTTCCGGTAACGATTTAGTTGATTTAGAGTATGAGATTAGCGATGAGTGGGACGATAACATTGAAATGAATGATATAGTTAGCGATTCTGATTAGATCGATGTTGCGTTTGTTATAGCGATGAGTTGCGTTTTGAGCATATTTACAATGTTATATCAGTTGTAAGTATTAAATGTCCTGCCAATTTATTGGATAAATGCGTGCCTTCTCGGAGGCAAGTATGAGGTGCATTATGCTTAAATCACCTCAGGTGATCCACATGCTTAACATAGCGCATTGTTGACAGTTTAATGCCTGGTATGGTCATATGTAATAATTGCACCTGCGTTACGTATGAGATGGGATTTTTTGACCCTTTTTAAGGGTTTTAATTTCCTTATGAACGATAAAAGTTGCGTCATGAAGTTTTACGGAAATTTTCAACGATAGTACTTCAAGTAAGAAAAGTTATACGATGTTTATGTTAGCGATGAGAAAAGGCTTGACCATATATACAAGGCCATATGCAGTAGCAAGTAAGAAATGTCATGCCTATTTATGGGATAAATGCGCGCTTCCTCGGAAGCGAGTATGTGGTGCTTGCTCAAATCACCTCAGGTGAGCCACATGCTTAACATAGCGCATTGTTGACATTTTAGTACCTGGTATGATTATATATGTTGATTGCACCTCCGTACGTATAAGATGCGGTTTCTTTGCCCTTTTAAAGGGTGTTGTTGACCCAGAACTAACAACTATCCTCCAATATGCTGAGAACCTTGACGAGGTTTGGAGGCTTACTATTGAAGTTATTACTGTTTACAGTAATGCACTTTAATAAACCAATACTCAGCCATTTTTGTTTTAGTTTATGTTGTGTTACAGTTTTTTTATTGTCGTTGTAAACATGTAACAGTTCCGTAGATACATTTGAATAATTGTATGTTTAGTTTGAGGGACTTACCGAAGGTAAGGCCCCAATGTTCTTGTCCTCCTTTTTAAATTGGAGTGTCGTTTCTGTCTGTTTGTTTGTCTGTATGTCGTTTCTGCTTTTTTTTTGTTTTGTCCCGATAGCCTAGATCAGTTTTTTACGCTGATTCCGAATATGTTAGTCTCACGCTTCGGAGACTCAAGGATCCCTATGTTTTGACCAGTTTAAATTTGCATTTTATGAAATTTTTCTTGACACGAAAGTTTCCCTTTGTGTTTTTTCTGTTGCATTTTGGAAGTGAAAAATTTGTTTTTCTCTGATTGTCTGCATAGTTGTTTTTGGTAGGATATTTGATTGTGTTTGGGTTAATATTTAGTTTTTTTGGGCGGAGATTTAGTTGTTTTTGGTGAGATGTAAGATGGTTTTCGGGTGGAGATTTAGTTGTTTTTGGTGAGATGTAAGATGGTTTTCGGGTGGAGATTTAGTTGTTTTTAGTGAGATGTAAGATGGTTTTCGGGTGGAGATTTAGTTATTTTTGGTGAGATGTAAGATGGTTTTCGGGTGGAGATTTAGTTATTTTTGGTGAGATGTAAGATGGTTTTCGGGTGGAGATTTAGTTATTTTTGGTGAGATGTAAGATGATGTTTGGTTGGACATTTAGTTGTTTTTGGTTGAATGTTTAGTTGTTTTCGAGTGAATGTTTAGTTGTGTTCGGGCGAATGTTTAATTGTGTTTGGTTCGATATTTGGTTGTTTTTGGGTTGAAATGTGTTTTGGGGCCTGAAGGGCCCATGTGTAATTTGCCTATTGAATGGACTTCGAATGGGTTAAGATGTAACCGAATATTAGAGATATGGAATGGAGTGAAGATTGACTCGGGATCCGGAAGGCCCTATTGTTTATTGTTATTGTGATGAAATATATAATGTTGAGACTACCGTAAGCAGTTCCGTAGATTTTCTTTATGTAAAATGTCTCATTGATTATTGTAAATGATCTTTTTGTAAAATTTAGGAGGTCTGCCGTAGGCAGGGCTCCAAAATTTACCATGAAAAATGGAATGTGTAAGCACAATGATGTTTATTTTAATTGTATTGTTGTAGACACACATGGGTGTTTGAGCACTCTATTTTTTCCAATTTTGCACCCTCTAAAAAAGCACATAATCTCCCCTTTGATAATTTTTTAGAATTCATAAAAACATTTGCACTCCCTAGGATTCTCAAAAAATACTTTAAAGCGTTTAATGTCCACGTGTGGTTGTAAACATGTAATAGTTTCGTAGATTGTGTGAATGTTTGTTTAGTTTGAGGGACTTACCGCAGGTAAGGCCCCAATGTTCTTGTACTACTAATAACCGGATAAATCCGAGTAATATCAAAAAATGCAACTACTTACTATCTTTTCTTTTAGCACAAAGGCTCATATTTATTTGAAGATGATGACTTTGTTGTAGTTCTTTATGGTTTTGAAACAATTGATTCCAGTTTTTTGTCTTATTTTCCATCATTTATTACTGGTAAAGAGGTAATAATATTTCATGAACGAAGCCATTAAAAGTTAATACTAATTAGTAAATAATTTTTTATAGGATAAATCTCGAATTCTTGAAGGTGCTTTGCAATTTACCGTTTCACCTCAAGGTAAAATAACTAAAATAGTTAATCGCAAAATTACTGAAAACGACATTGAAATGGCACAACAGTTTGGTGAATTAAAGAAATCAGAAAATGATCGATTTGATCGAGAAGATCGTAAAGCAGCTGAAGCAGAATTAAAAGATAAAATTGAACGTCAAGATGTTTAAAGCTTTAGGTTTCAAAATTTAGCATGTTTGGTAATAAATAGTTTTTCTTTTCACCTTTAATTTCACTTCAACGAGTGCTGTAAGACAAAACAAAAGCAATGTAAAAACAATTTATTGATTACAAAACTAAACAAAAAATCCTAACAAACACAAACAATTACATTATTACCCTATTATTAGTTGCAAAAATAAACCATATTATAAACGAACCACAATTTAGCATTTTTCATTTGATTCTTCTCCATCATTTTTCATTGGATCAGCTTTTTGAATAATGACTTTATAAACAAGTCCTTCACCATCGACATAAAAAGTTGTACGACCACCGAGCATTCGAGCCTAAAAAATGAAAGGATGAAATTCAGGAAAGTTAGTTAATGTAAGAGACTAACATTTTTTTCAAAGTTCTTAAAGCTTCTCCAATCCATTGCATGAAACCAACTAAAGTATAAAATTCGCCATCGAAGATCAACAGTACCATTTTCTTGAATCAAGCTTATTGATAATGGCTCCATTCGAATATAAGGGAATGCAAATTGACCAAAAATGTTGAACTTTCCAAGATACATAACAAATCGTTGAAGACCTCTAAAATGGAAACATGTTGGATTAGTAATACATATGTATTGTTAAGCATATTCTTACTTTCTTTGAACATTTGTAATGTGATTTTCACAAAAGACATCATTGCGATAAAAGGAAAAGTCCAAATTCTTCTTGAACATAAGAGGCATCTGAAAAACCAAATTTTTAGTAACAAAAAGTCAAAGATTTACAAAGAAACTAACATTGATTTCCAACTGCTTTTGAACGTTTTCAAGTTGAGCCATTTGTGGCAAAGTCGTTGCTGTTGATGATGCCGATGAAGTTGAACGAGATTGAATGGAATTCCATAAAATGTGCCTTGAAGAGCGATATGGTTTTACCAGATGATTGATTGACAAGACCTTCTCGAGCATGCTTTGAAATGGTTGAATTTAAAAACAATAAATAAAGCTTGAGTTTTATTTGTAAAAATTTTGATAAAAAGCAAGACGTTGAGAAAATGTTTGTAACAACAAACTTCAGAAGAAGAAAATTTAGGCAAAAAATTAAATGGTTTGAATTCATTGAAATCACCCCACAAGTTTGGCTTTATGTGTTACAATGACCATGTTAACATTTTTTTGGAGATCATTGCTTTGAAACAAAAAAAAAACAACGGATGTCTTCGAAGAAAGAAAAAGATTATTTTATCAATCATCATCAAATAATTTTTAGTTCTTCAATTCTTTGGATGATTTTGTAATAAGAATGTTAAGAAGGATCCTATTGCTCAACCATCGAATTAATGCATGCTCATCCATTCAAATGGTATGCAGCTCAAATCAATCACGATTTTCATCTTCTTCATCTTCAGCTGAAATGCCTCAAATGTATCATCTTGAACATATTCAAAAGCGACTTGAACATACAGCAAGTTTTTTCATTATTTTATTGCTCATTAATAGCTCACTTTTCAGGTACCTTTGATGTTCAGAGCAAGACTGGATTTTACCTTTTATCGAAATGATGTAATTTGTGAAGATCAAATTTGGAATACTCAAAAAATGTAAGGTTTTTTACTATAAATTAGTGTGACCTAATAATCCTTTTTGTTTTTTAGTGGATTACAGAACTATATGTGGTATCTGGGAAAGATGAGTGTTGCTGGTCAAATCGCGTTCCCATATATCAAAATGGTACCATTATCAATCAACTTGATTCAAGAAGAAGGATCTGTGAGACTTCGATGGCGTATAGCATACATGAATTGGTTGAGTGCATTGAATTGGAAGAGCTACAATGCAGAATATCGTGAGAAAAATGTAAGTTTCTTGTATTGCTTCAATCATAATCCATAATCACTTTTTAGGCTCGATGGTATGATGGAAATGCAACGTTTTATGCTGATGGGAATGGACTTGTTTACAAAGTGGTGATTTCAAGAATGTCACAAGATGATTCGTTTACAAAGAAATCAACTAAGAAACTGGTCGAAAAAATGGGAATCTTACCTCAAGCTCCTACCAACTTTGTCAAAGCTGATCCAATGAAGAAAGATGGAAAAGAATCAAATGAAAAAAGCTGAATTGTGGTTCATTGGTAATATGATTTATATTAGAAACTAATAATAGGGTAATAATGTATTTGTTTGTGTTTGTTAGGATTTTTTGTTTAGTTTTGTAATCAATAAATTGTTCTTACATTGCTTGTGTTTTTACGATATGATTTTTACAGCTATTGAAGAACAAGCGGATGGAGAAAATGCTGAAACTACCTTGCATCTTTCTTTCACTTTTTTTGTTCCTCGTTTATTAAACAATCAAGCAATACAAAGTTTTTATGTATGTTTTAAGCTTTAAAGTGAACATTTTCCGATCATAATTGCAACATCACCAAAGTTAGTTTTATCTGCTTGCCATGCTTTTGCTCCCAATTGTGTTTTTACATTCGCTGCAATATTACAAACTAGCTTTTGGTTGAAAGCTTTATTTATCATATTGGCTGCATAAATCTGATAATTGGCCATCTTCTTGTATTTATTTGCTAACGTTTGAGTTTTATCCTAAATTGGGACCTTTACTCCATCATAAATAATATTGCACAAAAGATCAATGTGGCTTGAAGCTGTCGAACCAACTGCGACTAAATATTTGGATGCTGCTGAAGCAATCTTAGTTGTTTGTGGTGGTGTAAGAATATTCATAGCTTCCTTAACAAAATCTAAAATTATGTAAGTTTGAAAGAAATAACTAATTATTTGGTTGATCGGTCTTACTGCTGCCACATTGACTGATGTTTCTAACAGTGAAAGAGCAATTGAGAAGCATAAGAGCGAGCTGAAAAATGAACTTCAATATTATTATTATTTTGCCACTTTCAAAACTTCTGTTTGTCATTAAAATATTTAGTTTATGTTGCAAATTTTCTTCCATGAATTAATTATTGCAGCTTATGACTAACTTTGGTTTAGCATTGTTATGATAAAATTAATGGGCTATTCGTTACCCGCATAATTAACTTTACAACAGTGATCGATAAAGCGTCGTTATTTGATGATGCGTTGTTGTTACTAACATTCTTACTTTAAGATTTCTCAACCAAAATCCAGCGAAATCCTCGATTAACTAAAGTTAGCGTGCTACAATTTTGTGCTTTCAATTTTATTAATAAACGTTTTTGGATTGAAAAAAAAAATACGAAACAGCGAAAATGAACTCGAATACGAGGAAATAAAGATTCATTTCTGCCTGACTAAAATTTTAGTTTCTTCATTTGAAAACAAACCTGTAAATTTTGTTCATTGCTTGTTAAAGGAGTTAACCATACAGGAACTCGATTCAAAATAGCAGTTTTACTTGTTTCAAATTTGGGAATTGCTCCAACTTCATACAAACTAACGATAAAAACCAAAGCGAAGAAGGAACAATATTTGAAGGATGAAGCAGCAACAGCCATTTTTGATTTCAGAGTTTTTACAATTTTTGGATTCTTGCAAGTTGCAACTTTATTTTTGGTGGTATTTATGCATACATTTTTAAACATGAAAAGGTTATAAAAAGTTGCAGATAGTTTTATTTTCCAAAAAAAAGAAGAAGGATTATCTCCATGGCCAATGGACTCTTTCTCTCTCCTACGCCTCCTTATTCGTTCGTTCGTATTAGTTTTATAATTGCAAATTGCATAATAAAATAATCATCTGTAATAAAGGGATCAAAAGTTTCAAACATTCAAATTACTTATTTTATTTTTAGAAAGATTAATCGCCACTAATCGCGAACTTTGATCATGAGGATTAACAAAATTGAAGCTTGACTACCATATCCAATTCATCGAATTTTTTTCTCCAAATATTTGTTGTTACATACTTTAAATTAAGTTCAATCTTTTCAAAACCTATTCGACTTCTAAAGCGAAATAAGAAGCAGCAGCTTGTTATGTACAGTAAAAAGTTGCTCCTAACGTTTTAATCAAACAAAAAAAACTCATCAAAAGTTGTTTCATTCATTTTTGTCCATCCAACAACAATGCCTTCTTCATTTGCGTGAACGTCTCTTTTTTGTACCAATTTTACTAATATGACTTTCTTTCAATTTTTAGACGACGACCAAAACGAAGATGAGATTCACATCGCTGGTGGATGATGCAAAATCTTTCGAGGATCTTTTACGTATGTTTTTTTACTTTTACTTTAAAATCTGGTTCAAAAGTTGGTTATGTTTTTCAGAAGCTGTCAAAAGTGCAAATAAGTTCTTGCGTGATTCTCCATTGACTGTCAAGCTTTTACCTGATGCAATTTATTTTGTATGTGCTAATGGATTACACGATGGTTATTTCATGGAAATCAAAATGTTTGAGGTTTGATTATTTTTCTTTGTTTGCATACATGTTAGTAATCGATTTGTTTCAGGCTGAAATCTTCTCACTTTATCGAATGGATGGAGTTTCTGGTGATAACAACATGATAATTATGTCTCTTGATGGAACTGATTTTGTTCGATGTTTTGAAGTGAAAGATGAAAAGGTCAAAATTCGACTTACAAGACGCTCCAAAAGAAACATAATGAACGTGGACTTTCATTTCTCTGGTATTTTAAAATGTATTCCACTCAAAATTCATAATGGTGTTCAAGTGGTTGATTATATGACACCTCGTGTTAGTGTTCCAATAGTTGGTCTCAATGTTGCACCGATGAATGTTTTCCAAAATTTTGTTAGCACTTTTGCTGAATTGAAGATTAATGCTATGGTGAGTATTCATGTTTAATCCAGCTTGCTTTTCTGTCTTTAATCAAACCATTTTTTTAGGATTTAACTCTTTGCAATGATGGACGTTTAATCTTGGAAGCTGAAACAGAAGACAAGGTCCAATTTAATTTCAACATGGATGAACAATTTGTAGCTGATAATAGTAATGATTCCTTTCAAAGTATTAGAGTTCGCTTGAGTGTTCCAAATGTTCATCATTTTCTCAAATGTATTCCATCAGCCATTCCTAACTTTATTATCCGTAAGTTTACTTCTTTCTTTCTTTCTAAAAGTTTTTCATTGGTCCATGTTTTTCAGGTGTATCCGAGCATGATCAAATCGTCATCGTCGCAAAACATTCTAATATTGAATATTCATTTTATGTTAGTTCACTTCGTGATGAAGAAAGTGTTGTTTAATAAACCTTTTGTTGTTATGTATGTATTATTATCTTTGTTATTTCATTAATTTTGTATGTGTTAATAAAGATGTCTTGTTTTTGTTTAAATTTTGGTTGCAATGTTTCATCAAGTCTTAGAAAAACAGCTAATTACAGCGATTTGTCCCTTCGTTAAAAATGCAAATGAGATAGCAGCGGCTTTAGTAGTTTATTTGATTCAGTAATATTTGATGTTTGTAAATCTTTAGCTTCAAGCATTCACCTTTTTCGATTTTGCTTGTATTGCTGCTCCTTTACAAGCTTCCATCACCAACAGATTTGAAAGATGCGCCATATGTTTGGCAATGAGTTCATTTTGAAACTGACCATCACCTTCGAAGTTCGAACCATCGAAGCTTTCACTTTTTTGATTAAACTTTTTTTTATTCAACTTTCTTCAAATTTTCTAATCTCCCATCAAAAATCATCTCAAATTTTCATCACATCTAATTATGGGAAAACCAAAGTTCAAAAAAGTGAAACCTGCAGTCAAAACAACCAAATTCAAAAAGAATGAAACGAAAGCTGTCCAAGAAAAGCCGAAAACTCTCTATGATCTTGCTGCCACTGAAGATGTTCCTAACAATGCTGCAGTATCAAGAGCTAAAGAAATTCAAGATTTTAAACCAGTAAGTTGCTTTATTTCTTCCTTTGATCGTTGTTGTTGAATGTGATTTTATAATGCGTTATCATTTTTTAGGAACAAGCCAAACATGAAGTTGCTCGCAAAAAGTTGAAGAAACAGAAAGAACGAATGGAAGAAGGAATTCTGAAGACGGCTGAAGCAGAAATTCTCAATATTGAAGGTCCTGGTTTTATTGAAGCTTCAGATGGAACTGAAACATACAATGTTCGTCAAAGTGATATTCGAAATGCTGTGGATATGGCAACTGCTTCAAAGAGCTTTGGACTTGATCTTGAATTTGGTCCATATCGATTTGATTATGGTATAAATGGAAGAGATCTCATCATTGGTGGCCGCAAAGGACATATTGGTGTTTTTGATTGGATGACGAAGGATCTTATTACCGAAAAGAATACTATGGAAAGCGTCAATGATGTATCGTAAGTGATTTTGCTGCTTTTATTTCGCTTCTTTGTATCCATTTGCTTCTTGTAAAGATTGTTAAAAGTTACATAACTTTCTAATCCTTTGTCTTTTTTAGGTTTCTTCATGTCAGCACAATCTTTGCAGCAGCTCAACGAAGATGGGTCCATATTTATGATGAACAAGGTGTGGAGATGCACTGCATGAAGAAATTCTCTGAACCAAAGCTGCTGGAATTTTTACCAAGGCATCTAATGCTTGTGTGCACAACTTACTCTGGATTTTTACATTATCTGGATATCACAAGTGGTCAAGTTGTTGCATCATATCGAATGAAAGATGAAGGAAATCCTAATGCTATCGTCAGAAATAATGCTAATGGAGTTATTCTCAGTGCAGGTGGCTCAGGTTTGTTTGATTTAGCTTCTTTTTCTTTAACTACTAATAGCAATCATTTTTAGGACAAGTTTGTATGTGGTCTCCAACGGTGAAAGAATCATTAGTATCAATAAAAGCACATTCTGGAGTTATTCGTGGTCTTGCTGTTGAGAATTTTGGTAATTATTTTGTCACTGCTGGTAATGATCAACGTGTAAAGTATGTTTTCATTCTTCTTTTATGATAAAATGACTATAATCTTGATCATTTTTAGATTGTTCGATATGCGTACTTACAAACAACTTTATGCATGTAATATTCAAGGTCAAATTTCATCCATTTCTCTCAGTCAAAGGAATTCTCTTGCTGTTGGTATTGGTCAACATGTTCAAGTTTTTGGAAATGTTGTTGATAATGGCATCGTCAAACCTTATCTTTCACATTTCGTTGGTGGTGATGTACGTCAAGTTGGATTTTGTCCTCATGAAGATGTTCTTGGTATTGGTCATTCTCGAGGTTTTGCAAGCATAATAGTACCAGGTTTGTGAATTCTTTCCTTTTATCTTTAAATCCTTTATTTTTAGGTTCTGGTGATCCTGATATTAATGGTCTCGTTTATAATCCATTTGAATCGAAAACACAACGACGCGAACGTGAAGTCAAAATGCTTCTTGATAAGCTTCAACCTGAAATGATCGCATTGGATCCATCTCAAATCAATCGTGTGAAGAAGGCTCAAGAAGTGGTGGAAGATATTCCAAAAGCCATCCAAAAGAAACCTGATTATCATTGGCCTCTTCTTTCTCGTTTCAAACGTTTTTGAAAATTGTTTTATTGTTGATTTATTGTTTTGTTTGTTTGTTGTTGATTAGTTTTTATAGATAATAAAGTTTTTTTGTGTAAAGCATTCATTTTGATATGGGCGTTGGAAGATTGATAAGCGGAAAGTTTATGTGTGATTTCTGAAAATTAAGCTGAGAAACTTGGAGGAAGAAATTTGTGTAAAGGAGGCTTTCATAAAGAGTGGAAGTTATTAATGTTCATTTGTTTTCCTTAAAATGCGAACTAATTAATGGAGCATTTATTTATAAGCCTTACAACCAACAAATCTTCTAATAAGCAGTTCAAGGAAGGAGATGACTAATTGTAAGTATGTCGGGTAGCAAACAAAGAGCTTTAAATTGATGAGTAATTTTTGATGAAAACGAAAGGCATATTGCTTTCATATTATATTACATATTTAACAGCAAATTATCCCCTAATTAATCATCTTTTCGATTTGAAGAAAATACCGTAACAAGATAGTTGTAAGTGAGGTTGTAGCATAATAATTCCTCCACACATTCACTCGACAGTAAAAGAAGCATTTTAATGAAAGATCAATGGGTTGCAAATTATCAGCTAATGCTTCATTACCGTGTCAGATTTTAGGAATTAGCAAATTCTTTGGTTTCCACCTTTAATTATGACAAAAGTGTATGTGGTGTATCTGTTAAACGAATTTGAGAAAACTTTAGAAAACAAAAATTATTATTAATTTCTTGCTTTCATGAAGGATTGCATGGAATACAATTTCATTGTTTCTTCCTCTTCAAAGATTTGGAAAATATTATTCCATAACTAATTCAATCTTTCATTGTTTATCGAAAATAAAATTATGTAAAGGTCTAACAACTACTATGTACCCATTTGCAAGTTTTACAACTAAAAGAAGGCTCATTCACATTTTTTTGAAACTTCAATGTTGCTGAGAAACATTAGAAAAAGCTTCATTGCATTATTTTCTAACAGAATGGCAGCCATTTAACAAGCTCTAAGAAGATTTATGGATTGAAGCTTAGTGTTAAACTATCGAAAAAGGCGAAGAAATAAAGGAAAGTGATGATAATAAATACATAGTTAAAATTAATCAAGCATTAACCCTTTTTTTACAAGTAAACATCATACTTTGTGGCTAAAAAAAATCAGTAGCTGCTTTTTTGACCAATAATAACGTTGATTTCGATTGATAATTTACTCGTCGAAAGCACAAAAAGCAAGCAAGCAACCATCCTTCATTTTTTTTCAAACAACCCGCAAACTTTTTTACTCTTCCAGCTTCTTTTACTGTGTTTCTGGCTGCTCGCTCGCATCGAGCGAGAAAAAACCTGACTCGCTATTTTTCTTCTTCAATCATCAAAAATTTTTTGCGATTCATTCTTTCATCTTTTTTTCCACTAACAACAAATTTGGTTGTGGATCTTCAATGATGATGTTAAAAATTGCTGCTCTTTTGCTGTTTATTGGCTCGTGCTTTGCTTCTAATGGTGATGGTGATATTGGTATGTTTTATTGTTATTTCATTCATTGATGGATTTTAACATTTGTTTATTTTTTAGATCGCTTATCAACTTCTCTATGTGAACAAAAGAAAAATGGTGTTTATGAAATTTTCAAGTGTTCTTCAAATTTCGTAGCATGTCAAGATGGCCTTGCTTCCACTGGTCGCTGTCAAGATGGATATCTCTTCAACGCAAGAATGTATCTTTGTCAAACGCCGCATGAAGAATTTTGTTCTCATCTTATCTCCGAAGAAGCTGAACGTGAATGTATCGATGCTATCTCTCATCATGAATCTGGTCGATTGGCTCCTGATGAAACGTTTGAAGCTTCTCGTCTTTTTGCAACATTTGATGGAAGAAAACCAACAATGACCGATGCACCTGCTTCTCAAGAATCTGTTCGTTTGGTTCCTGATGAAACATTTGAAGCTTCTCGTCTCTTTGCAGTATTTGATGGAAGAAAACCAGCGGTGGCAGACGGTCTTGCTTCTCATCATGAATCTGGTCGATTGGCTCCTGATGAAATATTTGAAGCTTCTCGTCTTTTTGCAACATTTGATGAAAGAAAACCAACGATGGCGAATACACTTGCTTCTCATCATGAATCTGGTCGATTTGATCCTGGTGAAATGGCTGAAGCTGCACATATTTTTGCAACGCTTGATGGAAGAAACCCAAGCAAAGTGGCAGGTATTGCTTCTCATGGGGAAGTTGATCGATTGGTTCCTGATTTACAGGTCGAGCCATCACATGTTTTTGCGCATGTCAAAGAAGAAGGATCAACAATGACAAGTGCTCTTGCTTCTCATCATGAATCTGGCCGATTTGTTCCTGATGAGATGGTTGAAACTGCACATCTCTTTGCAACACTTGATGGAAGAAGACCAACGATGGTAGATACTCTTGCTTCTCATCATGAATCGGGTCGATTTAATCAAGACTTACTGATAGAGCCAGCGCATGTTTTTGCAACACTTGATGGAACAAAACCAATGATGGCTGATGCTCTTAATTCTCATCATGAATCTGGCCGATTGGTTCCTGATGAAACATTTGAAGCTTCTCGTCACTTCGCAACACTTGATGGAAGAAAACCAAGCAAAGTTGCTGATATTGCTTCTCATCATGAATCTGGTCAATTTGTTCCTGGTGAAATGGTTGAAGCAGCACATGTTTTTGCACCTTCTAAAACGGAAGAATTAACCAAATTTGGTGATGTTTCGTCTCATGGAGAAGTTGATCGATTGGTTCCTGGTGATATTGTTGAAGCTGCACATGTTTTTGCGTCTGCCAAAGAGGAAGGATCAAAGATATCAGATGCTCTCGCTTCTCATCATGAATCTGGTGAATTTGTTCCTGGTGATATGGTTGAAGCTGCACATGTTTTTGAGTCTGCCAAAGAAGAAGGATCAAAAATATCTGATGCTCTCGTTTCTCATCATGAAACTGATCGATTTGTTCCTGCTGAAATGGTTGAAGCAGCACATGTTTTTGCACCTTCAAAAATTGAAGAATTAACCAAATTTGGTGATGTTTCCTCTCATGGAGAAGGTGATCGATGGGTTCCTGATTTACATATCGAGCCAGCCCATGTTTTTGCGCCTGTCAAAGAAGAAGGATCAAAGATATCTGATGCTCTCGTTTCTCATCATGAATCTGGCCGATTTGTTCCTGCTGAAATGGTTGAGGCTGCACATGTTTTTGCACCTGCAAAAACTGAAAAATTAATCAAATTTGGTGATGTTTCGTCTCATGGAGAAGTGGATCGAGTAGTGCCTGATTTACTGGTAGAGCCATCACATGTTTTTGCATCTGCCAAAGAAGAAGTATCAAGGAAATTCTCCCATGGTGGTTCTCGTCGTCAATTTGGATTCGCTCCTAAAGCTCATCGTGATTCGTTCCCGGCATTTCCTGTTATCTTTCCAATGGACATGGCAGAAGGACATGTTCCACTTCGTGACCGATTCGATGGTGATGCACTTCAACTTCCTTTGAAAAATCCTTTTGCTCATTTTGCTGAACATCGTGGTTTGAAGCTTCGTGACGGTTTTGATCGTGGTTCTTCTCCTGAACTTCCTGCTCACTCTCCTTTCAAATCTTCAATTGAAAACCATCCAATTCATGATCGATTCGATGGTGCTCCATTACTTTTGCCATTGAGCAATCCTTTTGTTCATTTTCCTGAAAGACATCGTCCAAAATATCAAAGGTATGTTTTTTGTTTGTTAAACTCTTCTCTTATTGCTTGTTTTTTTCCAGAAATGTGGAGTCTATCGAAGAATCACAAGAAGGAAGTGGATTAGATAACGATGGAGATATTGAACTTTTCTGGCGTCGTAAAAGATCTGTCAACGATAAAAGATGTCCTGTGAAACAAGTATGATATTTTATATTTTGCAGACTTTTGGAGTTATTTGTGTTTTAGCATTCATATCGACCTCTTCTTGGAAAACCTCTTGCTTCATCCGACACTTCTTCTCGTATTCGAACAACTGATCTTTCGACTCCACCACCATCTCTTCGTCAAATGTTCAATGAAGCTCCTGATGCTATTTCCGCTGATCCCGAATGCTTAGGTCGTGAAGAAGGGTATACTTTCTCGCATGGTCCATGCCGTTCATCATTTCATCGATGCTTCATGGTTTGTTTTTTTACTTCCTTTTTTTGCCTGTTTACAATTCTTCTTTTCAGGGAGCCAAAGTTCGTCACAACTGCGCTCAAAATGGTCAAGTTTATTCTGAAATGTCAAAGGTCTGTGTTGCTCGTGCTGATTTGATGGAATGTCGTCCACCCAAACCTCCAGCAATTAGTTTCAACCATGATACAACTTTATCAAATGTATGCTCCAACCGCACTGATGGGCTCTATCGTCATCCACTCTCCTGTCAACGAAGAATTCAATGCTTTGATTCTCGTGCTTTTGAATATCCAGCATGTTCCCATGATCTTGCGTTTGATGAACGTCGTGCTGTATGTGATTATCGTCAAAATGTTCCTGGATGTGAAACGTTTGCTGATAATTCATCAAAAGAACAACCTCAATCAATGTTTGGATGCGGTGGTCATAAGCATGGAGCTTACATTCCAAACAAATTTGACTGCAGCTCCTTCTATCGATGCGTATGGGATACAATGGAACTGATGAAATGTCCTGCTGGAACTGTCTTCAACCCAAGGATCGATGTCTGTGATTATCCCAACCAAGTTTCATGTTATGCCTCTAACTAATATAAAGATAAAAGATTAACTGTGTATTTATATTTTGTATTGTATTGTAAATGTTTTCATTTTGTTTAATTTGGATAATAAATCATATAACAAATTTTTCTGTGTTTTTTCTTTTGTTTACATTGATTCATATGAGGAAGATGGAATTAGCGGACTCAGTATGAAAACTTAAAGCTATGCTTTTTTTGCTTTAGTTTGATTGATGCAAGCGGTGGAAGTATGGTGGTGGAATTAGGTTTTTCGCTGCAACGGATGCAACTGCATTTCCATGGAAGACTATTACCATTTGGCAAATGGCTGATTTGATGCCAAGTAAATTTACTTGCTTTTCTTCCATTTTATGTTTTTGTTGTTGCTTGGCTTGCATTTGCATTAATTTGATTTACATAACTTCCCATTAATATTTTCCCAACTTTCTTTGTTTCTTTTATTTATAATAGTAACACTCCATCATTTATTTCGTGAATTTGTTAATAGTCGACGAATACAACTAAAATTTTGCGATAAAATCGTGTTTCTTCATCGTTGTTTCAAAATTCTTTTTATATTCCTTTCCACAGCTGACTGTTTTATTGGACGAAAACGAAGGTTATTATTGCTTTTAAATGTCATCAAATATTATGGATACTGATTTGGAAGCATCCAATCATTCAACCATGTCTTTTGATACTTCATTAACCAATGGTAATGGCGATATGAAATCATTAACATCCATACCAATTATAAGACCAGGTTGTCGAGTTTATGCAAAAATGGAAGGCGTGGATGAATATGGTAAAGATAAACAACTTCAATCATCATTAAAGGGTTTAAAAAGTTTTTATTTATTTTAGTTCTCGCTGAAATCCAAAAACGTGAACCTCATCCACCTGGATACCGTTATTATGTTCATTATGTGGATTATAATCGTCGAATGGATACATGGTTGAAAGAGGATTCATTAAATATGAAAACCATATTATATCCACAAAAGAAAGCAGCAAATAAGAAAATAACAACAACCACAACAACCGAAAATATTCCTCAACTTTCTCCTTCAGAAGATGGAAATACTCCAATGAAAAGAAAATTTAATCGGCAAAATAACATTGAATATGTTCAATATTGCGATATGGATGCATATGAAGATGATACGCCAGCAATTCGAAAACGTAAGGCAATTAAGAGAAGAAATTTTTTTTTGATACAAAACCATTTTTTCCACCCTCGATCGAACCTTTTTGTTAATTTTTTGTGGAGAATGAATCTCGGGTTTTTTTCACGTTTGAATCATTGATTCTTTTTTTTTCAGCTCGCAAAAAAGATGAAGATGATGAATCCAAGCGTCGAAATATTGAAATGATTCAACTTAATGGTTGGTCAATAGTTCCATGGTATTTTGCGCCATATCCCGAACCATTAACTCATTTACCCTGCATTAATCTTTGCAGTTGGTGTTTATCATATTGGCCTTCATTTGAATGTTGTCAATCTCATATGGTTTGTTTATTTTTTTATTTTTTTAATTACCCTTAATTTTAACCCTTAATTATTTTTAAAGACTATTTGCCCATTAAATGGACCACCTGGAAAGAAAATATATGAAAAGGATGGGTTAGCTTTTTTTGAAATCGATGGCGCAGTGGATGATGATTATTCCACTAATTTATGTTTGCTAGCTAAATTATTTTTGGATCATAAAACTGTTTATTATGATACTAAACCATTTTATTTTTATGTGCTATGTGAAAAATCAGAGGATATGTTTTATGATATCGTTGGATATTTTTCTAAAGTAAGTAACTTTGTTATTTTGCAATTTGGTGGAGCTATAGCATGAGCAGCCATAGATACAGATCCAACTGGAGAAGCTTCGTAAAAAATAAAAAATGAGTCTCAATGTTCCAACTTTTTTACGAATGTTTGCTTTCATGCTTTTTTTTATTTGGGTTTTTTCATTTTCTTGAATTTTTACTTTTATTCATTTTTTGCATATATTTTTTTTCTTCAGGAAAAATGTTCAGCGGATGAATACAATTTAGCTTGCATATTGGTTTTGCCCCAATTTCAAAAGAAGGGATATGGAAGATTTTTAATTGAATTCAGTTATTTATTATCTAAAGTTGAACAAAAAACTGGTTCTCCAGAAAAGCCATTATCTGATTTGGGTTTGGTAAGTTTTTTTTATCTTTCACATTCATAAATATTCCTTTACCAAAACCTCCTATTTATTTTTTCATTTTTTTAGCTTTCCTATCGATCATATTGGCTTTATGCTATCACTGAATTTGTTTTATTTTACTATGAACATGATGGATCGGTTGAAGCTTTGAAAAAATTTATTGGTAAAGAAATAAATTTACATTGTAATTTTCCAAGATTAATTGAAAAAACTCGAATTAAAAAGGATGATTTAATGAATACCATGACTTCATTTGGTATTGCTCGACCCACAGCAAATGGAACTCAAATAATTTTATCTTTAACAATGATAGAAAAATATTTTAAAAATAAGATTGATAAAATTCATGTTGATCCTAAATATTTAAAATGGTCTCCACCCATGCCTAAACAAGGCATAGTAAATAGCTCCAGAGCAGCAGATAATCGTCGACGAGCGGCAGTTGCAAATGGTAATTATGATTTTGATGAATAAATATTTATTGTTGTTGTTGATTTCTTTCTTTTTTTGAAAAAAGCTTTTGTGAATAAATATGTTTGTTTGTTTTTTTGTAATTAATAATAAATCCTTCAATCTCAATTAAGTAGTTTTGTTTTTATAAAAAGGAAAAATGAGTGAAATTAGAAATGACTACAAAAAAGTGATTTTAGTTATCCAAAATTGCCTCTTTTTTTTCACCACCATTAAAATTCAATTCTAACAAATCTCATAGCCCAACAATTTTTATTGTTACTTTTTTTCTTAAAAGCTATTAATTTATTCTAAATATTTGATAAGTATGTATGTTTGTTAGTTATAAATAATTGGGAAGATAAAAAAAAGTAAAAATAAAAATCTTTTAAAAGTTGCTAAATGTTTGAAGAATGTATTTGATGCTTCGATCAGGAATTTTATTTTTCCATTCGATGTGAATTTGAAACAACTATGTGGGTTAGTTAGTTCATCGAATTCTCCATGTCATTCGGTAATAAACAAGTAAATTACATAAAAGTTGGAATTCCTGAGAGAAAAAAGCTACAACGACATTAGTATTGCCAAACTAAAATAATAACGAGCAATAACAAGAATTTTATTTCACGCAAAAATTTTGGCATGCTTTCATTCTACAATTTTGTTACAATTTTTTGTTGTTGATAAAATTTTGGATCAAAAAATCTTTTTACTTGCAATGATGAATTTAGTTAGTTGTAAAAAGGTTTTGACAACGAATAACAAATCAAATGAAGAGCTTTTTATCCATAGTCAAAATAAAACAAACAACAAAAGAATTGAAAGGTAGCTATTATCACGTTTCGCAGGTGCAAAATTTGGAAGCAGTTTATCACAAAATAAAAGATATTTTGCTGGTTATCTCATGGTTGATTAAGATTTTAATAATGGAATTGGATTTTGTTTGTTTGTTTGTTTTTTTGTGGGGAGAATAATTAATAAGAACTTTCTTCACACTGTTCGAGGAAGAATAAAGATTATGCTAAAGCTTCTTGTAATGCAAAGATGCTCATAATCGACATACATATTTACAAATAACCGGAATCAAATTAAATGCAACTAAATTTATCATCGGTTAATCCATTTTCAACAAAAATATTTTTTTAGCAAAAAATTTCCATTGAAACAAGTAAAGAAGAACATTTCTGTGATTATCAGCAACATGGTTTTCCTTCACCTTCCATCATTTTAGCTTTTGGTGTAAATACCTTTCAAAAAAAAATAAACTTTGGTTGTTATCTTGCTAATTAATAACCCCATCCTTTTGAGGAAATCAAAGTCCTGTTGAGATGTGGTTAACGCTTCGGTTGTTTTCTGCTCAAAGAGATTGAATAAATTTTTGTAAATACTAGTTCGCTGGGGCGCCTATTCTTTACTTCGGTAAAAAAAAACTTATTCAAACTTCCTCGAAGAAATGAGAATATTTTATTATGTAAAAGCAATTCATGCAAAATAAATTTTGAAGAAACACATCTTTCGAATCAGATGCTATCCTGCTTTTTTATTTCTTGCATGCATCATAAAATATTTTTCATCGATTAAAACAACATTGGTCGTGAGAATTGATATCATTTCTTTTTCAATTTTTAGAAATAAGCAGCAATGCTTTTCAAAATTTACTTTATCCTTCGATTTCAATGAACGCCCAAAGTTTACGTTCACGATTTTTGTTGGAGGACTATGAGGCTGCTTTATTGGTTTAATCAATTTGAAATAAATAAATGCACAAACTTTTCATGGTTATAAAGATGAAAGATGAAACAGTTCTCCAATATTTATCTTCATCAAAACAAATGCTTGATGCTTTGGCTTGCCTCCATTTCGAGGTTGATGAACTCACACTTATCATCGCCTGGTGGTTTAAACCAATTTGCTTTATGCATCAAGAAAGCTAACATTGGGTTAAAAACTTTGGTAATGGCAACTGATTCACTCTGGTTAATGCTGGATAAAAATCTTGGATAACGATGAATTCAAAAGAATTAAAGAAACCATAACCTTTTGAGAAAAATGTTTTGTCAAAATTCATTCATTCCCATGCAAAAAGTCGAAGAAGAGAAGAGTCTTACATAATTTTAGCATCGGTTGAAAGAAAAGATAAAAAATCTTCAAGCAAACATAATGCAGTAAAGTTAGTGAAACAACAAACAAAAAAATGAGAGAGGGATATCGATTAACAACAACCTTCAAAAAAAAATCTTTCTTCAAGTGACAAACTTTGGATAAATACGGCTTCTTCAACGATGACACATAACTTTGATTTTAGATTTGCTGTAAGAAAGAAATAAACGATAATGGCAAAGTTAGAAGAAAACGAACTAATTAACTGTTTACTTTAATCAACAAATAATTACCCAAACCAAATTTCTGATCAAACAATTTGTATGTAATAAATATTCAAGCCATTATTAAGCTTTTTTTGCAATGTCATTACACAAAAAGGAATTGAATTTTCAAACTTTTATTATTGAAACTAAACAAAGAAAAACACAATACATAATAAAATCAAAATGGAATATCACAGATACAATACAAAAAAATCAAACAACAAATAAATAAATGTTTTACACAGGGTTAACAGCCTTTAAAAGAGGCTCATGTTTCACTTCATCCATAGACGTATCCATTTGTTCCATACAATGTCCATGATAAGCGATATTTCTTTTGACCACACAGTTTTGATACTTCCATTCTTCTTCATCATCATCATAATATTCGTTGAACTTTTCAAAGCATACAGGACAAGTTTTGTTGAGAGAATTCGTTGCAATTGCATCAGATGGCGATGAAGATTGACCTTCTTCCATTGTTGTTTTTTGATTACTGCTACTTGGTTCTCTTTGAACATCAGCAAGTTCATCAAAGTCCATCCATTGCTAAAAAAGGAGTTTATTAAAAGCAACAAAAAGAAAAGGTAAGAAACTTACATCTTTCGACATAAACCATGGTCTTGGACGAGATTTTCCAGTATCCTTGGTTCTCAAAAGATCTTGAACGTGCATATCCAAGTGTCGTCGATAAGCGTTTGAACTTGTATCAGTAAAACCAATACCACAATGAGTACAAGCAGCACGAGGACGATGAAGAGCTTCCACGACTTCAGAATATCGAACCATCAAAGAACCAATATGAAAATCTTTGAGCGAAGGTGGAGCTGCTACTTCTCTTGCAGTTCCAACCACATCCATTCTTGCTGCTGGAGGCGATGGTTTTTGAGAATTTTTTGATTTTGATTCATCCTTTGAAATTGAAAGTGACGCCTTATTGAGTATTCCATGTTGTTTGATCTTCTTCAGCAAAGCAAAGACATCTTGAGTTCCAAGTTTTTCTAAAAAGAAAGAAACTTTAGAAAAAGAATTTTCACGTGAAAACGTACCTTCAGCTTTTGGTTGGACAGCTTGTGGACCACGAACAGCATTCATATGTCTTGAAAGTTCATAACATGGATCAGGATCAATTCGAACTTCAGGTGGTGAACCACATAGACGAAATTCGTGTCTTCTTCCATTGATATTTGCAATCATCGGTGGACCATTGAAAGCACCACGGAATGGATGATCACCAACATAAAGTTCACGAGAAGGAGCACCAAAACGAATAGGATGTGGAACACCATCAATATTGATCATTCGTATTTCATCAAATGCAAGACGATAAGGTTGACCATCAATGAGAATATCACGAGGTGGACCAGAAAAAAAGATGCGATGAGGAAGACCATTTCGTTCAATTACAGCTTCATTGTTGATATAAATAACCTGAAAAGGAAAAAATGGAATAAGTTAGTAAGAAACGCCTAAAAAATATGCAAAAATAGCTATCAAACTCACTTCGTAAGCTCTTCCATCCACAAAAATTCGATTGTTTGAGCATGAACCAATTTTGGGTGTTTCATTTGTAATTATAGCTGGTGAAGGCGACATGGAAGCCATCGGTGGTGGACCTGAGTTGATTATTGCCGGAGGTGGTTGATTGAAAAGAGGCATTGATGGTTTCATATTTCTCCATGAATCATCGACTTCAGCTTTGATTTGTTGTGGTGGAAGCATTGCACCAAGTGGAGAAACAGAAGGTTTAGGTGGCATTGGTATTGAAGATGGAGGAAGAAAAGCATGAGCACCCAAAGCTACAGTTGGTTGAATCTGTAATGATTCATCTCTACGTCGCTTCTTTTCTTGAACTTGTGGATATTTACCATGCTGACGTGGATCATTCAGACCATGTTTGCGATCTTTTTTGTGAATCCTAAAAATCAAAACAAGTTAATAAATGCAATAAAAGGTAACAAATAAAACTGACGTTTTTCCATTCTTTCTGGTTTCATCTTTACCCACTGCTGTTGAAGTATCCATGGGTTCATCTTCGATAGCTTCTTTTTTGATTGCTTTTGGCATCACCGGTGCTGCCTTTGTTTTGACTTCAGTTGGTTTAGGATCAACAGGAATTATAGTAGGAGATTTCCTTGGAGCCACATTTGATTTCTTTTCTTCTTCTTCAGCAGCTTGTTGCCTTCTTAAAAGACGAGGATCACGCAATCTTGCTTTGGATGAAGACGTTGTTGATGTTGATGAAGTTGTTGTTTTAGGTGATGTCTTCGTTACCTAAAAAATAAACAATATTATAATCAGAAATAAACAAAGCTAAAACTTACTTGTTTAGTTGTGGATGAGCTTGAAATAACAGTATCGGATGGCGATACTTTGACAGCAATAACTTTTGTTGTTGTTGAAGCTTTCATAATTGTTGAATTCACTGTTGAAACTTTTGCAGGAGAAGCGATAACAGGAGATTTCTTCGCTGGAGTTGGCGTTTGACGAGAAACTTGTTGACGAGGTTGAAGATTTTTCACAGGTGCCACCGAAGTACTAGCTTCTGTTGATGTTGATGGAGGAGGTATTGCTGGATTGAATGGAGCAATAACGGCAGAAGGTTCAGCAGAAACTAAAGCTGGTGATGAAATTGATGCTGGAGCAGGTTTTGTTGGAGTAACCGGTGCTGTTGTAGCTTGTGGTTTTGGTGCAGCTGGAATTCCTTTGAAGACAGGCCATGAACGATCAATTTTTTGAATTTCATTATCAATTTCGAACAATTTGCTTTTGAGAAAGATTCCATGCCACGTTGAACGAACTTTGAAGAGACTTTGACGATGAGCAATAGGTGCCTGAAAAATGAAATGAATTATAAAAATGAAGTTTATAAAAACAATGGTGATTCAAAGCCTTCAAATGTTTCAATTAACGTTTTTAAGAAATTGAAGATGATCAAATAAACGTGGCATACATTTCATTTCACGAGGAAATCTAAAGAGGAAGATAAAAGCTATTTATTAAACTATGGAGAAAAAAGAAGGATGAATATTTTTACAAGGAAAACAAGCATGAAAATGGAGAAAAGTTTTAAAACTTTGAAACAAAGACGAAGCAAAAAATTTTCAAGTTTTTTTTCGATGAGCTTTCATAAACCGTATCTTTATTGCGGCTGCAATTATTATCCCTTTAAGAAATAGATTGATTTCAAATTATTATTAAACCTTTTTTACATTCCGCATTTCAATCATACCAGAAACTTACTTATCTTTACATACACTCGCAAATATTTTAAACAACAACCTAGCAACAAAAAAAATGGACTAAACTACTAACATCATAATATGGACTATAAAGTTTACAACCTTTTCCATTTTTTCTAAAAAGCATTCATTCATTAATGCTATAAATGAGTCAGTTTTATCTCAAAATTACTAATTATGCATAAAGCAAGTAAATAGTTAGTCAGCATTAGTGGTGGATTTTTATCTATTTTTTTTTCTCTCCCAAAACTATCAAACACCAATCAGGTTGTTGTTCTTTTTTTTATTGCATCGTGGAAGCAAAAAAAGGCGCTTAAAAAATAATCAATTCAATTTTTTTTGCTGATGATTTTGAAGGCTGTAGTTTCATTTACCAAATATTAAAATAACTACAAAGCATTAAAAAAGGATGCAACAGTCATATGACTTTTTATTGGTCGAAAAACAATAAACTTTTCTGTTTATAAATAATGGTTTTGGTGAAGAAAAAAATGCAACTTGTACCAAATTTTGGCGCCCTGATTATCGATTAAAAGTAGCTGCTACTCTTGATTAAGTTATTATCTCTCGCTATTCCAAAAATATGCGCATCACATGTAAGTCCGTGTATGAATGATAAAAATGCTGAACCTATGCAATTTTTTAATGAATGCAAAGTTTGCGCTATAATTTCAAAGTTCACGATTAACACGCTATGGTAGTGAAGTGAAACCCATTCCAAGGAGAAAAGCCCAAAAAGCAAAAAATGTACTTCAAAATCTTCTGCAACAAACAAAGAAACTCCACGAAGATTCGATGCTTGTCTAAGATTCCATGAAGCTCAAATCAATCAACAAAAAAAAAGTTCCAATTAAAAAGTCATCATCATTAACCAAAAAAGGCCAATGACGTCATTTTCTTATTCAACCATGAAAAAGGTTGAATTATTTCATCTGTTTTCGATAATTTTTTTTGTTCAATGTAAACAACATTTTTTATACGGTCAAAATGAAACTGCAACGGTAGTATATCAATCAAAAGTGTTAAAAACTTTTGTACCGTATGACATTTCGAATGTCCAGAAAATCTTTCTTCTCACAAAAAAAAGTCAGTCATCAAAGTATCAATCAAACCAATTAAAATCCCACTCCCCATATTTAAGAGAAAAGACTTCAAGGATAAGACATATAAAAAATATAAGGAAAAAGTGGTGGGTAAAATATGATTAAGTTTATTGTATTAAAAAAAGTAAGGCGCGGAAGAAACTCGTATTATGAATTCCCATATTCATCATATTTTCTATCTTGTAATCCTTTTCTCTTGCGAAAAAACAACGAACTTGTTTCAAGAGAGTGAGAAAAATAAGAACCTTAACATTATAAAAATGGTTATTTTTTATTTTTTCTTATAAAACATAATGAAAATGTATGCCATGTTTTTGTTGTTCATCACGAAATCTGAAAAGTTTGATAGCACCACTGCAACTCTTTCAAACCAAATGAAAAGAGTGAAAACACAGTGAAAAGCTCCTTTTTATTAGCTTTTGTGTGAGTTCAGTGATCTAATCAAAAGGTATCCGAGGAGGATGCTATCAATATAACCAAAGAAACATTGAAGGCTTTGAAATGGTTCCAACCATGTACCTTTTCAAAAGTTTCCACAAAGAGTTTGACGATCTCATTGCCAAAGAGACGACGATATTTTTCGAGCATATCACCTTGAAATTTGATAATTGAATCCATTACATATATTCCGATCAGCTTCAATTCATTTGGTAGCTAAAAAACGATTTTGTTAAAACAATGAAACAAGTTAAATGAAATGCTTTACCTCTCTTATATGGTTTACGATGAGTTTAGCGACATCTTCTGCATATTGATTATAATCATCTGCCATAAGAGTAATCAGTTGAATTTGTTGTCGATTGTTTTCTTTGATTTTTTCCAGTTGTTCCCTAAAAGATAAATGGTTTCATCATACTGTTCATAGAGAAATTGACGATGGAGAACTTACTTGATATCCTTCAAAGCTTCTTCTTTTTCATTCATCTTGATAGTTGTTGGTTTTCTTTGCCTAAAAATAGTTTAACAAATTATTTGCAATGATTTTATATTACTATAAATACATAAAATGCTCGAAAATCAGAATCAATATTACTAAAAATCCACGCACGCAAAATATTAGGAGGCAAAAGAAAAAGGAAAGAAACGCAAATGAAAAAAGTATGATGAAAGAGAAGAAAAATAAAAATGCGAATGAAAGAAAGAAAAAAAGGCGCAATGACATTTTTTGTTGTTGGAAAAAAGGCAGGCGCAAACAAAAATCAATAAAAAAAATGGACGCACTTTGCATCCTTTTTTATTCCTCGTCGCAAAAGGTAGCAAGCAAGCAGTTAGTTATCGAGAAAAATGTGGTGGATGAACAAACAAATAAAATAGAAGCAACGCAAGCAAGTGGTATACCGCCCCATTTATCACAAGGAAAGAAAGAAGTGCAAACATACATGCATAAATAGCAACTAGCAGGGAATTAACTTGACGACTATCACAACGACGACAAACAGCACACATACATATGGTTAAAAAAATAATGTGATGGTGGTTGAAGAAGCAAGCAAGAAAATCAAGTTGAAAATATGTTGGATGTCATGTGGGGTAAAAAAAAGAGGATCAAAAAACAAAGAAAGAAAATATGAGGCAGCAGCAACAAAAAATGGATCATTTTGGATCAAATATAATTCTTAGAGATCAATGCTTACATACATATAAAGTGTGCAGTTTTTCACGATTCTTTTACTCAAATTGATTCAGAAAAGCATAAGAAAGGTAATAAACA
Organism: Panagrolaimus kolymaensis; assembly: GCA_028622995.1. Taxonomy (NCBI): domain Eukaryota; kingdom Metazoa; phylum Nematoda; class Chromadorea; order Rhabditida; family Panagrolaimidae; genus Panagrolaimus; species Panagrolaimus kolymaensis. Next base: position 401,851 of record JAJQJQ010000083.1, on the reverse strand, counting down.
GAAAGGTTGAAAATTAACAAAATCATAAACTTTGTTACTGGCTTGTGCTTATCGGAAACTTTAATACGACTAATCTTTGCTGATGAACGCGATCATTTTCTCATCAATCATCTTCCTTAACCGCAATTTTGTGAAGTTGATGTTTCTTACTTGCTTCATAAGCATTTTAATATTCAGGAGGAACAACTTGGAATAAAAAATTCAACTAAAAATGAAAAGCAAAAGCCTAATTGCTTCAACTATGTTCTTGGCTATCATACCCTATTGTAAAGAAATTTTGTATTGATTTTGATTATCATTAACTAACTTATAATTAAACCTATAGCTATTCATCAATTTCAAATCCATCATGGTGTCAAAGACTAAAGACATATGGAAACAAAAGTGGAAGTTATTAATACATAACTAATAAATTACCAATCGAATGGTACTTTGCTCAAACTTTAACGGAGGATGTCTTTTATGAGCTAATGTAAAGATGGTAAAGAGGAGATTAAAGAAAATGGTTATTACCAAAAGAAAAAGATGAAAGTGAAGGTTTAGGAGATAAATGTAAATTGGTTTAAAAAATTACAGCTACAAACAAGTAAGATTCTATTATTTTTGATTAACTATTAAAGGTTCGAGATAGTTATGTCTTGAAAAAAGACGAACAATTGGATATTAGAGAAGCAAATATTATAATTTATTCACGAACAAAAAAATACAGAAACTGCAGCAGAAAAATAACAAAACCAAATTGCAAAATCATGCAAACAAACAAACGATCAAATGAAGCTGCACGCCATTAGTCGTTGTAGTACCTAATTTCGTTTGAATTTCAATGTGTTGTCGAAGACATTACAGAGATTGTTTATGGTTTGCTGCTTTCTTGCTTATAAAAATTCAAAGACAATTCGCAAATTTAGCAAGATTTATTTTTTTTTGAATTATTTGTGATTAAAAAAACTTTATCGAGAAAAAAAAAAAACAAAAAAGCTTCTTTTTTTCCATTCATTGATTCGTCCATCAGCAATTGCATATATTTTTTCCCGGCTAACATGTTTTTAACAACAAAAAATACAATATTCCTCAAAAATCAATAAGGTTTACTTACAAGAAAGCAGGCAAGATACAATATTTTAACAAAAAAGAAGATTTTCATGCAAAAAATCAGAGTTACCCCACCGTAACTCGATTTTTTTGAACAAAAAAAGACTTTTGATGTTATTAATTAAGAACAATTTGATTAAAAAATTAGATATTCGGAATCACGACATAAAATAACATATTATGGAAAATATGTATAATTTATTTGCCCTTTATTAAATTAATAATAAACGATCCCTTTTTCGTGCATGGAATTACGAAAAAAATTGAGTGAAACACTCAAGCATGCATGCGACTTGTCGGTCTCTAAGTGTAAGCCTTAATTTTGATCGAAAGTGAAGCATGAAAACTATCATAATACAAAGTAATCCAAAATAAAAGGAAGGACGAGAAACAACAAAATAATTTAGTTTAAGACCCAATACCCGCGAAAAAAAAGTTATATGGTAAAGCTTGCGTGTCACAAAAAAGAAGTACCGCAAAAAAGAGACAAAGTTAAAGGCAAAGAGTTGGCAAAAAATGGCAACATAATAAAGACAAATTTATTGAAACAAAGTCACACAAAAAAAGTTAACAAACAAGAAAGAAAAAATTACAAGGATTAATGATATTATACAAAGTGAGTTAGAATAATGTTATAAAAATTGTTAGAGATCATCGATATTGAAAGATAAAGAAATTCAATAATCGGAACCTAAAAAATAAGACTTAAGAGCTTTGAAAAAATATATATAGTAACTTACCGAACATCAACATGAGTTAAAGATTTGATAAAATCCATAAATTCATTCATAGAACATTGAGATTCAATACCACCAATAAATCCAAATCTTTTCAAACCAGGAGGCATAATCATCTTCAAATCATCCAATTTGATACTTCGAACATTTACAAAAAGTCTTTCATTTGAATCAAAGTTGAATGGCAAAGATTGAAGAAAGTGAGCATCAATTTTGATAGTATCATTAAAGAACGTTTCGATATAAATCGTACCATGAACATCGATTTTCTTTTTCAATGATGTAAGATCATCTCTAATGACTCCACGACAAAATTCAGTTTTCGTACAAAAGCAGGAAAGAGTGTACTTGCATTTAGAAAGTTTTTCATGAATTATGACTACAGCATGTTTAACAATATGACAGCGTTTTACGAGATACTTGGTAGTTGCGTTGATGTTGGAGAAAGTCTTCAAAGTTTTCGGATCCAAGATTTCAGCAAAACGTTTTTGGCAAACATATGGTAGAGTCATGAAGTCGAAAGATTCATCATCAGGAGCAGAAGTAGGTACCATGTTCTTACGAGCTGGTTTGACAACGTTCTTATTGGTGTCGCTCATGTTAATAACTAAAAATAGAGACAATAAAATAAATAAGTAAACATAATGAAAAGAGGCACGTAAAAGCGATAAAAATTTAAGAAATGTGTTAGACACGAACGAAGAAAAAAAAGCAAGGGATCAAAAAGGAAAGGAGATTCTCTTTGTCGAATGAAACAAAAAAAGAAGAAGCTAAAATGAGAAACAACAAAAAAGAGAACAATGAATATCCGTGCTTTACGCGATACCATAATTTAATGCTCAATTGCAACTGCATCTTGCAACGCATATTTCAGCGGAGAAAAAAAGCGCGAAAAGCTTCTTTCAAAAAACAATTTCTCTCTCCTTTCCCACATTTTTTAACTTTACTCTTTTTTTGTTGCTGCAACTCTTCAAATCAAAGCAACAACTTTCAAATATGGCTTTTATATCAACTAATTATGAATTAAAAAGAAAAGACGATGGTAAAGTTATTGCATATGTAAGTTTTCAACCTTTACATTACATGTTAATTAATGCTTCTTATTATGTTTCAGACTGGAAGATACGATTCACCTAAATCAAACTATAGTTTATATCAAGATCCTCCAACTAAAGTCATCACTTTACAAGAATTTGATCAATATTGACGAAATCGGTTGAAAGTATTAAAGAAAGTTGAATATTTGCGTGAGAAATATCGTCAAGGATCAAAAGAATATATGGATGCTTTCAAGAAGGTTAGTTTTGGCGAAGAATATTGTTATTTAGTTGTGTTGCATTCTCATAATAAAGTTTTTTTTACTTTTTCAGGACATGAAAGATTTAATGCCTTTAGCAACTGGTGCTGTATTTGCGAAAGATTTAGCTGCTGCTCGTCGGAAAGATCGCATCTCTCATTTTATTCTTCGTATGGCATTTTGTCAATGTTCCGAACAAACGAAATGGTTTATTCAAAAAGAAGTGGAAATCTTTCGAACTCGATTCTCATTGGTACCTCAAGAAAATGTGATGGATTTTCTTCGTGTGAACAATCTTGAACTTGAAAGTGTTACTCCTGAAGAAAAGCAAGAATTTTCAAAGCAACTATGTAATGGCAACAAAATATCTGATGAGGCATTTGAAAAAACTAATTTTTGGAAAGTGGAATTCACTCGAGCTTTTGAACTGATTCGTGGACGAAAGGTTTTCATATGAAAAGGAATGATTTACATTACTTCTAAAGAACTCATTGCTGTGGTGGCAACAAGATTACGATTGAGTATGTCTAAAGCTATGGCTGTAAGTTTGGTTCTTTTTTCTTGTTATTAGTAATCTTGTTTGGTTATTTTTCAACTTGCTTTTTTCATCATTGTTACTAATCGTTGAATTTTCAGAAAGAAGATGCAAGCCTGAACTTTCTGGATGAAGAAGATCGACTATTACCTTTGCTTCGAAGAATAACAAAATGGATGCAAATTATGGCTTTACAAAACCCAAGAATCCAAATGAAATCACTCCACAAATGGTTGATGAAGTAAGCTTTATATTTGTATACTTTAATGCTCCATTTTCTTTTGACTATTACAAGGCTATTGCAATTTTTAAAAGCTGTAATGGATGCATTTCCTTATGTTTTTCGTTTTGTATTTGTTCCTTTTTCAGTCTCAAACTCTTTCCGTTGTTTCACATTTTCTTGTTTTTTAGCTTGCAAAAACTTCTTTTCCACCATGTATGCGTCAAATGCATTCTCGCCTTCGACAAGATCATCATCTTCGTCATTTTGCTCGTCGTCAATATGGTCTTTTTCTCAAGGATGCTGGAATGTCAATGGAAAGCTCGCTGGAATTCTTCAGAAAGGAATTTACAAAGAAATTGGATGTCAATATGTTTGATAAAGAATATGCTTATAACATCCGACACATGTATGGTAAAGAAGGATCACAGCGTGAAGGAAGTGCTTATCCTAGCACAACTATCATTCTTACAAATCCTCCTGCAGCTCAAGATTGTCATGGTATCTTTATTTTTACTTTCGTTCTTTGCCTTTATGCTTCATTTTTTAGGATGTCCATTCAAACATTGTGAACCAGAAATGCTTGCTCAACGTTTAGAACTTATGGGATTAACAAAGGATCAAGCTCAAAAAGTCAAAGTTCTTTCAAAGATGTCTCATTTTGATAAAGCCTGTGCAAGAACGCTTGAATTTCAACACAAAATGGAAGAAGGTGCTCTTGGTTCAGTGATTACTCATCCAAATCAGTACTTTGAATTATCTCGTCAAATTCATGATGGAAAACGATCAAAAGAAGCAAAAATATCTCAAGAAGTTCAATTGTCAATCAAAAAGAAAGAACGTGGAAATGATGGATTTGAAGAAGATATGGAATTTTAGTGACTTTTCTTTGTATGGATTATTTGTTGTTATGTTTTCATTTTGTTAGCCTTGTATTTTACTTTATTAATTTTGTGTTGTAATCTTTTGTTTTTTATGTGTTAAATAAAGCTTTGTGTTAAGTGTGTTTTTCGATTTTCATTCATACATAATTTTTGAAATAAGCGGTTAATTTTTCAACTTCGATCGCAATCATCAAAAATGCTTAATAAAGAAGTAATAAGCTTGTTGTAAACAATTTCCTTAAAGTCTTACATAACAATAAGTTAATTCAAGATTCAAAAACGACGATGAAGGTGTAAAAGGAGAAAAGCAGCAATAATGCATAAAGCAAATCGTTTGAGACATGTATTTTTACCTATAAAAAATTCACCCATTTGTTTGAATCTTTTTCAATCGAATTTTTAACAGAGGTTTTTGAATATTTAGAAAATTAATTGTTTATTTTTTGCTTTATGATTTTCAAATTTTATCAGAGACATTCTTTATCAACAAAAGAGAAGTATTGTAAAAAAACGGTTCTCGGTGCAAAAAACAAAACAAAAGCTTTATACCAAGACCGAACGAATGTTCTTCAAAAATGAAGATGGAAAGTTAGTAATTGTTTATTTTATTTTTAAATTGAAAATAAATTTTTTTTTATCATATTTACGAACTCAAGCAACCATATATCATAAAAAAAAACACAGAAAACAAAAAACTTTCGGGTTGACCATTCCGCGCACTTGAAAGCTTTTCATCCATTCGCTAGCATTTCCTTTTTTTAACAATTAAAAAAATCATGTTTTTTGCCTTCATTCGGGGTCGAGATTCTGGTATGATTTATTAATAAAAGCATCCCTTACATTTTTGCTAAATGAAATTCGCAGAATTTTTTATAATCAAACAATCACTTTAGACTGACTAAAGCCAAACTTTTATTGTTGTTGGTTGATTGACGAAGACTTCAAATTATTTAACCGACTTTTTCATTTTTCTAACTTTCATTTTTAACTTACTAAAATTTTTTTAAAATTTAATTAAATTCAATTATGTTCTTTTCCTGCTCTTTAAAACTTTATAAAAATTATTTTTAATTAAGAGATAATTTCTTTTAACTTTTTGCGTGTGATGAATAAAAAAAAGAGAAGAAGAAAACTCGACGATATAAAGTTTCTTGTTTTCATTTTCAAAAAAAAAGAAAGAGAAAGAAAAAGAAGATCAAGAATTTTTGTGATTTTTTTTTGTTTTGTGTGTGGCGGCGCCGCTTTTTTCTTTTTCTGCTTTTTTGTATAACATTTTCTGCTGCTGCACTGATCTTTAATGATAGATACTTTGAAATTGGTGATTGTTAGCCTTTTTTTTTCTCACCATTTCTCTATAACTTTATTTCTTTTTCTATTTTAAGCTGCAGCAAGCAGACGATTGAATTTTACTTTTGTTCGTTCTTTGCTTGCTTGTTCGCTCGCTCATATTTATTGTTTGTTGATTGCGGTTGCGATCTGTAATAAAGTTTATTGGTAATTATCAAGGTCGATAATTCCCTAGCAGATGAAGAAAAGTTTAAAGCTGAAAATTAATTTTAGGTGCATCTTTATTAATCACAATTTTTTTTCGATTTTGTTTTCCATGTAATTTTATAAAGCTGAGTTTTGATTTTAAAAAAGATTGCAAGGGTTTTTATTTAGTTTATGATTTTATAATCTGATCCATGAAAGCCTGAATCATCACATTTTTTTATTCGGACAGTAGCTTGCTTGTCGTCACATTATTTATAATTTGTGATTAAATGAAAACTTTTTTTGCTTTATTCTTAAAGGACCCTAATCATTTGGTCTTTTCAAAATTTCAAATTTTCGTTTCCCGCATTATTCCCTCCTGCTGGCAAGGTGCAAAGTCGCTTTCAAGCAAGTTTGATTTTTTTTTTTGAAATCCAATTTTTTTTTGTTCATCAATGTTTATATCAACCATTTGAATGTATTTAGGTAGTACCTATTACTTTTTAATATTTTATTTACATATATTCATTAAAACGTAGAGTTGAAGAAAAAAAAATGGATTACAAAAAAAATCAAACTTGCTTGAAAGCGACTTTGCACCTTGCCAGCAGGAGGGAATAATGCGGGAAACGAAAATTTGAAATTTTGAAAAGACCAAATGATTATGGTCCTTTAATTTTATATTTTTGAGATTCTTTTCAATGTAAAAAACTTATGTAAGAAAATAAAATATTAGTTCGTCTTTCTTAATTCTGAGTTTAAAAAGTCAAAGTTTATCTTTTTTTCTAATAATTTTGGAATGCCACTATTAATTAAGATGTCATACATTTTTTGTTCCATAATTCCATGACAATAGATATTGAAGTAAGAAATGAAACAGATTTCTAAGATTTTTCTCAATTTTTTTTACAAACTTCTGCTTCATTTAAATTTCAGTGCCCTTTTTATTATTTTCAAAAAACTTCCATTTTTCCTTTTGCATCGATCCCCAGCTTTCCCTTTTTTTCTCCCGAATTGCTTGATTTCCCTCCTCTTCGCGTAGGCTTATGTTTATTGTTTTCACATTTTTTCATTTTTCAACACACACGCATTTAAAATTTCTTTATTATTGTAACTTATCTCTCTAATTGTTGTTTAAAACTATCTCTTTTAAAATTTTTTTATTAAGTTTACATTGCAACACTTTAGAGTTTTTCATTTTTTTGAAGAGGATGAAGGTGGATGAAAAAGAGTTTCACATTTTTTCTTCAAAGTTTGACCACCTGTGGCTGGCGGCTTCAATACCCCGCTTCGATTTATTTTGTTTTGTTTAGCTAAGTTGGTTAAAGGAAGAAAGAAAAGTATTATTGTGGCGAGATTTTCATTTCTCTTTTTGCAGTTTTTGAATGGAATTAAATCAAACCTTTTTATGGTATCTTTTTGGAAAAAGGAGAAATTTTTTTCGAAGGACAAAACTTTATTTGAGTTTGGAAAATCTTCGAGAACAGTTAGTTTTGTTTCAAGCTTGCTAATTGAATATTTGAATGTGATACTTGAAAAAATAAAAACTTGAAAGAATCCATTTAATAAAAAATCAAGGAAAACCTTTCTTTTTAGAATTTTTAATTGATGTTGTTGGATATTTTAGTAAAATTTATAGTCTGGCATCGTGAATTTTTTAGAAGCATCTGATAAACTTAAAAGAAAAAAAACTTCTAAAAGGCAAAACAGCATCTTCATAAATTTTAGGTGAGACCCATCCATTTGCTTCCAGGGATAATAAAATTGGATATTAAATTTCTTTAAATCATGATTTTTTTCATAAAATTGATCATCAATTTATGAAGATATTTTGAAAGCAAGTGTGTGTGCCAATAAAAAAAATATTTTAGTCATTTTTTAATACTCTCCAAAACCTTTTCATTCTCTTACTTCTTGAACAAAAGCAGACGAATGACGAAAGTTAAAATATAAAAATCAATTCAATTTTATTCGAACAACTTTATTAATCACAAATTTATTTATTTTCAATGCGGGCATTTTTTCATAGCTTTAAAAAAATTAGAATAGGTAAAATGGAAAAGATACGAAGCTTTTCAGCATATTTTTGTAAATACGGGGTATTTAAAATTCATGGCACAAAATTTTTTTGGAGGCTACTGTAGTTTACTTTTTTTTTATTCTTATTATCTTCTGCAAACTTACTTCACATGAAAACTAAATAAGTGAATAATTAAAGAACCAAGAGTCAATAGTTTTTGATTCATTTTTTTCGAAGCACATGCATGCTTTTTGTAAACAAAAAAATGTAATATTGGATGTTTTTTTACTCCCATTTTTCCTATTGTCGCAAATTTATTTATATGTAAATGGTTTCAAACTGTTGTGTTGTTGTTTTTTTGATTTTCTCACTATTTTTCTTTTTTCAAATTCGTTTTTTGATACTTTCACCGGAACAAAAAAATTCAAAAGAAAATAAATTTTGTTTTTGCCAAAAAAAAGAAGAGAAAATGAAGTGATCAGTTTCACTCTTTTTTTTCTAAACTCAAATTTTTTTATTGAATTGAATTGAACACCTGCAACAAAAAAAAGTCATACTTTTGTTTGATTCAAACAAAAATAAAATTAAAATTTTTATAAACTGTTTCATTTTTTCTTTTTTCTTTTTTTTAATGGCGAAACTCATAGAAAAATTAAAATCTTTTGACATTCAAATGTATACTTTTTTCTTCTTCTTCGATGTTGTCATAAAAAAGATCACGATTCATATTATTTTTTTTGGGGAAGCAAAATAAAACATTGGGATAACTTTCAAAATAAAATAAAAATGCAAATTGAATCTTTTGTTTATTTTTTTGTTTGTTTGTTGAAGATGAGTTTGAGGCTTTTTCTTAATTGATTGTTTGATATTTATTATTGAGAAGAGAAGATTGGCGCTTTTCTCTTTTTTAACAATGTTAATTGAGTTTTTGGCATTTTAATAACATTTTTTGTTTGAGAAAAAATAGTTTTTATTATTAAAAAATAAAATAAAAAGTTTTTTCAAAAGAAAATTTTTTCTAAGAAACAAAAAGAACGGATTTTTTTTTGAGATTCAAGGGAAAATAGTTTCAGTTTCATAATTTTTAAAAAAGCAAAATCTTTGAAACGATTTTTTTAGAAATAAATAAGTTTGAAAATTTCCTAGACTTTGAAGAGAAGCAAGCTACTCAGCATTTTTTTTTCAATTCCCTAAAAAAATTTTTGTTGATGAATCCCATCACACATTTTCTTTTTTTAGTTAGTCTCGAATGATCAAAAAAAAACTTGGATATTTTTTATTTTGTTTTTTTCGAGAAAAGTTTTTTCGTTCTCTTGCTTTTTTTTTGCTAGTCGGCATCGCTTTTTTGTTTTTGCATTTTTTTCTTTTTCTTCTTTTAAAACGCGTGCTTGCTTCATCTCTTCTTTTTTTTTATCAACCTGTACTATTTTTTTTTCTCATAGCTTTTGCCGCACATTTTTTAGTGTATTTTTGGTTTTTTTCTTTACACGGGTATCATCTTTTATAAAAAAATCAAACGATTACTTACAGTCTACCTTTTTTTTATGATTGAATCGTTGCATTTTCTTTTATGTTTTTTTTTCTCACCCACATTCTTCTTTTTACCGCAATGATTTTTTTCTTCTTCGTCTTCACGATAGTATTTTTTTCTCTCTGTTTTGCTGCTTTATGATTTAGTGATACATACGCACTTCAGAATGATAAAATTATTTTTAACATCAAAATTAAGAATTTTTTGCTGTTTCTAATTTTTTGTATGTCAAAGCAGATTTTTTAAAAATGAAGATTCTTTTCGAAATCCGCCACAAAACTTTATTTACCTTTTTTTCTTCGTGTTTACAGTAAAAAAAGTTTTCACTTTTCTCTAGTTTGCAAAATTATCCCCATTTCATTTTGTTCGACAGAAAAAAAGTTACAATTACCCTTTTTTATTGTTGCTCACAAGTGCTTTTTTTTCAACAAATTTATTTTCGACGCTTTATTTTTTGAACAAATACATACAAACATATTGTTCAAATAAATCACGGCTTTTAATGTTTTTCGTTCATATTATACTCTTCTTTTGTTTCACATTTTTTCTTTTCAATGTTGTCCGATTAAGTTTCGTTTCTCTTTTATCGCATAGACTTTTTTTCGTTCCTTTTTTAGCCAAAGTTTACCTAAAATAATTTAAAAGTAAATTTTCAATTTTATTTTTTTTAAATTTTTTTTTCTATCTTGTAAAGCTCTTGATAAAGACTTTGTGACATAGGAGTTTACCGTAATTTTTTTTTCTTCATCGAACATCTTTTCCTTTCATTGTTGAAAATAAAAAAGATTACATTCCTCGTTTTCATTTTTTTCGACTCATTTTCCCTCGATCGTATACTTTTTACTTTTTTCTTTCCCTTCACTCAAAAAAAATGTCTTCTTTTTTCTTTCTCAAAAGCTTTACTTACTTTCAAAGAAAAGATTTTGTTTTGTTTTTTATTTTGACTTTATTTTGTCTTTTTGAAATTTAAATGAAATGAAAGCCGACAAGTAATAGCAAAGGCAAGCTTGATGGAGGCTTTTGTTTAAAAAATGTCTGATGTTTGGGGTTTTTTCTTGTTTGATGCCAAAAGCAAAAAAACAAAAAAGCCAAAGAATAGAGTTTGAAAAGTGACAAGCAGCATCCATTTTTTTGCGCAGTTTTTTTTTCTCTTCATGGAACAAAAGCTTTTTTGTTTAAGAAAAGATGGGTTTGAGGAAGCTAAAAAAATAAAAAAATAAAATGGATTGTCACTTTACATTTTTAATCCTTTTCTGGAGAAAAGTAAAATGAAAAAAAGATTTTAGAAATTTCTTTTTTTGTGAAAGATTCAAACGAGAAAAAAGATGTGATGGCCCGGAAGGAAATTAAACATTCTTTTTTTCTTTTTGGTCAAATTGATGGCACAAAAAAAGTTACGGTGGATGAATCAAAAACAACAAAGAAACTTTGGAGGTACAGTAAATATCTAGGGAAAAATTAATGAAAACCAAAAATTATAAAATGGTTTATTTTTTAAGTTTTCCAAAAAGAAATGAGCAAACCGATAAAGATTTATAAATTATGAAAGCCATGGCTTCAAAAGTTTACTTTTTTCTCCAAGAAATTAGTATTTATTTTTCCAAAATATTATCCTCGATCGCCAAAATATTTAATAGAAATTCAACTAACAATTTGATATTTTTTCTTCTTTCAAATACCGTATCCCATTTTTCTCTCACAACCCTAAAAACTTTTTTGTTGCAATTTTTAAAACAACTTTTTTTTTCTTTCCTATATTCCCATAATTATTATTAAACCATATTCTTCTTAAATTACTTATACATACTTTCTTTCCATTTCTATTGTTTCTTTCCTCTCGTCCTTTATATTCATTGCCAATAAAATAAAATAAAAATAATTGTAACAATATTGTTTTTCCTCTTCTTCTTTTTTTGGGTTGGTATGTTTTTGTTGATGTTGTTGCTGCTGCTTCTTTCTTCTTTTCTGACTAATAATGAGTGAATGAAAATGGACACCTTAATTTTTTTGCAGCGCAAGCAAGCAACCAAAGAGACAAACGCGAGCGTGCCAAAAAGTCAATCATTTTTTTTGGTATGGTTGTTGCTTTCGAAAAAATAAAAACAATAACAATACTTTTTTTTCTTTGCTCATAAAATTACCGCTAATGATCATGACATTTCTTCTCGTCTCTTTCTCAATCGAGATCATATTATGGTAACGAGAGGGCGAGAAAAAAAAAAAATAACAATGCATAGACGAAAAATAATATTGTCTCTTGCGCCATCGTTTTTTTTTGTGGGCTTCTTCATGTTTCTTCGATGGCAATTTTTTGAAAGAAAAAATATCTAACTTTTGATTGTTGTTGAGTGAGTGTAAACGGAAGAAGAAGAAAAGATTGTTATCAGTGATTTTTAATTGCAAAAATAAAAAAAATATGGTGAAAAAATGATGGATTAATTTGACACAAAAAAAATATTAAGTTTATCAAATGTCACCGGAATAAAAACTTTTCGTCAATTAAGTGCCACCATCGATGGTGGAAGAAGAAGAAGTTATGAGCGAGGAAAATATTTCTGCATTTTCGTAAAATATTCTTAAGTTTTGAAAATATGTATTTTCATTTAAAAAAGTTAGGTTTATTATTTAAAAATTAAAAACTTTGATCGTGCCAAAATTTGGAGTCACAAAAGAAGTCTCATTTTCAAATAATCTGTAGCTGATTTAGTTTATTTTTTGTTGTAAACAAGATTTAAGAAACAAAGTCCACAATTTTTTTTAATACATTTTTTCTTCTTGCTATCGTTCTTCGAAAAAACTAAAAAAAGTATGAATAATAAACTTTTTTTTGATCATCAAAATTGTGTTTGGTAGCCGCCAAAGCTTCATGATACTTTTTTTTATAACCTAAGTCTAGCAAACACCGTTTCAAACTCTATTTTCATGAGAAATAAAAAAAACAACAAACAGCAGCGATGTTTAAAAAATAAAAAATAAATAAATAAAACTATTGCTGATTTTTGATTACTCTCATTTTTTCATTTCAAAAACAGTAACAATTTTCAAGAAATAAATTTATATAAAATTTTCTTACCCTCATTTTCACTTCTTCTTTTTTTCTATTAAAGTCGTCGACTCGATACAGTAGTAACAACGAATTCTCTCTCAAACAAAAAAAACTTTTTTCCTCTTCATTCGTCTTCTTTTGTTTGCTTTTTTTCTTCTTCTTTTTATGGACCGAGTTAGAGTTTTGAAAAGTGAAACTTTAGTTTTTTATTTATTTCGCGTCGTCGTCGTGTCAATTGGATTCGATTCTCTCGGTAAATATATTTACTTATTTTTATTTGATGATGATGATACTTGATATATTAGAGCTCCATTTTATTACTTTACTTTTTTATTTATTTTTAAAATATAAAGTTTTTTTTGGCTTTTATATATTTTTTTCTTTTTTTCTTTGGGGACAAACAGGGGTTTAAATAATAAAATTGTTACATACCTTTGGAAGCATCGAAGTTTAAAAACGAAACTGGGATTGGCTGAAAAAAAAAGTAAAAAAGTACCAAAGAAGGAATTGTTCTTAGATGCGTGATGCGTTTTATGACGCGGTAAACGATTACTGTTGTATGTGTCAGAATTTTTTTGTATTTTTGGTTATTTTAGTTTGGTTTAAGATATAGTTTTATTAATTTGATGAAACATGCTTTAAATTTTTTTATTTTGGAGCGCCGCTGACTTTTTTTTAATGACTCTAAAATTAATTTCCACCTCCAATATTTTCCCTTTTTTTTCTTGCCACTAATGGATACCATACTTATTTTTTCTTTTCCCTTCCATGTGTCTTCTTCATTTTCACCTTTATTGATGATACCTTCCTTTTTATTTTTTGTTTAATGCTTCTCTTCAACCAATTTTTTCTAAAAAAAATGCCAATCGCCACACTTTGAAGTTGATACTTCTTCTTCGACTTTTTTTAGTTTAGTTGCACAATTTTTTTTCTCTTCCTAGTTCGCTTACTTTCATGATGCATAGCGGAAAAATACAAGTCAAAAGAAAGAAAAAAAAGTTAGTTTTAGAAATGAAACCACCGAGAAAAAAAGCAGATGAGACTATCTTTTTCTTTTTTTATTTGTTTTACCTTCCAACGACGACGATGCTTTATTATTATTTATGGTAGCAAAAATACTTTTAAAAAGTCCAATAAAAATAAAACGAAGCATCATCATCATCGAAAAAAGAGTAAACTTTCTCTTTCTTTTTTTGGGAAGAGAGAGAATTGAAATATGACAGGTGTTCATGAAATATTTTTTATTTACTTATTTTTTTAAAAATACTGAAACTCAGAAAAAAGGATTCTTTTAGAGGAGAAAGAAAAATAGATAGAAAAGTTGGAAGATTTTTTAGAAGTTTTGAAACAAATTTTGTATATATTTTTTTCATTGCTTCTTTAATTTTCGTTAGTACGGTGGCATTGGTTGCAAATAAAAAATTTTAAATTTTAAAAACTCACTGCACTTTTTCCAAACCAAGCCTTATCATAGCATTTTTTCAATTCTCTGAAAAAACTTTTTTCTTTCTTTGAATTGTAGGATCGACGATTTTTTGAAGTACAGTAGCTTCTTGCACTGTAGCATCATCAACTTTTTCGTATCTTCTTTTTTCTCTTTCCAAAATGCTTAATTTAAGAAAATGCAAAATCTTCACTTTTCATTCAATATTTTGCCGCCTTCATTTACATTTTTTTACTTTTTTTTATTATCATTTCATTTATGAATTTTTATTATTTTTCTTCTTCATTGAATAACAATACTTTTCCTTTCCATTTTCCCATCGTTTTTTGATAGAAGAAAATAAAAAGTAAAATAACCCTTTTTTAATATTTCTTCTTCTTTTTCATTGTTAAAATTCATAAATGTTGCGTAAAAAAGTATAAACGTCTAATTTTGGAAAAGTTAAGTAAAATGTAAAAATATTTTATTACGCTTAAAAATTTTTGGTTAAAACTCGTCTGAAAAAAAGAAGATTTTTATGGTAATGTAAATAAAAAAAGCGGCGGCAAGAACACAAAACTTTTCCCTTATTTTTTTTTACAAAAGCCAAAAAAAGTTAGTAGAAAATAGGAGGGTCATGAAGCACACCTGTTGCACCAAAAAAGGCTTTTTTTTTCTTTATAATAATTTTTTTCTTTCTTTCTCTCTGTGGATCGTTTTTCAATCAATTCTTCTTCTCGACTTTTATTTTTTTTCATTAAAAAATGAAGCTTCATACTTTTTAAAAGTTTGCTTCCAAAAATAAAATAAAATAGTTTAGGCGTTGGTTTTATTTTTTAGGTTTGACTTTTAAACGCGCTTCATAATTACCGTATTTTTCATCGAACATATGATCATTCATTTTTAGTGAGGTTGTTTAAATTAAAAAAGTTTTTGTGTTGTCCATAAATGCATTTTTTTGCTCCAGAGCTTTCTGCATGCCTAAATTAAGCTTTTTTTTAAATATTTAATTACTTTGCTAAACTTTTTTTAAAGTAAAAAAAAATAATATAAGTTGTAGAAAATTTTTTTGCTAAGTTTTTTTAAAGCCATCAGTTTATTTTAGAAATTATAAAACTTTCTTTTCCAATTCTTTGAATTCCTTTGAAATACTTTTAATGTTTTTTAAGGTATCGCATAAATTTCTTGGCAGTTTTACGACATCTTTCAAAGTTGAGTACTTTTAGGTTTTTGATGCATAAAAAAGTTTTTTCAGAAAACATTAAGATTTACTTTTTTTCTTTACGATTTTTTGGTAGCCGTAATAATATTTATAAAGCTTTGGTAATTTTTATATTTCTAATTTTTGCATGCTCCATTTTTATTTATTTTTTTTATTCAAACTTTTTTTTCTTCATCAGAGTTTGATTTTAGCCATATGGTGTCTGTCCTTCGATCTAAATTATTTGAATTCTTTCTGCCTCTCTTTTTTTCAAAAAAGAGGAGTAAAAAATTACAGTTTCATTTTTTCCATTCCAACTTTTTTTATTCAAGTTTTTATTAGAAAACAAAAAATTGCAAAATCTTGTTCTTGCGCGATTAACTCATGGAAATAATAGTCGATCAAGTTTTTGAAAAGGAAAAAGAAACGGCAGCAGTAGTGGCAATGAAGATGATAGACGCCATCTGCTTCCACATTTTTTTGCCTTTATTTGGATTCATTCTTTTTATTAGTGCTGCAAAAAAAAAATCAAAAATTCAAAAACTTTTTTTTGCTTTTGCAGTTTTTAAAATATTGCAACAAACGTTTTGGTTCAAGCGCGGCTTTAGCTAATTACGGTAACGAGTTTTACTTTCGTTTCGAAGGTTTTTTAAAAGCCATTAATTATTTTAAAAAACCACAGAAATTTTTTAGGTTTATAAATTTTTAAAAAAAGTTTAAATTTAATGACGATTTAAAAAATATTACATTTCCTTGATCCAATTACTGATATCAGGAATTTTTTTTAGTTAATCAAAAAAACTTCACCAAATTCTTTCTCAAAAAATTCTTTCAAAAACTTTTCTTATTTTGGTTATTTTATTAGACTCAAAAAAAAAACAAGCGCAAGAACAATGACAGATGTTTGATGAAACCGATTTTTTTTTGGTTTAAAGCAAGCAGTAAGACTTTTTTGCTTTTATTTTTTGCATTGGAAAAATGGGGTTTCAAACTTCGTCGTCGTGTCCTTTTTCACTCACTCAGTTAAAAAAAAAAAGAGAAAAAGAAGAAGGCATGAGGATGAGGCCAGCTGCAGATACAAACAAACAAATAACACAATCATCATCCAATCCCAACAACCTGACTTTGACGATGCATGCATGCGCGATATAACTTTTTTTTTGACTTGCTGAAGATGACGACGACATAAGCGGGGCGGAAGAAGTCGAAGAAAAAAATATATATGACAGATGTCCAAAACCCAAAGCAAAAAAAAGTTATGAGATTTTCTTATTGGTTTCTTTTTGTTTTTTGTTATACTTGAAAAAAAAGTTATTATAATTTGTTTTTTTTTGTTTGAGTTATTTGAATCATCTTGAAAATGAAGTCCTTTTTTGGGGAAAAAGCTAAAAAAAATTCCAAAACATATTTTCTTTAAATAAAATAAATTAAAATCAAGAATTATAAATTTTTTTTGGTTTTCTAAAATAAAAAAGTGTTACTCAGAGTTTTATCCCAAAAATTATAATTTAGTAATCTACGAAACTTTCTGTCATTCTTTTAATTTATTGCTTCGTCAGCAAAAATAATAAATCTTTCTTCAAACCTATTTTTTTATTTCTTTTTCACTCAAAAAAACTTTTGACTCATCATTTCATTTTTTTTTGTTTCTTCAAAAAAAGTTTCGAAATTTTATATTTTTTTGGCAACTTTAAAGAAAAAAGTTTTTGTCGTTTCATTATTCCCACTTCTTTCATTCTTCTTTGTCGTGGCATATTTGTTTAACCCTTGTTTGACTCAATTTGACCCATACATACGTAAACTTTTTTTTATAAACCTTTTTTTTAATTTTGTCTTCCATCAAAAAAGTATGAGATAAAAAAAGAATGGAGGAAATTAAATATTCACCCAAGAGAGAGAGAGATTGCGTTAAACATATGAAACTTGAAAACTTTTTTCCTAAATTTTTTTTTCTTTATATTTAATTTTTATTGGGAAATTTTTAGTGAGCGAAATTTTGTGCGACATAAAATTGTTCTTTGTCCATTATCGATAACTTAAAAAATATTTTTTATCGGCATTTTCGTTCACGAGAAATTATTTTTATGTAAAACTCTAATATTAAAATCCCAGCTTTGGCTCCTTTGCCTTCATAAAACAAAATTAATTTTGTTAACTCAAATTTTTAAACAAAAACTAAACTAAAAATCCTTTTTTTTCTTTTCCTTTCATTTTTTTTCTGCAAAAGTATTGCCACATTTTTCAAACAAACTAAAAAAACTCACCATTGAAAAGAAAAAAGTAAAGCTTTTTTATTGGATCTTCTTCTTTTTTTCGGCTTCTTATACTTCTTCCAAGAAGTCTGACTTGTTTCATCTTTTTTTCTTCATGTCTTCCAAAAACAAAAGTGTTCTTCTTTTCATCTCATTTAAAAAGAACAAAAAAAATTTTTGGGCGCATCTGTTTTCATACAACATATTAGTTTTTTTTTGTTAGCAGACAGAAGTGAAGAAGAATTTGAAAATGAGAAGAAGAAGAGTTGAAATTAAAAAAGTAAAACAAAAGTAAAAAATTTTCTTACTTTTTTTTGAGTAATGAAAAATTCATTCTGTAACTATTTTAAACATCAAAAAGATTTAAAGCAACGAAAATCAAGAAAAATAGATCATGACAATTAGAAAGAATCCCGCCATTTAGAGAAATGTTTTTTGAAGCAAGTTCAAAAAAAAAATCCTTTGAACCATAAAGGCATTTTTTCGCCCTTCATTTTTTCCCACATTTCTAGCATCATTATTTTTTTGCTGATAGCTACGGTAGCCAAGAAGAAATAAAAAGAAAACTTTTATGGTTTTTTTTTCTCTAAAAAACTTTAATATTTGTTTTTTAAAGTTTGTAAAAGCAAGACTTTTTAGTACTTTTTCTTTCTTCTTCATTATCTTAAAAAGTCATTTTTTATATCGTTGCTAAGTATCCATTTATATAAATTTTATCCTCAAAAAAATCTTTTTAGTTAAAAAAGAAATAAAATATAACTTTTATAAAAATCTTAGAAGAAAAGTTTTTAGCCTTTTTTTTGGCAAACTTTTTGGATTTATTATTTTTTTCTCTTAGATTTCTAAAACTTCTTTCTGTTTATTCTAAATACGATCTTCCAATATGAAAATTCCCCCTGCTTTTTTTCAAATACCGTAACTTTCTAATTGAAACTTTTTTATTTTCGGATGATCATAAATTAAAAGATTACCAAAAATTTATAAATTCCTTTCCTCCCGATTCAATATTATTTTTTATTGTCTAACAAACATTCTATTGTATTTTTTTTTTGTTTATTTATTATTTGCTTGTTTCCGTTGCTCATGCTCCCTCCCTCCCGCAACAATATTGTTTCCATTTCTTTTTTATTTTTGAAAAAACCTTTGTTCAGGTTATTTATATCCCCCATATATTTTTTCTTCCATTTCTGACCTTACCTCATTTTTGTTTTTCTCTTTATCGTGTATCGGCTCAACCTCAAAAACACAGTAGCAGATGTCTCTCATCGCCATCGTCCTTATTGCGCTGCGCGTTCGTTCATTTTCAACTTTTTTTCCTTTATTTTTTTTGCTACTGGAGTTTCACCTGCGCGCGCGACCGCACACGAGTTTCGCCCTCTTTTTTTTCTTTTTCTTCTACATAATCCCATCCATCAGATATCCCTCTCACTTTTTTTGGATGAAAAGCACTTAAAAAGGATTTCACCGAATTAAACACACACTTTTTTTCATTATTAAATCCATGATTGAAGAAAGAAAGAAAATCGTTGCAAAGAAGAAAGTTGCATAAGCAGAAAATATTTTTTTCATGCTGAGTTTTCATTTTTTTTGGAAGCTTGATGCCGCTTGATTAAGAACCAAATCTTTGTGCCATCGATGGAAACAAAAAAATACAAAAAGCTTGGAAAAAGTTTCATGCTGCGAATTATTATTCGGAAGTTAAAGGTGTCAGAAAAATCACTTGAGTGACGAAGTAGCAAAAAAAAGTTTTACTTGAACTTGGAATTATCTATGAATGACCAAGTTTTTAAGTATTTGACCATGACAATGGCAATGAAAAAAAAGTTAAGTTTGAATGAATAAAAAATTTTTTTCTTCTTCATGATTTGTTAATAACAAATTTTGGAGTTGATGAGTTTTTATGAATGATGAAAAAAATCTTGAATGTGACAAAAATATCTGCTTCAGCGGAAATTATTAACCGAAAAATAATATTTTTAAACCCCAAATTTGCAATATTAAAATAAGCGATAAATTTATTGGAATCTTAAATAAACTAATTTGGAGGTGGATGACGCCATCTTTCAATTTTTTTTCTTTTTGACAGTAATTCAAATTTTAAATTTATTGATTACTAACTCATATTTTTTCCATACACAATTTTTAGCTTAAAATCACTAAAATACTTAAAAAATTACTGTGCTTTTCTTTCTAAGCAGCATCTAAAATTGTTGATATTCTTTTTCAGTGATATCACTTTTTAATTTTAATTATTTTTCAAAAAAAAATCTTTCCACTCTCAAACTTCTGTAATTATAACCATTTATTTCTTCTTCTTTTTAATTTCCAGTCATTTTTTATTGTCCTCATTCTCTTTCTTTTATGGAAGCAATTTCCACCATCATGCCTTTTACAAGAAAAAATAAAACAAAACTCAATCTTTAACCTCAAAAAAAGTGTCACTTTTTTTCTATGCCTCCATTCTTTCCTTTTTTTACTTCTTCAAATTCCACTTTGTTCTCCAAATATACCGTATTCTTTTTTTTCTTCTTCTTCATATCCCATTTATTTTTATTCCTTTAGCGAAGAGTAGTTTCTTTTTCTTTTTTCTCATTCTTCAAACTTTTTTCTTTTTTCCTCTTTTCCATATTGGGTTGTGTTTTTTTAAAAGAAGTTAGTGAGTGAGAGTCTCAGCAACAACAAATAACCAAAACTTGCCACGCCTTTTTTTCATTTTAGAAAAGAAAAAACTCTTTTAAGAAAGTAGCCCCAGATGCGTGGAAAATGGAAGAAAGAAGCTTCAATTTTTTTCTGGCCTTCAGCCTTCCGGAGTTTTCTTTATTTAAAAAAACTCAACCTAAAAAAGTGGTTTCATTTTTCCCAAAAAAGAATTTTTTAAAGGTTATTTGTTTTTCAAAAAAAATATAAAAAGCTTTAACTTTCAAAAAAAAGAAAAGAAAATCAAAGCTGCATGCATACTTTTTTTTGCCGTTGTTAATGATGGCCGCAGCGGTGGTTATCCTCCAAAATCGCAATTTTCTGAAAACCATCTGCTGCTACTTTTTATTCTGCTGCTTGACAACGACGACGACGACAAAATAAAAAGTCATGTTTTTTGAGTGGTGATTTTTCTTTCTATCTCCTGCTTGGAGTTTTTTTTTTTTGAAAAAGTCAAGCAACCAGGAAAAAAATTTAGAAGAATTGAGAATAGATGAGGTTGAATTGAATTGAGTTTGATGACTGACTTGTTTTGTGAGCGTGATATGTTTTTTTTTGTGAAAAATTAATGACATTGAAAAATTAAGTAAGATTTAAATGAAAAAAATACATGTGCAGATTGCATTTTTTTCTGCGAAAATATAAGAAACTAGTTTATTCAAAAAATAATAATATTAAACTGATTTTTTAATTGTGGTCAGAGACAAAATTAAACTATTTGAATAATTTTTTTAAATATTGCAAGAAGAAAAAAAATCTGAGCGATGGTAGCAAATATTTTGTGAAAAATATTGTCTTTTTTGATTTACTATCATTTTTTGTGAGAGTAACTCTTTTTTTGTCAAAAATTAAACAAATACTTACTTTTATTTTAAAAGAAATTAACCCTTCTCAAGCAAATTTTTTTGTTTTCAACTTTTATTTTTCTAATTACTACTTTTTCCCTTTTTTTTTCTGATAAAAATCAAATCCAATCCATGCTTTTTCCGTTTTTCTAATTACAGCCTTTTAAAGTTAACTTTTTATTGCTTTTTTCTTTCTTCCCTTTTTCTTTACTTAACAAATTTTTTAATAAAAATCCAACTATCCAACTAACAATCCAATATTGCCAAAAAGCCTTTTTTTCATAATATCTTTCAAGTGCCTCTTTTTGGTCCACCAAAAGAAAAAAAATATGGTTATATAAAATATTTTGACGACGACAACGGCAAAAATGCCGCTTTGCTTTTCTTGGATGCAAATGAACACATTTTTATTTTTAAGCAAATTAAATAAAATTCCAAAAGCCAAACAAACCAAAAGCAATACTTTTTTATTTATTTATTTGAAAAAAGCAAAGAAAAGAAAAGATTTTGTTTTTGGTAACACCAAAAAAAACTCAAAAACTCCGCCTTCTTTCTTTTTTTTTATATTTGGAAAGAAAAGAAGCAACTTTCATTACGGTTTCTTTTTTTGATTGAAAAACTTGACTCTTCTCTTTTTAGATTTGAGAAAATGAAAGATGATAGTAAACTTTGTAAAGAAAGTATTGCCAAATTTTGTAACTGTCTTTAATGCGATTTTAATTTTTTTTGTATGAAACAAAGTGATTTTTTGCAAAATTATTATTGGGTTTCGGTTGTTATCTTTGTGGGTAATGATATTCTGGCAACTTTTTCTCATGTTTTTGATTTCTCTATTTTGAAAATTTTTTAATATTAGATTTTTTTTTTGAATTTGCTTTCATTGAGTCTTTGACTTTAATGCGACAGACTTTTTTTTCATAATGAGAAACCATTTTGTAATGATTAAAAAGAGATCCTTCTTTCTTATTCTCTTCCTTGCTTATTTTCTTTTGTTTCATGGCTTTTTTTTTTGCTTGTCGTTTTTAATTGTTCAAAACTCTTTCTTCTCTTTTTTTTTGGACTTTTGGGTGGAGTTGAGTTGCAAAAAAAAAAGTATACATGAAGCAGATGTTTCTTATCCCGCGCAGAGTTTGAATGTTGTATGACCACTACCAGCACGCGTTTCTACCCTCTTTTTCGATCTCCTATCCATTCGTTTTTTTTAAAGCTTAAGCCTCCTCAAAAAAAAGAAAGGAAAGCGACCGCAACCATGTTTGTTAAAAAAATTTGTCAAAGATTTTTTATTCAAAAAAAGAAAGAAAGTTAGATTATATTTTTTTGTGATTGCTCCGATGAGTTTATTTTGGAAGAATTGCATGATTTTTCAAGATCTTTGTATTCCAAATTTTTTTCCAACCTTATATTATTAAACCCCATTTTTTCTTAATTTTTTTTTATAAATAAAAGTTATGGACTTTGCAACTATGATAGTAATTTTAAACTTTGATTTTTCTTAAGCATTCTTTTTAAAACTTCCATTAATTTTATTAATCCATCCATTATTTTTTCCTTCACCGTATTCTTCCTATTATTTCTTTCTTTTTTTGTTACTTTACTTTTTATTTTACTTTTATCTTCCATCACAAAATATTCTCATGAGGATAAAATAGAGATGCGCGTCGACATCTTCGTCTCCGTCGCCGTGTATTATTTTATGCGCGAATGGAAAAGGAAAAAAAGATATGAAAATAGTTGTCTCATTTAACCCTGTTTTGTCGTCGTCCACCAACAACAAAAACTCAACTCCATCATTACCACTTTTTTTGTTGACAAAAAATAAAGTGAAGTTCATCTTTTCTTTCTGAAAGAATTCGGTTACTTTCAAAAATGACGGACTTCACTCTTTTCTTTATTTTTTTTACAAGTCAAAGAATTCAAATTTTCTTTTGACTCCGACGAGTTTTTTTTTTCATGCCTCCTCTGCCTTCTCTTTGTCTTTCTTTTTTTGGTGAATGTTCTTTTCCACGGTTCTCTTTTTTTGACACTTTTCGCGGCTTTTCTTAAGTTAAAGAAAAAGTTTACGGTAGTAGTGAAAAATTTTTTTTATAAAGTTGTTGCATGTTTATTTTATTTTTTAGGTCAGAAGTTTTTTTCCGTAAAATAAACTGACGACGATGACCTCATTATTAGCGGATATTCCAGAAGTTCTTAGTGATGTTATTGAAGAACATTTACCAATAAGTTCTGGAACAGAATTAAATATTATTATTCCATGTATGAAATCTGTCGTCGTCGATAGCGAAGGGAATGATGACCAGCTTCAAGAAAGCGTTGATACACAAACCCACGAAGAAACACCAACAACAACGATGTTACTGGCTGATGATGTTACATCAATATCATCTAAATTATCTGTAGCTTCTACCAGTGATGCCACCACAACAGAAGGAGATGAAAATGAAAATGAAAGAATTAATGTTACTTTAAATTTAACTTCTTCATCCACATCTCCAAAATCAACTGATTCTAATCAACCCAAACGAAAACGAAAACGTGATGCAAAAGATATAATTCGATTAATTCCATCTGTAACTTCTGCTAGTGATAATGCAGATGAAATGCTTCTTTCAGCTTCCAAATCTTCTAATGAATCTTCTTTGCTTACTTCACCCGAACCTCCACCATCCCAAATTGAAGAAGCCATGGATTCCAAAACTATTGTTGCCGGAGCAAAAATTCATAATAATTTTCTACAAAATTCTTTTTCCATTTCTGCATTAGCTGAATCCACAACTCCAACCCAATCTCCTGAACCATCATATTTAACTCCATCATCATCACCCAGAAGTTTATCGCCAAGATCGGTTGCGGCTTTACCATTCCCACCTGGGTGGCATAATAAGAAAAGTAAAATTAATAATAGTCATTGGCAAATGTTAGAATCATAAAATGAAATGGAATTTCAGAAGGAAAATTATCTTGTCCCACACCTGGTTGCGATGGACTTGGGCATACCACTGGACTTTATTCTCATCATCGAAGCCTTTCTGGATGTCCAAGAAAGCCTGATAAAACTATCATTCATAGCAAGTTTTCAATTTATATTTTTTTCTCTAAGGCACTAAAATTTTAAAAGCATAGTTCAACGTTATTTTCGTAAAGGATAAAACTTTCTTGGATGGTAACAAAATTGAAGTAACAATTCTAAGATTTAATTACTGTAAAAATTTTTTTCCATCAAAAAAATCAGTGCAGGTGTTTCAGCAAACCAAATTAAATTAAAAAGTATCAATTGCTTTTCTTTCCAAAAAATTTGAATATTCGGCTTTTTCTTTCTTTTTTTTTTTGTTACCTAAAACCGGTCATTCAAAAAATCCATTCTTATTGCTTTTTTTATATTTTATTTAATCCTTACTGTCCATTTTTTTTCTTGTATCTACAGAAATACCATGACAACCATACTTTTTTTCATGAGCAGCTCATTTGAGTTTGGAAATAGAGAGACCACCATCAAATCACTTCAAAATAAGAAGCATAGAAAAGAGAGAGTTTACTTGGAGTGTGCCGTAATCGGACAACGACAACGACATACTCCATCCACTATTACCATAAAAATCATCGAAGGATTTTTTTTCAAAGATACATACTTAGTTAGTTTGTTACCTTCAGCCTTTTTTCTTCTTCCTTTTTCGCCGCTTTGCTCATTTTTGCTTTCTTTTTTCCTTCTAAATAATAATGTCGATCGCCAGATGGCCAATAGAAAAAAGAAAAAAAAGGAAGTTAAAAAAGATGGAGATGGAGGAGAAAAAAAGTAACTCGAAAAAGAAAAAGGCGGCGAAATAAATATACTAAAAATGATCAAATTCAAATAAAAAAATACATAAGATTGCTGGATGGAAAAAAAGAATGCATGTTTTTTTTTGTTTGATAGATTTTTCAATCTTGTTGTTTCAAGGACAACAAAAAAAAAGTGAGTGCCAGTTACAAAATAAAGGCGTAGTAAAAATATTTAAAAAACCAAAACAAAGAAAAAAAAATTAGGTGTAAAGTAATCAAGAGTTGGTAATAATTTTTCTAAAAGGATTTCTCTCATATTGATTAATTTTTAGCATTAACTTTTTCTTGATTAATATCTTCTGGATTTTTTGTTACACTCTCCAAAATGTTTTGAAAAAATCCTAAAACATCTTTGATTTTTGTTATTTTTTTTATTATAAAAAGCTTTCCATCATCTTTTTTTCATATTGCTTTGCTTTGTTTTTTTTATATAAAGATTATGCAAATTTCCTGCTGTTTTTGTAAAGCAAAAAATAGTTCTTAAAATTCTCGCGCAAAAATCTTCTTTATTTTTTTTTTTTAAATAAAGCATCAAGAGTCTTGTCTCTTTCCTTTCTTTTTTTTTTGCGGCAAGGTTTAAACGAGCTTTTCTTTTCTGTTTTTTTAAGAAAAAAACAAAAGAAGCAGATTTATATCCATTTTTTCTTCTTCTTTGGTTCAGTGAAAAAAAAATACTTGAAGTTGCTTCATTTTCTTCTTCAAAAAAAGCGAAAGAAAAAAGGATGCAAAATGAAGAGGAGGAAGCTCATTAGAAAGCAATGAAAGTTTCTTTCTTTTTCTTTCAAAAGCGGCGAAGAGCCGTCTACCGGAAAAAATGCAAAACAACTACGGTAGGATGGCGAAGTGATTTTTTTTATTGGCGCAATAAATTAAAAAAAGAGTTTTAAAAAAACTAAGCCAAAAATAGAGAAAAAGAAAAATACTTAGGCATAATTACTGTTAAAATGAAGAAAAAAATAATAGTAAATATTTTCAATTAATAATTCTAAACTTTTTATTACTATCACTTTAAAATAAAAGAAAAACCATAGAGAAATAATTAATTTTGCGGCAAATTATTGGACGTTACATACATATTTCTTTTTTAAACAAAGGCGATATTATTTTTGTTGTTCTTTGTTGTTAGTCTTTCTTTGAATTTTCGAATAAACTTCAATTTTTTATTGTACTTACATATTTGCCTCTCTTTTCTTTGAAGTCACTTATGGTTGTTTTCCCTTTTTAGCAACAAAATAAATAAGGGAAGACTTTGAAATCCTTTTTTACTTTTTGAACTATTTCGAAATTGAGTTTTATGTATTTTTTCTTTGAATTTGAAAAAAAATAGTGTAAAATTTTTTTGACACATTTTTCTTTCTTTGTTTTTGATGATTTATTATTTTTAATATCTCAAACAAACAAAAAAACTCTTGAGCCAACTTGAAAACAAAAAATGAAGTAAGGGAAGGAAACTTAAAGTTTAATAAAAAAAAGAATTGTATACGATATTATTTGAGAAAAAAAAGAAAGACAAAAAAGCATATCTTTTCTTTTGGGAATTTATTTCTCATCGTCCACGAGATGAAAAAAAATTGGAACAAATGGTCAAAAACCGTTTATTCATTTTTTTCATTAAATTAAAAAGTAAACTTTTTGAAAAAAAAATTCGCGACGAAAAAATTAATGGAATAAATTAAATTAAATGGTTTACTAATTAGCTTTGGGAATTAAAAAGAGCTAAACTGCTATATATATTTTTTAATATTCCATATATACAACAAAATTGTCACTTTTGTCTTTTTGTATAACTCGAATAAGTTTTTTTTTTGCGACAGAAATGGATGGACAAAAAATAATTGGTTTTCCATCAAAGTTTGAAAGTTTGAGAGACAAACAAACAAAAAAATAGCTACAGTAGTTTTAGACTTTTTTTTGTTGCGATGCATAAAGGAAAAAAATTGTAAAGGCATAATTTTTGAAAGTAATGTAATTTTGAAAAATGTTGTCAAAATTCCGTTACAGTCATATCCGAAAATTTGAACTTTTCCGATAACAGTAAAATTAAAAAAGCAATTCAAATAAATTTGAAAAATTTTTAAATTAAAAAATCACACTTTAATTTGAAAAACATTAATATTTTTTTAAATTTGCATAATTCACACAAATGTTCTTCGGCGAGGACGGCGAAAAGAGAAATTTAATTCATACAATCTTGAGTCAATCTTTTATTTTTTTGTTTGTTTGTTTGTATGCCTGCCTTTCTTTCCTCTTTTTTTAATTTTTTTATTTGGCTGTGATTCAATTTAAATTTTTCAATAAAAGAGAAAAGTCAATGAAAGAAGAAAAAGAAAAAATGGACTGCATTTTTTTTTTGTTGTTGAACACTCTTCTGTGAAAATCTTTTTTTTTTCATTTTCATTTATTCATGGCTTTTAAAATGCCAAACAAAAAAAACTAAAAGGCTGAAAAGTAAGAAGAAGAAAAAAAAATTAAGGAAAGAAACAAAATCTTTTTCTTTTTTTTGAAAACCTAGTCCATTTTTTTATTTTATTTTGTCGTAGTCGTGGGTTTGAGAAACGTTGAAATACGAAGAAGGAGTGAATTGACCTTCTTGCATAAGTTAAAAAAAAGAAAAAGTTACTTAAATGACATTTTCGAAATGCGTATTTAAAAGTCACTAAAAAAAGATACACTCAACAAAAACAAAAAAAATATATGATAATTTATTCCAGTTTTTTTTCTTAGAGAACAACAAACAATAGATAATATAATAAAAAAAATTTATATGTATGGGCTTTTTAAAATTTTTGAGGGAAGGATAATAATTTAAACTTGGCAATAATAAAAAAAGACTAAATTTCGTTAAAATCAAATAATGAAAGTAAACACACTTGGATAATATTTTTGTTACCATCTTTTTTTTGGGGCAAGATTTCTCTTTTCTAAAATCTTAATAAACACTCATTTCCTCAAATTTTAAAAGCAAATTTCAAGCCTTTAATTAACTTTTTAATAATACCAAAAAACAAAAAAAAGTTATGCAATAAACTATGTCTCACTCTCATTTTCTTGTTTGGTTGTTACCTAGCTTTTCATTTTTTTATTATCCTTTAATCTCCAACAGATGTTTTCTTCAAATGACTTTTCACCTCAAAGAAGAAGAAGAAAAAAAATAAGTAAGAAACGAAAAGCTCTAATTAGTACTTTTGTTTTTTTGTTCATTTCTATGTTTTTGCATTGCATTGTTTTTATGGATGGAGTTTCGGCAAAATTGCTTTTTGCTTTTGAAAGTTAACAAAAAAAAGAATAACAAGCAAGCAATTTCAAGGATCGAATTTGAAAAACAAAGCAAAAAAAGAAGA
This sequence comes from Panagrolaimus kolymaensis, assembly GCA_028622995.1. Classification (NCBI taxonomy): domain Eukaryota; kingdom Metazoa; phylum Nematoda; class Chromadorea; order Rhabditida; family Panagrolaimidae; genus Panagrolaimus; species Panagrolaimus kolymaensis. The sequence continues at coordinate 373,441 of JAJQJQ010000083.1, read as the reverse complement.
AAATATTTTTTTGAGCAAAAAAGGACACATTTCAAAAGCTTTGAGTTTGCTACCGTAGTTCTAAAAAAAATAAGGAAAAAAGTAAACTTTTTAATTTGCTTTTTTTTGTATCGAAATAAGTTTGTTTTTCAATGATTGCATGTTTGTTGATTGATTAACTTTTTTGGTATCGGAAAAAAAATTTTGAGCTTCTGTTTTCCCAAGAAAAAAAGTATGTAATAATTAATTTATTAAAAACAAAAGCGCCACCAACTAATTAGATTTTTGGAAGAAAAAAAAACTTATTTTTCAACAGATAATTATATTTTCATAAAAATGCGTCATAACTTCTTTTGAGCGCCGCGGAAGCGCATTGAAGCAACTTTCCAACAACAGCTTCCAAAGCCTTCCTTCTTTCTCATTGGTTAAAAAGTTTGAGCAAATGAATGAAAAAAAAGTTTTTTTTGTTTGAGAAGCCGCAAAGAAGAAACCAATGAAAAACTTTTTCCTTCTATTTTCGACGATAACGCTTTCGTTTGAAGGAAAGAAACTTTGCTTTTTATTGGTTGTTTGTTGGGTTGGTGTATTACATTTTTTTATTAGTTAGAAGAAAAGAAATGGGAAATGTGGCAATGGCTTCTTTGTAAAAGAAAAAAAGGGAGAGAATGGCAAAAAAAAAATTTATGCAAGCTAGCAGCTGGTAAAAGAAGAAGAAAAAAAAGATTTAAAAAAACAAAATCTGTCTTTTTGGAAAAAATAAATGAGAGAAATGAAAAGATAAATGAGTTTTGAAAGCAACAAGTATGCGAGAAGAAAAAAGAAAAAAATGGCTGAAAAATTAAAAAAATTTTGAAGAAAAAAATGCAAATTTTTATAAAAAGTTTAAAGATATAAAGTTAAAATTTGAAAGTAATTTTGAAACATTTCTGGGTTATTTTCGTAAAGAAAAAATCATTTCATAAAATTCCATCAAATCTCATACCGATAAATCCATTATTATTTTTACTTTTCATGTTCCTAAATAATTTTTTATTATTTTTTCTAGTGCTCGCTCTTCAACCTGAACAAAATATGAAATGTTCAACTCCTGGTTGCTCGGGAAAAGGACATATCAATTCATCTCGATCTTCACATCGTTCCCTTTCGGGTTGTCCGATTGCATATCAGCAAAAACTTGCGAGAAGATCCATCAAGCAACAATCAACTCAACAATTTTCAAGTCCCATTAATGGTTCATCACCAGGTGTTAATAATAATAATAATTCCATTTCATCTTCACCTATTGCTTCTTCGTCATCCACGGCAAATGGAACAACCAGTTTTTTAACTTCATCCATAAATCAAAGCATTTCAAATAATAATAATTCCATCAATGGAAACAATGGCAATGGTTGTTGCTCAACTCCAGATTTTTCAAAACATAATTTAGAATCCTTGCTTTCGATGATTCCAAAAAATAAAAATAATTCAAAAAACAAAAGTTTAACAAAAATTCTGGAAGATTCTCCATTGGATTTAAGATTAAAAATGGATGATTTGAAAAAGGAGAATAATAATGATAATAATAATCATAGGTTGGTTAATTTAATTATTTTTTATTATAAAATTAATTTTTCTTTTTGCCTTTCAAAATTCCTCGTTTTATTTTTGTTACTTTTTTTTCAAAAAATTGTCTCCAAAAACTTGAGCTTTATTTAGTTTAGTGTCGCTGAATTGAGCCTTAAAAATATATATATATTTTTATGACTTTTTAGAGCTTTTAAAAAAAGAACAAGAAAAGATTTTTCATATCTTTTTTTTAGTTTCTAAAAAAGTAAGCTTTGTAAAGTCTTTCAAGGAAACTAAAAGTAATCAAACAAAAAAAAAAAACAATGCAATAAAGAAAGCGCTTTCATGCATGTTTAAAAAAGTGGATATTTTTTTATTTTTTTGTTATGGATAGTTTTGATATTAAAAAATAAAGACAAAGGAAAAAAGCTAAAACTTTGGGGGTTTATTTAATAAAATAAAAAAGTTTAAAAAATTTAATAAATATCTTTTTTTTTGTGACACTTTTGTAATCGTTTAATTTTTGCTTTAAAATCTTTAATTTTTTTATCTGCAAATTTAATATTCCAAAAATCTTCTTAGCTTCAGCTTTAAGAAATCCAAGTTATTTCCCATGAGAGTTACAAACACACACATACTTTTATTACTTTGAAAATTTGACCATGAAATTTTCATTTAAAAAAAACTCGTAACTTTTTGCTTTGTTTTGCCTTTTAACTTTGATTAAAAATTTTCTTCGTATTTCTTTCAAGGAAAAAAGGAAAAGCAAATATCACTTTAAAAAAGCTTTAAAAACTCAGCGCTTTGAGTTTTTTTTCTACAAAGCTGAAGGAAAATAATGCAACATCACAAAAATATAAGGCAAGCAAGTACCACAAAAAAAGATACAAGACAAACTAAAAGAAAAAAAAAGCAAGCGAGTTTGTGAAAAAATATTTTGTTATTTTCTTTCTTTTCTTTAAGAAATTTTGCCATTAAAATAAAATAGGCATTTGTAAAAATACCGAGTTCTTTATAATGTGAGCGAAAAGCTTTTTGTAGAAAAAGTTAGGCATATTTAGGTTTAATAAATTCCAAGAAAAACAAAACAAAAAAAAAGCCGTAATAATCCATAAAACTTTAAAGTTTCAACTCAAAGAAATTTCCAAAAAAATCACTTATAAAAAATTAACTCTCTATTTTTCATTTTCAGCATTTATTCCAAATTATGCAATGAAAATTTATCTGAAACTTCATCCATTGTTGAAGATGATCATCAACCCAAAAATAAACGATTTAAACGTAATTTTGATAGCGATGAAAATAATATTCAAGCAACAACAACGACAACAACTTCATCTTCTCCACTTCTTTTTAATCAACAACAATCATCAATTTTACCTGAATTATTTGCAAGAAGTTTTCATCAAAATCAAAATTCTTCTGATGGAAATTCTCCTTCATCGCCATATATAAATTTATTAAATATGATGGCTGCTCAAAGAGCTGCTGCAGCTACAGCAGCCGCGGCGGCAGCAGCAGCTATGGGATTTTCACCAACTTCAACAACGAATAATAATTCTAATTCACCAAATAATTTTGCAGCTGTGGCAGCAGCAAATTGGATGTTGAATGGAGGTTTTAATTCAAACAGCAATGGCAATAATAATAAAATTGAAAGCAGCAACGATGAAAAAATTTCCAATGAATCTGGCGACGGCAATCAATTATCACCAAATTCCATCACCTCCGCTTCCGCAGTAGCAGCAGCAATGGCAACAAAATTTCCCCAATTTTTTAATAATTCCAATTCAAATTCTCCAACAGCAACGGCGGCAGCAACAAATAATAATCAAGGAAATAATAATAATAATATTAATTATAATCTTGCACAAGCTTTACTCGCACATTTACAACAGCAAAGAGCTCAATAGGTTTTTATTTTATTTTTTTTAATAGAAATTTCATCTCTAAATTTTTTTACTCTTCGAATTATTCTTTCCTAAAAATTATATGTATACTAATTAAATTAATTAAAATACTAACTAACTAATATTCCTAAAAGTAAGAAATCTTTCTCTCGCAACCCCAAAAACTTTTATTAATCATTCCTAAAAAATTTTTACAGTTCGGTAACGACACAGCTTTAAAGTTTGTTCATAGCTTTCAAACAAATATTTTTTTTATAATCTCACATTATTTTTAATTCGAATACTTTTGGAATTTGAAAAATGATAAAAAAAAGATTTTCATGGCCTTTGATGGATTTGCCCCTGATTTCTTGGTTTTGTAATTCCAATTTATAAATTATTCCAAGAAATCTCTACAGTATTTTCATAAACTTTATTTATGACTCTCACACACGTTTTTTTTGTTTCTGATAGCTTTCATATCCTTTTCATTCCTTCCTTCCTTTTTTTTTGCTATCAATTTTTCTATTCCATTCTTTATTATAAAAAATCAAACAAACATTATCCATGTCAAATTTTTGAAAGTTATTATTTATCACTCACTTTTTTTTACACTTTTTTGCTTTTTTTTCCTTCAAATATCTATGCATTTTCTGCACAAAAAAACATTTCTTCGCCAACAATTTTTTCTTATCATTTATTAATTATAGCTGGTTATTTTTAAAATCGGTTTTTTATTGTACCTTTTTTTCTCTCTCTCTCTCATTTTATATATTTTGCTTTAAAAAAAATACGTACATATTTTTCCATTTTCATTCCTAAATAATTTTTTCTTTCTTTTTCTCTTTGAAAAATTTTATTTTTTATATTTGTAAAATAAAAAAGTTTGTGCAAAAGTATGCTTCAGTCATTTTTTTCAGCTTTGCTAACATTGTTTTCTTTCTTTTGCTTACTCCAAAGTTTGTTTTTTATATTTCATATTGCATTTGATGATTTTCATTTATTATTATTATTACTGTAATTTTGTTGTGTATTATTTTGAAAATAAAATAAAAAGTTTAAAGTTTAAAAAAAGTAAATTTCAACCATGGATTTGAAGGAAGCAAAGGTGTAAAATTAAAACATGACATGAAAGCTTAATTAATCTGAAACTAAAAATCATTCAAATAAATAAATCTCTTTTATTATTTTCAATCTATTATTTTTACAAATACATACACACACTCACATAAAAAATGTTTTAATAACATGGCAAACAAGAAACAGTTTATAACAAAATAAATAAATATTTACTAACAAATTAATTATGACTAGAATTTTTTTTTTAAAAATAAAGTTAAAATTATTATAAATTAACTAATTAAAACCCGATATATTATTGTTGCTGTTGAGACTTCGATGTTGATGTTGTTGTTGTTGGTGATGGTGATTATTATTATTAAAAACAGCATTATGAACAACATCTGAATTCGCTGACGTCGATGGTGAGCTTCTTGAGTGCTGTTGATTTTGACGAGGTGGAGGTGGAGGTTGAGGAATATTATTTCGTGGTGGACTTGGATGAATCAAATTATTATCAAATCGTAAAGTTGATGACGAAGAATTTGTTTTATTTGTTATTGTTGGATTATGAAACCCCGCACTTCCACCATCCACATATAAACCTTTTCGATTAAGAGTGGTTGTGGTGGCTGTAAAATCATCGGAAGAAAACATAGCCATTTGGGAATCAATGTCTCGTTTTTTACGTAAATAATAAATATATGTTATTAAAATTCCAAATGATATCGTTGCTAGAAATCCCAGAGCCACACCAGTCAATATTCGAGTTTGTGTGGGTGTTAACCATCCCTCTTCTTTTATCACAAGATTGCTATCAACTTTATTTATATCATATGGCGTAAAAGTTACTTCATGTTGGGGAAGTTCAAAATGGGGTAATTTTTGTAAAATATCTTCCAAACTTGTATTTGCCTGAAAAAAAAATAAAGAGTAAAAATTAAAGAATTTTTTGTTTAGTAAAAACTTACAGTAATTTTAAAAGAATTAAACATTTTATCGCTGTTTTCCCTCAAATAATCAATAATATCCTGGGGCAGTTTCCCAAAATCTGGCATTTCCCCGTGCAAAAGTTGAGTAATAACTTCGGGAGGAATTCTAGATAAATTATAATTAGGTGGAAGTAATTTAAGCATTGAAAACATTTGAGGATTAAATGTTGGAGGATTTCCATCTGCAGCGACTATGGTATTATTCAAATCGACGGGAAATTGAGAGGTATAATAATTTTGAATTATTTTCATTTTTGATGATGGATCTAAGTCGGGTGTTTGGGAGCCAACACCATTTTGGGAAAACGTTGGTAATCCACCAGAATTTGATATTTGGTTGGAATTTGTTTGTGTAGCTCTTGCATTTGCAGCAACATCATACATTCTTTGAGTATATTGTTTGACGACTTGTTGAAGTGTTTCCCGTGGAATGCCAGGAATTTGACCACCTCGAAGTACGTGTTCAAGAACAGGTGGAGGCACCTAAAAATAACAAGCCAAAGGTTAAAAGGGTAATGTAAAAATTTGTGGTAAAAAAAAAACAAACTTTTGATAAATCAATATTTCCAAACCCAGGAATATTAACAACAAAATTTGGAAGGGAATTAAGCATTTGACGAAGATCATTTGGATTATTTGGGTTTAATCCAGCAACTATGCCGGAATTTGAAGGACCGTTAGATGTTGGACTTGCAGGATTTTGTGGTGATGGAATAATAGATTGAGATCCAGAAAATCCACCTCCGCCATTACGATTATTATTAGCACCAATAATTAAACCAGGAAATAAATTTCCAAATATATTATTTCCAGAATTTGCATTTGTGGTTGGATTATTTCTTAATTCAGTAAGAGTTTCATTAGCTTTTTTAATCATTAAATCTTTTAATCGCCTTCCCAAATGAATTTCAGGCCCATCACATTTTATTTCAGGTTGAGAGGGAAGAAAAGTGCGAACTTGATTTTTAACCAAATATGTTAAAAACCATTCAAATTTTTCATCACAATTTAATTTATTTCCTGCAAAAAAAATTCAAATAAACCTAAAGAATGCCTTTTTGCTTTCTCCAAAAAACTTACCATCAAGAAGAATATTTGCAATTCGTTTATCAAAAGTCCCCATTTCAAATGTCGAAATATTATTATTGCTTAAATCAAGCCAAAACAAATTTGAATGTTTATCAAAAGTTCCAGGGTGAATTCGAGTTATTTTATTATAACCAAAATCAGCCACATTTAATTTTGGTAAAGAAGCTAACGAAACACTTGTAAGCTCAACCAAGGAGTTGTTGCGAATATTTAATTGTTGAAGATTTTTCATTCCATCAAATACACCTTTTTCTAAAAAAACGGAACATTGATAAATTTCTTGAAAATTATTTAACAATTTTTAGAAACAATTTTTCCATAAATTTTTTTTTGTGATTTTCACTAAATTTGAATTCCTTAGTAAATTTACGAGTTAATTAATTTTAGAAAATTTCTTTTCGAAATTTTTTTATTGATAAATTGTTTTTAAAGTCGAGAAGAATGGAAAATATTGAAAACAAAAAATAAACTTACCTATGGATGGCAAAGAATTATTGGTCAATAAAAGAGAAACAAGTTGATCCAATGAATCAAAACTATTCCTAGCAATCAAAGATATTTCATTATCCTAAAATTACTCGGATGATTATGGTTACTTTAGCGCACTCAATGGGTAGGAAAAAAACATACTTGTAAATTAATTATTTGTAATGCGGGATTGGAACTAAATGTCATAGTTTCAATTCGGCGAATTTTATTTTGATTTAAGTGAACCGATTTTAATTTAGGCATATCTTTAAATGATGGAATCTAAAACAAATATTTAATAAATAAACTAAAGTGTTTAAGAAAAATTTCTTACAATCGAAATTTCATTTTCACTTAAATCAACAACTTCAAGTTCTTTAAAAACTTGCAATGCGCCCGATTCAATACTTGTTAGTTTATTGTTTTTAACTAAAAGATGACTTAAAATTGGAACATTCATAAATGCAATGGGTGAAAGAATTCCAAGCCGATTTGAATTTAGCCTTAATTCTTTGAGCATTGGAAGATTCATAAATGAAAATTTTGATAATTCATTGATTTTATTTTTAGATAAATCCAAATATGCTAATTTTGGGGAATTTCGAAGCGTTTGAGCTGGAACAGCGCTCAAACAATTTCCACTTAGATCGAGAAGTTCAAGATTTGGTTTAATTTCATCCAAAGCATTTCTGAAAAAAAAAAATTTAAGATTTAACTTTTTTTAGGTTCATAAATAAGATATTGTTTGCATAACTTTTTTCAGTTTTTTTTTAAATTTATTGATTTTTAACTATTTGATGTACCTATTGGCGGCACTATGTCAATAATCTTTTTTTTAAAGTTTTCAAATACTTTTCACATTTTTTCAATCAACGACAAACAACATGATCGCCGCCCGTGCCGCCGCCGCTAAATCTTAACTTGACTTCTTGCTTGCTGCCTGTCTTTCTCTCTTAATTTGGGTCAGGCAGTCAAGTCAAGAGGTTTATGGTTCAAGGACATTTAATTATTTTTTTTTAAATATCCAAACGATTGTCACTTTTCTTTAAGGAAGAAAAGAATAAATAAATTTCTTCCGAAAAAAAGTCAACGTCGTCATGACGCAAGAAAGAAGAAAAAAGCAAATAATACATATGACTTTTTTTCCTTTTAAAAGCGAGAAATAAATAAATGAGGCAACAAAAAAAAGAGGATGCGCCATCGATCGGATGGATGCAGAAGGACGGTAAACAAGACCCTAGTCTCAATTTTAAGGATTGGAAGGAAAAAAATAATTATATTTGTCATTGATTTTTTAAAAAAAATATATTATTAATTTTGCTCAAAAAACAAGGAACAAAAAAAGAGTTAAACTAAACCCAAAATAAAAATAAGGTCAAGAATTTATTTATTTTCTCTTCAAAATGCTTCTTAACAACAACCAACAACTCAATCGTTGAAGTCAAGAAAAAAATCCGCTAAATAGTAGTAAGAAAATTGTGTGTGGATGGCCTTGAATTTTTTTTTGAAATAAAAATTCTGAAAAAAAAACAGCAAGCGGTAGCTCTGTGCTACCCTCAAATAACGGTACGACAACGATGATTTGAGGAAGGATGATGAAAAGCTAATTAATTGCATGCATATTTTATTAATGATGACAAGAAAAAGAAAATTCTTCTTGTCCTCGAAAAAAAATGTAAGAAAAACTTACGGAAGCAATGAACATATTTTATTATTTTCAATTCGAATTTGTCGAAGTTGTGAAAATCCATCAAAGCAATGTTCAGGAATTTCAGTTATCTAAATAATCAAAAAAAGCATATAATTAAAAAAAATAATAATTAAAAAAACTAACTAAATTGTTTTTAAAATTAATTGTTTGAAGTTTAGGTAAAATTCCTAAAAGTGGAAAAGTTGTTAATGAATTTCCAATCATTCGTAATTCTTCCAAATCTATTCCCAAATTATTAAAAGCATCCGCATCAATCTTTTCTATTCCACAATTTTCAATTGTTAAACTTCGAATTTTGAGTGATGGCAAATTTTTAAGTTCTTTAACTTTTGGCTCACAATTTTGAATAATTAATTTATCAATAAATATTTCATTTTTTAATAAATTAAAAATTTCATTCATATTTGAATTTTCCGAACATTTTAATCGAATTCCTGTTTCCACCGTTTCACATGAACAAGATTTGGGTAAATTTGATGGACATTCGGTGGCTGTGGCAATAGTTGTGATTAGCCACAAAGAAAAAATCAAAAACACCAATGGTTTTCGCATTATTCTTTTTATTTTCTGCGACGAAGAAACCTATCTTTTGGTTTCTATAAAAAATAAGGGCCTAAAAGTTTGATAATTATAAAACTTATAACATCAACAACAAAAAATTTGTGATAGTATAAAATAAGGTTCAATCGCGAGAAGAATTATTTTTTGATAGCAAAAAAGCAAAATAAAAACCCTCGAATTCTAAACTTGAAAATTACAAAATGAACGCCAATAAAATAATGAAGGAAAAAAACTAAAGAAAAATCTCAATGCAAAAACTTTAGGAAAAGCAAAAAATAAATATTTCAGAAAAAATTTTTGCTTAGAAATTCATATGTTTTTGAACATTGAAAAGTCACATCTACTGTTTGCATAAACAAAACTTAAAAGCGTTTAAAATAATAAAAAAATCCTGTAAAATGGATTATCGTAGATTTTCCTTTTAAAAAAAGTTTTAATTTTTTAAATATTACAACTTTTTAAGCTCATTTTTTCCATTCAAACAAAAAATCCAGATTTTTTACAGACATATTAAAATAGCTCTTTTTTTAGCATTCATATTTTTTTCTCCATCAAATCATATTTAAAAAATGTCAATATTAATCGTAAAAAAATTAAAATCAAAAAAAACTTTCTCCATTGAAAAAAGCTTCTTTTTTTTTCAAATGTCAATGATGATGATGAATTTAACCTGAGAGTTAGTAAAAGTAAAAAAAATAAAAAAGAATGAAAGCAAAAAGAGACGAAAAAAAAGAATGGAAAACGCTTGAGTGAATCCTTTTTTTTTACAAAAATCAAAAATGTTCGATTTTTTGCTGAAGTTTGGTGGATGTCGTCGTAGACTATGCTCATCATGCCAGAGGCAATCTGGGTCGATTTTTTTTTGTTGGAGGATAAAAATGAAAAAAATGGATTTTTTTTTGCTCATGCAAAATAATTTTTAAGGTTCAAAAAATCCATTCTAAAGGGCATAAAATTTACAAAAAAAAAAAAAGAAAACATTGAAAATGATGAACCTTAGTTTTCTGCTATTTTCTACCAGAAAAAATTGTTGAAAAATAATTAAAATCAACTTCTTTTTTTTTTCGGCCTTCTGCTGCCCTTGCCTTTAGGCGGCGACGGTCAAATAAAAACAAGTAGCATTTTTTTTTTCTTTCTCCATCAAAATTTCCTTTTTTTTCCTTGCCCCCTATTTTTCTTCTTGTATATATTTTGGAGATGGATTTTTGTCGTCGTCCTTTTTTTTTTTGCGCGCGCGAGGAAAACAAGTGGGTCAAACTCGCACTCAGCTTCGGCGCTGCTGCCACCCGATAACAACGTGCACACCAATACGTACGTAATACCGTCGCCGCACACCATCACACTACCGCTACTTACCAGCAGCTGATTACTGGTTATCGCCGCTGGCCGCACGGCAAATGAAGAAATCGGAATGAAAAAAAGGTGTTGTCATCGGTAGATGTTATACATAGGTATATGTATCTGAGAGAGATAATTTGGGTTTTCTTTATTTATTTATATGAATATATTTGAACTTGATAATGATGGCTGTCACAGTTAAAAAAAGAAGAAGAAGGATATTTGTACATAATAATAATCACTTAAAAAATTAATGAATAAATAATTTATTATTTTTTTTTTCAAAATAAATTTCCTTTCTCGATTGCTTTTGCTTTTAACATGAAACTTTTTTTCTATACAATACTTTTGATAATCAAATTTCATTCGACTTTGTAAATCTTTAAAAATGCTTGGTCTTTTAAAAATTAAGCATTTTGGTTAATAATTTTTAAAGCTATTATAACCTGGAAGTTCACTAACTCGCTTACACAAGTATTACTATTCGCCATTTTGATTTCCATTAAAATGTTTGAGCTTTAAAAATCAGTATTGAATGTCTCAAAAAATTACAAAAGTGTTATAAAAATGCTTGAATGATTTTTTTGTCCACAAAGTTTAAGAATATTTTTATTATCGAAAACAAAACTCAATATTTTATTGCAAAACATTGCGGTAAAAAAATAATAACAAAACCAAAAGAAAAAAAGATATTACGTCGAATGACAAACGACGCATCAAAATGGCACGAGCGGCGGCAATTCATTATCCATTCTCCTTTTTTTTCGTGAAGCACAAACCATCATTCTTCGAGATCGGAAAAGAAGACCGCAACCTTTCGGATGTATATCATAACATCTTAGGAAAAATTAATCCGACTAGTTAGTACGTTGATAGTCAATAGCCTTTGTATAATTTGTCTTTCTTTTGAATCATCGTTAGACTATCTTGCTTTTTTACAATCAAAAAATAACATTAAAATTCTTAAAAAACCAAACGAATAACTTAAAATTTGCATTTTCTTTAGTCTGTTGTTTACTCCAAAGTTTTTTTTGTTGCAAAAAAGCTTCAATCAAAAGAAAAAATCACTTTCAATCAACAACTCATCTCTCTCATCTCTCAAAAAAAGAAGCTTCCTTCCATCATCGTTGCCAACAAAGAAGAAAAGAAAGCATGAAATTGAAAGAATTGGATAATAAAGAAAAAGTTAAAATGATTATAAAAGAAATTTTTAAAATTAAAAAAATTCAATCCGGATCAAAATTAACTAAAGATGATAAATCAAATTCAAATTCAACAACAACAACCAATTCTTCAACGACCTCTGAAGCCACTGAAGATAATGAAGCAATAACAAAAGCAAAATCAAAAGAATCAAAAGCTGTTAATGCAACAACAACAATGGAAGAATCTCTTGGAACTATGGCCAAATTTGATGTTGATTTACACTTTGAAATTGAAGAACAAAAAGAAAAACAACAACAACAACCATCTTCGTCATCAACTTTAGAAACAGCAAAGAAATAAAGAAAAGAAAAAACAAATGCTTTAATAATGAGTTTTTAATGAATTTGTATTTAATCCATTTTATTATTAAGGTGTAATTTTGTAAATAAATGTATGAATGAAAGCTTTTATTTGTACTGTATGTATGTATGATGTTTTGAAATTAGTAGTATTAGTTGCTGTCTTTGGTTTTTATCTTTTTGGCTTTGTTAACTTTTTTTTATAAGTTTGCATCTTTCTTTTCACGAGGCACAATCATTACTTTCTTACAAATCTGCTACAAGCAATAAACTTTGTTTATCAACCATATTTTATTCCAAGAAACTTTGTGATTTGAGTCAAAGAAGCTTTAGAAGATGAGATTTTGAAAAGGTGCAAATGACTCGCTTCGTTATTTTATGTCCAATTTTGCGTGTGTCCATAGTTTCATAAAATAATTTAACAGATGGATAAAAAGTATCAACTTTGTAAAGCATTGCTATCTAAATAAGGAGAAGAAAGTAAAGATACCAATAATTAAAGCTAAAAATTCATTTCCAATCTTGATTCCATCCATTTTTGGATTTTTATTTGTTTTTCACATGTCAATAATAGCTTGAATTATTTTGCTATCCTTTTTTGGTGACACATTAATTTTAGTCTTGATTTTGATTCAGGTTATTATTAAAGCTAGTAGGGCTTGCATCATTATTGTTGCACGAAGCTAATAACATTTTCCCTTATCAACGATTCACAAACAATCAATCTCAATTTTTTATATCTTCTTTAACCATAGCTTGCTTTATCGCATATCTAAGTGTTGTTGGAGCAGAACAGTTTGACGTAGAACTAGAGCTTTTTATAAGCGGCTTCAAATTAAAGCGAACCACAGCGATGGCAATTTGTTGAACATTTTAGACATAAAGATGGTCCAAATTTTCTGTAATCAAACAACCAACAAACTTACTCCCGTTTTATATTTTCCTCGCATAATTTGGAGCTTTTTGCAATCAAAAAAAATATTGAATATTGATTAAATTTATCCTTTCTTTATTTTTTACGAGAAAATGAGTTTTCATGGATTCATTTTCTCGTTGAATGACGTGTTTAGATTAAACCTTTTTCTTTTTTGGGTCACTAACGGAGATCGAAGACGAATCAAAGAAAAAAAGTGAAGCGTTATTTCTTTCGCAAAGTTTCTATTCTTCTTTCTTCTTTTTTACGTAAAAACCAATTTTTTTGTTATTTTTTACACCACTGACGGATTCTTTTATTTTTTGGTTTATCAAGTACCTTTACTTTATAAATTATGCCTTCATCGTCTGAGGATACCATTTCCTCATCCTCTTCATCAAGTGGATCAGCATCAAGAGCTGTAGAGAAAAAGAATCCCCTTCCAATTGTGGAGGAAGAAGAATATGTATTTGATGCAAATGATAAATTTTATTTGGCTCCACCAGTTGCGAGTTTACTTCATTATCGAACTGCAGCAATTATTGGTGGAATTGTTGAAGTTGGAGTTCTTATTGCTGCAACATTAACTTTAATTCGTAAGCATTTACTTTGATTATTTGAAAGCTAATTTTTCTTTAATTATGGGGCCATCACTCATAAAAAAAGAAGCCTTTTTGATGCACAAAAAGATCCAAAAACTTTGGGATAAAAAGTTTCAAATAATTTACTTTCTTAAAATTCATAAACTTCTTTGTTAATGTTTCTTGTTTCAGATTTTTATTTAAATATTGGAATTACGGGTTTATATTCATCTGTAATTGGTACAGGTTTTGTTGTGGTTGCAATTATTACAACAACCATAATGGTAAAGTTTTTATTTAGTACCAAAATCCTACTCAGACAAAAAATATTTTAAGATTATTGGAATTATAACTGAACGACCTAAACTTGTGGTGCCACAAATGTTTTTCCTTCATCTTGAAGTTAGTGTATTACTTATTGGAGCATTGATTTCAATTTCAAGTATGTCATTCGGAATTGAAATGACTGCAACACTTTTTGGTCCATTTGTTAAGTGAGTTCCTATTCCTTCATAGAATTACCAATCATAGCTTTAATGATTTCGCTTTTAGTGTATCAATGATGGAAGCTAGCATGGGACCAATATGGCCATTTAATTTAGCAACCATTTGCTTTTGCGGCGCAGCACTTGGAATTTGGTTTTTTAAAATCGTTCAAGGTTGTCATGAATTTTTACTTGATAAAAAATTCTTTGAATCCAAAAGCAAAAATGAATTGGAAATGAAAGTTCAAAAAGAATAAATTATTCCTTTTTTTGTATCAAAAAACTTATCTTGACATTATTGTGCGCGACTTTGTTAAAATGTAATTAAAATTGGCCTCAAATAAATTCATTGTTTTGTAACGGTAGTTGTTACTTTGCTTCGGTGTTAATACATAAGTACAACTAATCCTTTAATGAGTCCTTTACAAGATAAATTACAACAATATTAAATGAGTGCCAGCAATCTTGAAACCGCTGCATGCTTTAACTAGCACATTGACTGCCGATATCAGCAACGTAGCTGTCTTTAAAACTCCATGCTTTCATCCTTCAAAACGCTTTACATTATGCGTTACAGTTTAAATCCATAAACATAAATAAAATAATTGTGCATTAGTATGTGTTTGGAATGCAAAAACTTAGTCGCATTGCAAACATGATGGTTTTAAAAAAATGTTAGTTTCCATCATCATCATCCACATCTTCACAGAGATTCATCACGAGGTTCAGACTGCTTGCTACATATCCTTAATAAAAATCTACCATTATTACACGTAAAAACCAACGATGCACATACATATAATGTCTGTACATAGCAACAACATCATATTAGTAAGAAAGAGTCGATTAAACTTAAACAAAATTTTATAAAAATCACAACAGCACATTTACAAACAACAACAAAAATAGTACAATTAACAACAAAAAATGAAACAATTAGTTAATCATCAACAATAAGATCTTCATCATCAGTTACTTCTTCTTCATTTTTAGCCTAAGAATAAATTCCTTTACGAGTTTTGTGACGGCGATGAGATTGAGAAGATTGCAATAGTTTTTTTTTTCACGTTTCTTTGCTCGACGAAGTTGTTTAGCAGGTACATCAATTCCACGTTGAATTTCATTCATCCATTGTTCAAAAGGTGGTTGGCACATGTTTGAATGAGAAAGTACCAAGCTCTCAAATCGAGAAACAGTAGCTTGACAATAAGTTGAGCCATATCGTTGACAAAGTGCTGCACCAACATCAGCTTGAGAGAAACCATATTGAGTTCGAAGAGCTTTGAAACGATGAGCAAATTGTTGAATGTCTTCAGGTTCAAAATATGGATTAAAAAGTTGTCCATCAGCTGTTTGGAGCATAACTTTAGTTTCAAATCGACGAGCAACATCACGATGGCTAACAGCAGATGATTCACATGCTGATGGAGTTTTGCTGATAGCAGCTTTATGAAGATCACGTTGTTTAAAGCCAGACGGAAGAAGTACAACATTTTCTTTGTTGAGGTGTTTACGTTTTGGAGATTCTTTCTTTAAACATCGACGATGAGGTTGACGTCTTCGTTGCAGTGGACCAGGAGCTTTAGATCGAAACCAATCAACAGGTGTAATATCTTCTGATTTTGACGCAACTATAGCTCGTTGAGATAAAGCATCACTAAAACAAGGAAAAAGTTTAAATTAGAAAATAACAATAAAACTTACGATCGCAAAAAATAAGCCTTTAGATGATGATCATGATATTTGGTTAAAGGACAGGAATGTGTAGCCATTTTACATGGAATAAACATAACAGGAATAACATGTCCAACCAATTAATAATTAGCAAATTTAGCAAATATGCAGTAAGATTTAGACAAAACCTTTGTCTTCTTTTTTGCAATCATCAAAAAAAGAATGCCACCGTAGTGATTTTTTCAATGATAATCATTCGATGCAGGAACCAAGAAAATTTTTAAAGCTTTGGAAATTTCACTTTTTTAGTTTCCAGTAAAACAAAAAAATATTCATGATTGGAACAAGAAATTAATCATTGATCAATTTTGATTGTCCCAAAAACAACCACTACCAACTCCATTGCATGTTAACTTTTGCACATTTGAACTTCATCTTTAGCTGATGAAACTAAATTTAATTATGAAGGAATAATACCCATTTTTCTTCTTCTTGGGTTTGAAATAAACAAAAATTCATTAACTTGTTTTTTAAAGAGCAACGACTTGATTTTTAATCAAAATGTTTTTTGTTTTGTTTACATACTCCTGGATTTCCTCCATATCCAGATAGTATTTAAAGGTAGTAACAATAACTGACTTTTGTTAAAAACAATTTAGTTTTGTTTTAAAAAACCCAATTAATCATGAATGTTAAAGTTATTTGTTGCATTCTTCTTCCATTTGCATTAAGTTTTTTTCCATCACAAGCTCAAGTTGCTGTTGTTACACCTTCAGCTGCTTATAATTATGGTTATCCAGGTTCATGGAGTTATTATGGCTATCATGGATATGGAAATCCTTATTACATGTACAGCTCAAGAGGTTATGATACAGGAGTTACTGGTGGTGGTAGTCATTATGGCGGTGGACATCCAGCAATATCATCAAGTGGTGGAATTTCTGCTACCATTGCATGTGCAAATTGTGGATTTGGACGAAATTAAAAGTGATAGCTTAAATTGTTTATATAGTTCATGTATGTTCATCCAACAAACAATAAAGAGATAAAGAAATTATTAATAGCTTTGTTTGATTAGGCAAACATAAACACGCAACATATTCATAAGCTACAGAAATACTGACAAAAAAAAAGAGTAAACAAAATGAATGATTGCTGTTAATTCTCCTAAAAACATTCGATCATATTCTTCTTTAACTCCTCCTACAAATGATCCATCAAATGAAGACTTCAATCTTTTCCAATAAACCAAAAACAAAATTAAAGAAAATTTATTATTTCAAAACACAGAACAAGTCAAATGATGATGAACCATTGTTACAATAGGTTCATCATTACCAGTACAAATTACAATAAAAAGAGAAACAAAAAATCAATAAAAATTATGTTGGAATCATATCAAAGAGTCTTGAAACAGGATCCCAAGATGCAGGAACAAAAGTGTCGACATTACGATTGCGTGAACGTCCAGGAGGTGGTGGAGCAAGTTCAGAATGATCTCTTCCTGATGGCGGTGTATGTTCAGAACGAGCTCGTGGACGTGGATTATCTTCGGGTGCATTATTTTCATGGATCATAGATTGTGATTCATCAAGAAGAACACCAGATATTTGAACGATGCGCACGGTTGCAATTTCATATGGATCACGTAAAGCACTGAAAAAGAAAGTTATTAGATAAACTAACAAATGTAAAAGAAACTTACTCTACAGGATTGTAATGATCAGCAAAACTTTCATTAAGAGATGGATCACGACCATAATCATTGAGAGCATAAGAACCAGCCAAATTTTGTTCTTTCTTCATTGATTGAAAAGCTAGATCAAGAGAATCATTGATGTCAGATATTGCTTGAGCATGTTGATTTACCATACTCATTGTAAGAGGCTCGATATTATGATGACCATCAACTAAAATTTCTGTGAAATTTATCATAATTATGAAAAAGAAGCGGTAGTAAAAGAGGTTGAACTTACCCATTGCAAGAGCAGTATAAAGTGTTTCTTGTTCAAACATATACATACTTTTGATCAAATCAAAGTAATGCTTTGAAAATGACAGGAAATCACTTCTTTCAATATTTTCCAAGATGTTTTCAGGAATTCCATTAGGTTGACGCGGAGTTTCAGCAAAATAATCACGGTGATTCACTTGTTGTTCATCAGGATCAAGAAGGTTTAGCTTTTCCAAAATACCTAAAACATAAGAAGATATGAATAAAAGCAAAGCATATAAAAAACTAACTGATTAGTGCAATATTTTTTCCCATTTGTTTTGGACCAAAGACACTTGTTTCTCTGCAAATTGAGCATGCAACAATTTGTCCATAACATAGTTTCTTAACACATAAGCGGCAAAATGAATGTCCGCAAGGAATTGCAATAGGAGCACGAAAATTTGGAGTGAAGTTCTAAAATGAAACAAAGATGATGAAAGGATAAGGAGCAAAAGAAAGTGACAACTTACTTCAAAGCAAATACAGCATCGAGCAAGTTCGTTGAATGAATGATCAAGTTTGATAGATTGATGAGAACTTGTGCTTTCTTTAGGATTATCTTGAGATCTTGAATATGGTGGTTGAGCCATGGTTGAAAGTAATGGTGAACCCGCAATTACTAAAAATGAATGGAACGTTAAACAAAAAATCAGCAACAAAAGAATAAATGATAAACGACGCGTAAAAAACGAATAAAAAGTTGTCCCACATCACTCATATCAACAAAAAACCAAGCTTTGTATGCTAGCTTTAATCGTTATAAAACTAAAAGGAATGATTGCAGATATATAGGTGGTAAAAAATAGTTAATAGTTAAAGGAAATATGAGCAAAACGAAGCATAAAAAAGCTTGGATATATTTAAAGCGAAGTAATTTCAATGAAAGTCATCAAAACCTTATATTAAAATACGCAAAGGAAGAGGAGGATATTGAAAGTTGCAACAATAAAAAGTAAAAATGAAGAAAACAATCAAGGAGAATCGAAAAAAATTTAGCAATGGAAGAAGGAAGAAGAATGATTTATGTGAATAAAAAAACAACAACAACAAACAAGCATTTGTTTATTTTTTGTTCGATCGAACCAACCAAATTTTGTCCAAGTTTTTTTCTTCTCACACAAGTGTGTCGTCTTACAACGATGGAGATAGAGAAAAAAAAGTATGGGTTTAGCGCGTAAAAAACTTTTCAAACTTTGAAATTTTTTTTGATTCAAACATTGCCACCATTCTTCGATCTTTTGAAACGTAATAACCTTCTCTCCAGCTGTTACAAAAATGTTTTATCGTCTTCCCTACAATCTGACACTTTCTTTATCAATAAATTTAAACATCCTTCTTAGAAACTATGCCACATTCATTCTTTTTATAGCAGTGTTTTTTTTTGTTAAATGAAAAATCTTATAATCCAACATCACTATCTTTTTTTTGCATTAACCATGTTGTAAAAGTCCTTTATAATCCCATTTTCTTTATCCATCCACCTTTAATCGCATCTTTTTTGTTTACCATTTTCATAAACTTCAACTGGTTTAAAATCATTCATATTTTTAGAATGAGTGAAATCGACTGGGATAAAGAAAATATTTCAACGAAGAAATGGTTGGAACCTGAACTCTCTAAAGGTTTATTTGTTTTTCTTTATCTTCGACTCAACAACTAAAGCTTCTGTTTTTTTAGCTTCAATCTTTCATGATATTCAATATTTGGGGCTTCAACGACTCAATGTTGTGCAACTTGATAAGATGCATTTGACGAAAAGGTTAGTTTTTTCTTTGTTGGTGTTCTTTTCTAACATCGATAGTTTTTAGGAACGTCTATGGTTTGATCTGTGTTTCGAATGATGAGCTCAAATTATTGGAAGAAAAACCTTTTATTTTCGACGACGATGCTCATTTTCTTGGACCAACACAAGTTTCAACGCAAAACAAAGAAAATTCATCACAAAGGAAACGCATTTTTCAACAGGTTTATCTTTATTACCTCACGCTTTTTTGTTGTTACATCATCTTTTTTTAGAACATCGAGAATGCTGACATGACGATCAATCTAATCAATTTCGCTCTATTGGCTTCTCCATCCAACTTTGGTGAACGCTGTGGTCCTGTTCTTCAAAGATATTTTGACTCCAAGATGGAAGCTGCCCTTGCAGATGGAAATAATTTATTGAGTTCAATTGTTCCAGTAGCTTTTGTTCACAATTTTACAGCTATGTAAGCTTTTTTTCCTTGCTTGTAATCTTTCTTCTGTAATTTTGGAAGCTTTACCAATTTCATTATCTCATATTTCTTGCTAATTATGGTCCATTTTTAGGAAGTTCCCTGTGAATCCATATCTAATTATCAAACCTCACGTAACATACTTTGGCTTCTATCGATCAACTGTTTCTTTCGACAAAGCTGATGATCGCATTCTCAAGATTGATCCTTCTGGTGATTTGATTGAATTTCGTAAGTTTTTTTACTTTATTCTTATAAACACTGTTACAAAGCATGCTTTTAGAACTTTCTAACAGTGGAATTCTTCATTTTTGTACTTCAATGCAGAACGATGGTGTTACTCAAATTTATGCCGTGGTCGAAGACAACTCAAAAGAACTCATAGAAGAACTATCAGAGATGCGCCAACGAAAGAAAGCAGAAAACAATCAAACGGTTTCTCTGGATGCAAGCAATCTCTTCAACCAATCAACAGTGAACAATGAAAGCATCACAGAAGAATACAGCCTTAGTGCTTTGGCTGATGTAACTGCTGCTAGTGAAAACTTCCTCGAAGCATATGATTATGATTTGATTATTGAAGATGAAAAAGGAACAAAGGTTAGATTAAACACTTTTCATTCTTATTGTTCTTTTTCCCTTCTAAATTGATAATTTTTAGCTTCCTGAACCTGAAGAATGGGCGATCGATCTTTCAAAAAGCTCAGTGGAAGAAGAAGACAGAGAAAAACGTTTCAAACAGCTGATCAAAGAAGTTTCCGCAGCAAAGCATGAGTATGTTCTTTATTATTATTTATTGTGCTTTAATTTTATTCCATTTTTAGGTTTAAGAAGCTATGGTTTGAAGGAATGGAAGATTATGAACTTTTGGTTGATCCAGAATACAACGCTTTTTTGAAATTTTACCGCGATGTTACATTTCAAGTATGTTTATATTGACTTTTTTTATGCTTCTTCATTTTCTTTCTCATTTTCAGGAAACAAAAGAACGTGCAATTCGAAGAGTGGAAGAAGAAGCAAGTAAAGCAGTGGTAAGAAAGGAACCAATTGTCGCTGATCGTGAACCAAAAGAATCAGAAAAAGAAAATGAAACTCCAAGCTATGAGAAGTTTCCAATGGCTCAAATTATTCCACAAGAAGATAGCGAACGAGAAAGTCAAACTCGTAAACGTCGTGCATCAATATCTCCTGTTCCACCACCAAAGACTCCAAAAACTACAAAGCGCAAGAGAAGAAGTTAGAAAAACTTTATAATAATTTTTCATTTTTTGTACAACATTTTTATCATTGTTTTCTATTGTTTGTTTTTTGTTTGTTTGTTTGATATTGAAATAAATATTTGCATAATAAAACGTGAAGGATTTGTGGAACTATTGAAGTGTTTTGTATCTAAGCTTTTTGACATCATCATTTTTGTAAATGAAAATGGAAATGGAGCTTTAGTGAATGGTGGATTCAAGGAAGCCATTGAAGTTCTTTCTTGAAAAATTTAGGTTTTGGTTTGGCTAAAATGATGAAACGCAATTGTGATGCTTTTGGAGATCGTGCTGCATATTTCAAACTTCGTTTTTACATTTTACGTGAAATACAGTAATCTCTTGCATACTTACCTCAGCATATTTCTTGCTTGCTCGCTTTGAATGTGGATTTTATTTGTTTTTCAAAGGTTTTATGATTACAATGTGCATCTTATAATTGTAAATGAAAGGAAGTAATTTTTAAAAGCGATAGTAAACTTCCATGAAAAACAAATGGATTACAATGTTGGTAATAAACAAAATTCTTTGCAACTATCATCAATCAAGTAGTTGGTAGGACAATCAATAGTCAGAGATAAAAGTAAAATATGGTAAAAGTGGGAAGGATGCTTGCTTACTCATTTATTTGATAAAGCTAAACTTTTGGAACAAATTTTTTTTTGTAAAATAAGTAAGCGAAAAAAGTTTGTCAAAAACCAAGAAAATTGCAACCATATTTTATTTCCCATGTTTTGCTGCTCGCAAAATGCATCACTGCTGCACACATATTTTTGCTGTTGCTTGCCTAAAATTTTTTGTTTCAACGTTTTCAAGTTTTCAACAAACTTTCTTCTTCTCTCTTTTTTCATTTTCGCTTTCTTCCTTTGTGAGTTTCATTTGCGTGCGCGATTTTTACATTGCTTATTTTTTGTTTGAATTTTCTAGTAAAGTTAAAGCTAAAACTTACTCGTTTTTAGGCAACCTTCAACAATGAATGAACGAGAAGATGCTTTAAAAAATATGAGGTTAGTTTATCAGTTTTTCATCTTATTCTCCTCGATATAATTCTTATCTTTTATAGGGAACAACTCGACAAACTCAAAAACAATAATCTTCGACATATTCAACTGATTACTCTGATGGCTGCTGATTATGGTGAATATGCTGAAGATGTGGTGAAACTCATCGTAAATTATATTAGAGAAGTAAGCTTGTTTTTCAACACTTTTCATAGCCTTAATAAACGTTGTTTTTAGCTTCCAAATGAAATGAAGCTGATCGGTATCTATGTAATGGATTCAATAATCAAATTTCAAAGTGATGTGCTCGAAAAATATCGTCGTCTATTTGGTAATGAAATCGTCAAACTTTTTGTGGATACATTTGAAAAGGTACTTACGGATATCATCTTGTTTTATGAAACATTTGTGGCTATCATTGTTATAACAAACTTTACTTATCATTCTTTTCATTTTTAGGCACCGATTCCTGATCGTGCAAAACTCTTCAAAGTTCGATCAAAGTGGCATCGAATATTCCTCAAAAGCAAATTGTTCGAAATTGATAATGAAATTCAAAAAATTGATCGTTCATGGCCTGTATTCAAAGGAATTCCAGCTGCACCAAAACCACAACCTGATCCAGCATCAATTTCATCATTAGCTACATCACCTTTTGTTTCTGCTGAACCTACTGCCGCAATTGTTCCATTCAATTCTGCAATACTTCCTCCATCAACATCAACAGAAGCTAGTACTTTGGTGACGCCTGTGAAAAATCTCCAACCTTGTCAACAACTTGCTCGTCAATCACCAAGTCCAGCGAAAATAGCTCCTGTTATCGCTTCTCCTGCAAAAGTTTCATCGGTGGTGAATTCAACATTTACGATGGCTTCAACAACAACCGAAGTTATTGCTGTCAAAGTATCACCATCTGATACTGTTATTTCAAGCTCATCCACAACTAAAGAAGTAAGTTTTAGCTTTGTTTATTTCCGATTATAATTTTGGTTATTTTTTAGGTAACGAAGACATCACCTAAAACAACAACTTCATCAATATCAACAACGTCTTCATCAAAAGCAAGATTATGTGATCCTCATTTTCCTGAAGAACAACCATCTGCCCATCATCCACAAGAAAACGCGTCTTATGTTTGTCCAAAGAAATCTCCAACTCTTGTTGATCCTAAGCCAAATGAAGTTAAAATGAAAGCTGCACCTGTGATGCCTAAAGCTATCGAAAACGAAGCTATCGAAGATGAACCAATGGATACTTCAACTGCAGTGAGTAAAGATGAAACCATAAAGATTGGAAAAGTGTAAGTTGTATTTAATTTATGGTCATTGTTTATTTTGTTTTTTAGGTTAGATGATCGCAAACATTATCTGAATGGTCCACGCCATCCTGGCAAATATTCACCAGCTCCAGAAAAGAAGCGTCGTAAGGAAGAACCATTACAGATTCAACCAACTGTAGCTTTGGGTGCTCATGCTTTTCTTCCTCCATCTTCATCTTCAATTCCAATGCCACCTAAACCATCTGTTTCTCCACTTTGTGCAATGCTTCGATCTCAACAAATCAAAGCTGAAGTCGATGATTCATGGAGAAATGGAAAATCAGTATTACTCAACCATTCAACATTCAATTCTGGTCCACCACCAAAATCTTCAGTTGGGCTTTCATCAACTGTAATTACAAATGAAACTCGCAGAATATGTTCTGGTTCAAATAATCGGGTCTTTGTGAGTGGAAAAGCTTATGAAGTAAGTTGAATCTTTTTTTTCTAATATTTCTTCCTTTGCATGATTCGTTTTCTTTTCAGGTTATTTATATCAATAATGAAGCTGTAATTGAACGAAATGGTCTTCCTCATCGAATCTTTTTCTCTGGTCCACCTCGTGATATTCTCATTGATGGTCAACCTTATCGTCTTGCATTTGATGAAATACGAATGATCAATATTGACGGTGTTCCACATCCTATTCGTTTTGGTGCTCCTTCTCGTGAACTTTATGTTGGTGATCATCCATTCCGTGGTGCTTTCAATGGTCCACCTATGATTGCAAATATCAATGGAAGAAGACACGAATTCCGTCTATGTGGTTCACCACCTGAAGTTCGAATTGATCCTGATCCATGTTATGAACTTTCAAGACACATGAATGCTGTTCGTGGTCCACAAGCTGTCCAACCAAAAGCTGAAGGTACGTTTTTATATGAACATTCTTTTTCTAAAGTTTCTTTCTTTTCAGAAAAACTTGGAACTCAAGATGTCTTTGCTTTGCTGAAGAAGATCAAACAACATGGAATACTCAATAAGGTGTCACTTTCAATTTCAAAGGATGAATCAAAATCAATCAATGCTCAAAAGCCATTTACTCCAGCAACAAAAACAGAAGTGATTGGAGCTCCTCGTGGAACAACTTCTCCACCTTCACTTAAAGAATTTCATATTGGCTCTTTGATGGTTCGATATTCAGAAGTTGTGGAAGCTCTTCATCGTCTTCGTGCTGCTTGTATTCATTGCGGTATTGGTTTCAATGATACAAGTTCAAATGCTTATCGACGACACTTGGATATGCACGTTCAAGATCTTTTGAGAACCAAGGATACTGGAAAATCTCGTCCAAGACCATGGTTTATGTCGAAAGATGTAAGTTTCTTACCTTTTCTTTTTGTTGCTTTTAATAAACTCCTTCTTTTTTAGCAATGGATGGACTTTGATGAACTTGCTGATGTTCAAACAGAACCAAGTAGCAGTACTCAGAAAACGACAATGGAAGAAGGTCAATCTTCATCGCCAATCGATGCAATTGCA
The DNA here is from genome assembly GCA_028622995.1 of Panagrolaimus kolymaensis. NCBI lineage: Eukaryota > Metazoa > Nematoda > Chromadorea > Rhabditida > Panagrolaimidae > Panagrolaimus > Panagrolaimus kolymaensis. Next base: position 348,380 of record JAJQJQ010000083.1, on the reverse strand, counting down.
ACCAATTCTCTCAACAAAACATGTCCTGTATGCTTTGAAAAGTTCAACGAATATTATCATGATGAAGAAGAAGAATGGAAGTACCAAAATTGTATGATCCAAGGAGGTGTTGCTTATCATGGACATTGTATGGAACAAATGAAGCCTTCAAATGGTGATTTGAAACATGAGCTTCCTTTATATTCCTTGTAATCTGTATTTCTTTTTTATTGTTTGTTTCACGTTATTGTAATTGTAGTTTTATATGGTTCTTTTTTATCCATGTTTTGTTTCATTTTTAATTGTATTAATAAAACTTTTTTTGTTTCTTTTTCTTTATTACCTTTATCTTTGTAAAAACAAAAGCTTATTAGAGAGAAGCATTTTGAATCAAGAGTTTTTGTTGTTTTGATAATACGACTGTTTTTAATTAAGACAGCAGAGAGATGCAATCCAGAAACAAAAAATGCTATGGGATGACTTTACAGTTAGTTTTTGTGACTTTTTGTTAGTCTTTTTCACTAAAAGTCTATGTTAATTTGATTCCATTCATTGACACTTGGTATTTACAAAGATCATTTTAAACACATTCAGTTTGTTGCTAGCATGTTTGTTTTTGTTATTTTGTTTCAAAATTTGTAAAACTTCGCTCAAAACAAAAAAGGACACATGAAAGATGTGTTTACTTTTTCTTTGAAACAAAGTTAATTATTTGGAGCGTTTGCTTTATGAAAGCATGATTCATTTTATGATGGAATGGGCTTCTTTCTTTTCATTATCGTCTTGATAGGGCTGGATATGTAAATTTTTTGCAAGTTGTTTTTGCCGAAGCAAACTTCTTCGATCGATGACATTCTCTTTAGACCATTGGATATTTATGTCCATTTTTTTAACATTCAGTTTCTAAACTTTTATTTTTTATGCAAAAGACGATATTTTCGAATTCATTTTTTATAATCTTTTTTTTGTTAGCTAACAACTTTATCTTTGAGTTAGAAAAGAGCATTGAATTAAGAAAAATATGACATTTTTTTCACAGCTGTTTTTTGACAAACAGAAATAAGGATGGTTTTTATTGAAATCTTTAAGAATTCTTAATTTATTTATTTCATTTTACACAACAACCAAGTTTGGTGGTGGCACATTACTTGTTGAAAGCAACTTTCATAAAGAAAAAAACCCGAATAGCGTGGTGGTGTTTTCTCCCTCATTTTTTTTACATGTCATAAAAAGGGGACTTTGGAAAAAAGGGAGCAAAAATCAATAATAACAACAACCCTTACTAAAAAAAGCTTAAGAAAGTAAAAAAATAAAAAGCAGCAGCAGCAGCAAAAAAAGTATCTCTCTCCCATACATTCATCCAACACTTTGCTCTTTTATTGCTTTTTTTTGTTTGATGCTTTTTGGTTTCGTCCATTCATTTTTTTTTGAACCCCTTTTTTAGTTGAGTTAAATAAAAACTTGTTGAAGAGATGAGATAGTAATAAAAGTGTTATCAATGATGAAACAAATATAAAATCTAATTATGCGACGAATTAATTTATATCCCAAAAAATGAGATTTAGGAAATTTGATATATGAATGAAGAAGAAGACGACTATGTTAATTTTTTTGATACTAAAAAAAATCGTTGAATGAAACTTTTTTTACTTCCATGTCTTCAATTCGTTGGCTTTCCGTGATCCAAAAGCTCATTCGGTGAATCGTTGAAATAAAATTTTTTTCGTTCATTCAGGCTTTCTTCAACTCAATTTTTTTTTCATTCATGGACGACGACCAACTATGACATCAACACGTCCACCATGTTGTGTTGATCCATGCGGATTTTTTTGTGTTTTAATTGTATGGGGCTGTATGTTATATGCTGATTATGTTGTGGTTGAATGGCTGGTGTTACCAACTTTTACAGAAAGGTATGATTCTTTAACATTTTTTCTTGGTTTCAAACTTTGAAGTTTGTTGTTTCAACGCTTTTATCTGCCATTTTGCATTACTTTAATGGTTCATTTTTTAGCTTATGGGCTGCTCTGCATGTTATCCTGTACAATACGGTGTTATTCTTCGCGTTTCTTTCTCATCTGAGGACTATGTTATCTGATCCTGGTTATGTGCCTATTCATAAAGTCAGGTATGAAATTTTTATATGAATTCAACCATAACTCAATTTTCTTGCAGTCAAACTGATATTGATCGTTTTCATCGAAGAGAACATAGATATGATCCTAAATATGATGATTACTCAAGTGAATCTGCTGATGATACTTTAATATGCACAAATCAATTTGTTGTTAGTTTCATTACCTATAAAGCATTAAGAAAGTATTAATGAAAGCTTGTTTTCAGGGTCGAGATTGGAATATTTGTACTCGCTGTCAATCATTTCGACCACCTCGTGCTCACCATTGTCGTGTATGATTTACTTTTCTTTTAACTATCATATCTCAAAATCGTTTTTCAGATTTGTAACCGCTGTGTACAAAAAATGGATCATCACTGTAAGCTTTTCTTGTAAACTTTCTTGCTCTAATTTCCTGATACATTTAGGTCCATGGGTAGCCAACTGCGTCGGTCAAAAATCTCAAAAATATTTCCTGCAATTTATATTTTATGTTGCTATCTTAGCTGGTTATTCAGTTGCGTACGTTGTTCTTTCTTTTTTGAATATGTTACTTACTCCAGCTTCTGGTTTTAGATTGATAATACTTTCATGGGTTTACCACGATGATAATGGAATTACTGGAAGACGAGGGCCTTACGGTGAAAATGCTCAACATGCTAAAGTGTTAGTTTGTTCATTACCTGATTCTCCTAATCTTCGACTATTTTTTAGGATTCATACAATTTGTCTTGGTATTGAAAGTGCCCTCTTTGGTTTATTCGTCGTTGCAGTATCGTGTGATCAACTTCAAGCAATTTTCAATGAAGAAACAATCGTTGAAGCATTTATGCGTCGTGGTTCTCGTCGTCGAAGAAATCCTCGGAGGCCTAAGCGTGAGCTTCTTCGTGAAGTTTGTGGCTCGTCTCATTGGTTCTTATGGATGCTTCCTTGCAATTCACTTCCTGGAGAACGTGATATACTTAGAATGCCAACAGCTGCTGCTCGACGTCTTGAAGTGTAGCAATATACTATGAACATTATTCCTTCCTCATTTTTTATTGTTTCCCAGTTACTAATTTATTGTGATTTGCATGTAATAATATTTGATTATTGTACTTAATGAAATGTGATACTTTTTTCTTTGTGATTTTACGGTTTAATATTACTTAATTGTTATGTTTTTTATGATTTCATGTTACATAATAAATGATTTGATTTTTTGTTGGAGGCATTGGAGGTTTGCAGGCGGATGCTTTTACTAGCACACACTTTTTTAGCATTATTAAAGTTCTCTTTTGATAATTGGCTGCTGCTGGTCCACGCTGATATGGTTGCTGAGGCAAAGATTGCAAAAAGTTCAAAGCAAACGTGTCGTCATTTTTTAAAACTCTGATTCTTGTCATCATCCATTAATGCATTAACCTTTTTGTATCTACCACTAACTTTCTTCGACCATTGTGGAAATGGAATCAAAGAAGCTGGAAGATTATTGCTGCATAGTATTGCTTCTGTTGCTTGAGTTGGCATGAAATGCTTTTTACATCTTTGACTTTGATTTTACCTCTGCCTTTTTTTTAAACGATTGTTTGATATTATTACTTGTTTAATTTAGTGCATATTACGAAGCATTTCAATAATCATGGTTTGAGTTTCGCCCACATTTTTTGATCACTTCACTTTTTGATTTTTTGCAAACACAAGGTTTACTAATAAACAAGTTTCGCTGATTTTTTTTAGGGGTTTGAACTTTGAAACATAACATTTTTGCCTTTATTTGTATGTATTCATAAAAACTGTTGTAAAGTTTCTTTTATGGAATTACGAAAACACATTTTTTGTTTTTGGATCATTTGCAAGTCGATGCATTTCTTCTTTTCCATTTCCCTTTTTTGATTTTGCGCCGCTTTCACCATTCCTTTTTTTGGTGGTGATGTTGATCATATGGAAAGAAAAAAATATGGAGTTGTTGTTTTTGTTTAGTTTTATAAATGTCATACATATGTATGTATGTTTATATCTTTGATGTTGTTTTCAACTAACTTTCACTTTCAACAACCAACAAAAAAATGTTGATCTTTATATTTACAATTATTTGGAATGAATTTGGAATAGGGAAAAAAGGGTTTTATTATGATCAAACATTTATAGATAGAAGATTTTCGAGTGTGCAATAATACAGTAGAAATAATTTCGAATAATATGTAACAGGCAAGAAAGGTTGGGTTAATACATTAAATGTTTTTTTTAAGAAAAATGAAAGAAAAGAGATTTTTTGTTTTCGGGGCTCAATTAAGCATACTGTGTAATAAAAATAATATGAATTCTTATAAATGAAAAATAAGAAGAAGCTCTTGTTTGAATTAATGAGATTTAATTAACTCGTTTAGCTTCAGTATGGCTAACTTCCCGAACGGTTGCAGTTTCATGTGCACGAGCTGCAGCTTCTTGACCTGCAGATGAAACCACGGTGGTTTGACGAACATCTCCTTGAGCATGAACGTTGTATGGGGCTTCACGGGAATTGGCAGCAGCTTCACGTTGAAGTTTTGCACCAGCTTCAATCATTTCAGCACCTGGAAAAAATAATGGAGTTATTAGAAATTTGAAGAATGGATTTTTTTAGTTTTGGTTTTGTGGAAAAAATACTTTTCTTTATGGAAGGAAAACTCAAACTTTATCGTTTCTAATTCTAAACATTTTAAAAAAGTTACTTACCAGCTTCAGCGATAAGTTCTTGTCCATGTTCTTGATTTTGCAATGCTTGAGCGGTTTTGGCATTAGCATGTTCAGCAACAACACGAGCTTGAGCTTGTGCTTTTTGAGCTTCAGAAAATTCTTGTGCATTATGTTTTAATGCTTTTTCTCCTTGTTCACGCAATAATCGAGCATTACGTTCATGTTCGCTTGTTTCAGTATAATGAGCGGTTTCAGTTTCATATGTATGGCAAGTGGATTTGTTGCAAGTGGCATCATGTTTGTGAGAATCACTGCTTCCGCCAGTAACCTTGTTAACAACATTTTTAACTCCTTCTTTAATATCATGAAGGACTCCACCCTTAGATTTTTCTTCATGACCATGGACGACTCCACCAGTGCCAGAAGTACGGGTTTCTTCACGAACGTGGGTTTCTTGAACGGTTGCTTTGTTGGAAGACATTTTTAATTTTTTTTTAAATTTGTAAGTTAATCGAATTTCTAAAAAAAGAAGAATTCAATTCCATTGAGCATAAAGAAGTCATTAAAAAAAAGGAGGAGATGAAGGAAAAGTAATTACACGCAAAGAAAGAAGAAGGGCCAGAGAAAGAAGAAGAAAACAATCATCAACAACAAAAAAAGAAAGTAGCCATTTCACGAGGATGGTTGGAAATGAAAATGAAAACAACAAAATTTATTTTTGTTTTCGTTTTTTTTTGGTGCTGCAAAAAATGATGTTAGTTTACGCAATAAAAACAAAAATAAAGTATGAATAAAAAAATGTGGCAATCAACCAACTAACTAAATGTATGGAAGTTAAGATGGTTTAGTTCTCTAATATTTCTAGTTATAATAAAGGCCGCCGCTATTTAAATTACAAATTCAAGGATCTTTGAATAAAACAAAAATTTTTTTAGTCTTTTATATTATTTTTTGATTGTTCAATGCTCAATGACCAAATTTGGGTTGATGATTTATAACACGTGGATTTTATTTTTCATAATTAAAGCTTCTGCGACAAACAAACAAAAAGTGTGGCGGACAAAAGCGAAGAAGTAACGTCAAACCACGTAACTACGGTATTCATCATCCGAGAGTTTGATTTATTTTTTTGATAAATTTTAGATTCTCAAATCCCAATCATTATTTAAGATTTTTTCCCCACATTTCCTAAGTCCTAAAGAAAATAAACTAAAATCATAACAACAATAACTATTAAAAAAAATATTTATCCATCCATCCTATTCTTTTGCCCAAAAAAAAAAGTTAAACTGTTAGTGAAAAACAACAAGGACAAAACTAAAAAAAGGCCGCTGAAGATTTTTTAGTTGAATAATGATCCAATTCACCATTTTTGAACCTCCTTTTATATTCCCATATTTTCCTTTTTTTCTCTCTCTCATCACTTTCACTTTCTATCTTTTCCAAAAGCGGCTTCTCCACAAAAAAAAAAGAAGAAAAAAACATTCCTCCCATCTATGTATGTATGTGTTTGTGTTCATCATACTCCGCCTACTTTTAAAATAACAAATAAATAAAAAAACAACAAGGCAAATAAGCAAATAAGGAACCGAACAACAAAATAAAATTTTCTTCTTTCATAAGAGACCAAAAGACAACAACAAAAATTTTTTTTAGTGATACATCAAAAAAATAGTGAGGTGTTGTAAATATTAAAAAAAAAACCAATAAAGTTTTTTAAAAAAAAATAGGGAGAAAATGAAAGAGGTTTATGCATGCATGAAATTAATCTTTCTTTTTTTTTATGATGCTCCTCACATCGTCAAACACGGAACAAGCATGGTGGTGGCGATTGTTTCAAATCAGATTATTAAAATTGTCGGCCTTCATTTATATTTTTTTTGTTGCGTATTTTTAAAATAAACAAAAAGATTAGTCTTTTATTATTATTATTATTGTTGTTGGTTTTTAATTGAAAGTGTTCAGAAGAAGAAAAAGTGAGAGGAACAAGCAATTTTCCGATAAAAGAATATTTTATTTATGCATTTAAAGCTCAAAATTAAAATTGTTAAAAAGTATCTGAAATATTTCCATGTAATCAAAAATTTACAACCATGGTTTTGCTTCCATAAAATAAAACTTTCATTGAAAGCTTTTTTAGCAGTAATAAGAAGGATCAACAAACTAATTGTAAATCTTATCAAACTTTAAACTCAGATAATAATGAAGATGAATCAGTTATAAATTTGGATAATTCAAATTTAATTATTGGCAATGTTTTTTTCACAAAAGCAATTAATTAATCATTGATGGTCGTGTTACTCAATATAAAGATGATATATTCCAATCAGGGATGAGCGGAATTCCGCTTCCGTTTCCGTTTCCGCGGAATTCCGTGGTTTTTTTGCTTCCGTTTCCGTTTCCGTTTCCGTAAAAAAATATTTAAATTTCCGTTTCCGTTTCCGCTTCCGCTGTAAAAATAGCGGAAATCTTAAACGGAAGTGCTTTATTTTTTCACAGAAAAATTACAGAAAACTTCACCTTTTGGAGTGAATTTTTTTATTTACCAACTTTTTTATACCTAATTTTTATACTTACACGGTTTAAATGTTGCTAAAAAAGCCGCAAACATGCTTGTTTGTGTGTTAATTGTCATCAATTATTTTTCTTTGAAGTCAAAAACTTCGAAAATCTCTTTCATTCAAATTAATCAGAAATAATTAACCAATATAACATAAGCATTCAAAGAGCAACCACATGTATATTTTTCGTTTCTATGATACATTGCAAATAGGAGTGAGCATAAAACTATACTAATTACAATAATATGATATCAAAAAGTTTAAAAACTTATTTGTGAATTTTTTATTAAGAGGTTTTAGGTTATTCACTTTAACCAAAAGTATTTTTTTAAAGAGAAAACAATATATTAAACTCTGAGCATTAAGAAACCAACTTCAAAAGAAAAATTTTAGAAAGCAAATTTTAATAAGAAAAAAAAATTCCGTTTCCGCTTCCGTTTCCGCGGAATTCCGCCCTTTTTTCACTTCCGTTTCCGTTTCCGCTTCCGTAGAAAATAATTTATATTTCCGCTTCCGTTTCCGCTTTTACGGAACTGCCTTAGTTCCGTTTCCGGTTCCTTCCGTCTAAGGAAAAGTCACTTCCGCTCATCCCTGATTCCAATGCAATGCAAAACGTTATAGCTATCATTGACAAAGTGTATCGCAAATGCTTTTAAAAGCTCAAGTTTGCAACCTCATGGATTTATACGATCCAATTTTAACATGGGACGAATATGACAAGCTTGCTTCATCTGAAACAAACTTGTACCTTTCCAAACTAGCTTCTTCTAAACGCCTTTTCTTTTGTACTGCTGCAGTTTCATTTTCTTTTGTTTTTTGACACTGTTCTCGACGTTTTTGGTTTTCACTTAAGAGAGACTCTACGAGTAAATTTAAAGATTTTCGAAGTCGGCGGCACAAAATTTTTTTTATTTTTATTTTTCTTTACCAATCGGTTCTAAATAATATTTAAAAATTATTAGCGTTGAGCTTTTTCTCAAAAAGTGTGCAGGATATGCTAATTCATGATATTGAAGTTCAAACCATGCATTAACTTTTAAAATTCGGCTAAATTCAGCCATGAAGCATTAAAATTAGGTATTTATCACATATTAGGTAATCGATTGCGGGCGAATTTATAGTGTATACGGTATATTTTAATGTTCACGAAAAACCAGGAGAAATTTGCATATTTAAACTTCAAATTGATGCCATTTTTCACTCTTGACCTAGGGGATGCTGTTCTCAACACCAAAATAACGCCCAGAATCTCCCCTTAATTACGGTTTAGACAAAAAAAAATTACAATGCCTCATTAAGGATTTAAAAATAAAAATGTACGAACGACCACATTTTTAACGGGGAAAATGACGTTTTCACTTTTTTTCTTCATAGAAAACAATTTGAACATAATGCCAAAACACAAAGAGAGAAAATGGAAAACGTCATTTTCCCCGTTAAAAATGTGGTCGCTCGCACGTTTTGATTTTTAAATCCTTAATGAGGCATTGTAATTTTTTTTTGTCTAAACCATAATTAAGAGGAGATTCTGGGCGTTATTTTGGTGTTGAGAACAGCATCCCCTAGGTCAAGATTGAAAAATGGCATCAATTTGAAGTTTAAATATGCAAATTTCTCCTGGTTTTTCGTGAACATTAAAATATATGGTATACACCATAAATTAGCTCGCAATCGATTATCTTATATGGGATAAATACCTAAATTTAATGCTTCATGGGTGAATTTAGCCGAATTTTTGAAGTTAATGCATGGTTTGAACTTCAAAAGGAAAAATTAGCATATCCTGCTCACTTTTTGAAAAAAAGCTCATTACCAATAATTTTTAAATATTTTTTAGAACCGATTGGTAAAGAAAAATAAAAAATATTAAAAATTTTGTTCCGCCCTATTTGAATCAACTCGCAGAACCTCTCTTAAACGATCTTCCTTTTTTTGCTTTTGTTTTAGCCATTTTTTCTTTAACGTTTTGTTTCCTTTTATATGATTTCTTCGACAATATTCTTCAAATGTTCCTTTCATATTTCATCCATTATTGCACTTTTATAAAACAGCAACAATTTTTTCTTTGATTTGGTTTTACATTAATCATGGACTAAAAAATTATTATGAATCATGATCATTGCAATCATTCCATTCCTTTAAATCAATGAGGTAATTTATTTTCGAAACAAAAAATATTTTAGGGATGTATTTTAAAATCCAAATCTCATTTAAAATAGTTTTAAAAAAATTAGTTGTAATTTTCCAAAACCTATTTCAGTTAAAGAATAAAGGAATTTTGTTTTGGTTTGATTTTTTTTAAATTTCAACAACATTTTTTTTGAATTAATTTGTTTTTTATTTTTTAGGAGAATGCCTATCTTGATTTCCTTTATTTTTTGGTTTTTCTGACAAAAGTGACTTCTTTGGAAAAATAATTTTCTTAATAGCAGAGTCTTATCATTAATAACATTTTTAAAAGCATAGTTGTTCTTTGCTCCTTCCTTTCACGGAACTCTGAATTTTCTCGAACCATGATCGACATTCTTGGACATTGGTTGAGTCAAAAATTAATCTTTTAATTGTTTCAATATTTTTTTATCAACAAAAAAACAAACAAGGAATCACCAAATAAAAAAAAAGTTAACCCTTGTTTACTACAAAAAAGAATGCATTGCTTTCACTTTCATTATTTCTTTCATAAACTAATAAGTTAGAGTTCAGTGACCATCAAAAGGTATGGGACAAGAAAAATGAATGCTGCCTTTATTTTTTTGCATTTCAACAACTTTTCTTTATTTCAAGGTAATAAAGTTTTTTTGAGAGGTAAAAGGATTTTTTGATTTTGCAACAAAAAAACAAAAAAACTTTTAAAAAAATTTGGAGGAAAAAATTTTAAATGATGAAGTTTTTTTATTTTTGATTTCATGTAAAAAATGGAAAAACAATTGTAACGAAGCGACGTAGTCGATTTTTGATTTCTTTCAATCGCAAAGAAAAATTATAAAAGATTGTGATTTTTGAAGTGTTCTTTTAAATTTGTGATGTTGGATGCTTTTTTTTTATTTTTACTCTTATTTTTAAAAGAGAAATCATCGATTCAATGCAAGAAGTTATTATTACACTTTTTGATTGATAAATTAATTAAAAATTATTTTAATAAGCATATTTTTTGATTAAATCCTTCCAAGATATAACTTTTTTTTTGTACTCTCATTTGAAAACCAAGAAATTCGAGGTCCAGAAGCAGAAGCCTTTGATTTTGAAACAAAAATTTCTGTGAGTTTTTTTTCCAATAAAAAAATTAATGTTTCTAAAATTTTCTTTCAACTTGTAAAACCAATAAATAAATTATTCATTTATTTTTATTTTCTCAATTTCAAATTTAAAAAAAAAAGAGACATTACAAAAAAAGGACGACAAAAAACACAAAATAACTGATATCAACGCGTGCAAAAAAAGAAAAAGAAACTGAAGACTTTTTAAATTAATTTCTTTTCACTACAAAAAGCAAACCAAAAAACAAATACCGAAAACGGTTAAAAAGGGAAAGAAAAAAACTCAAAAAAAAAAAGCATTTTCTATATGGATTTTTAATTTTTGGAGTTCCAAGGCAGAGAAAAAAAAGTGTTTCAGTAAAAATATGAAAAAATAATAATTAACTTCGATTTTCACCGAAAACAAAAAATGTGAAAGTAAGTTTTAATAAAGAAAAATAATAGCAAATAATTTTTTTGGTGATAAATGTTTTATTTTATAAAACAAATATTTTTTTTAGATAAAATTAAATTAAAATAAAGCATGGGAAAACAAGCAAAACAAAAATTCTATCATTTTTTACTCATTAATTTTAAAAACAAAAAGAAATTGTTGCAAATAAAAAGTTAAGATCGAACAAATAAAAAATTAATAATATTTGGCTTTTTGCAGCAATTTTTTTAATTAAAAGAGTAGTTAATTTATAAAAACTGGAATGGAACAAACAAATAAAAAGATTTTAGAGAAAAAACAACTGATACAAAAGATGGAACTAACATGAATGAAAAAAAATAATTTTGATAGCGGTAGCAAAAATCAAGATTTATAAAATAAAATTATAATAAAAAACGATGAAGAATAAAAATAAAGAAAAAAATTAACGACGCAAAAAGGATTTTTCTTGTTAGTGGCTAGTTTTTTGGACGGTTTTTTTAAATGTATGTGGTGGCGTGGGATAAATAATAATAGTTGATGGTTTGGTTGGTGGGGATGGATTCCTGAAAAAAGTTTTATATTAAATTATGGACATTTTTCCTTTATTCTTTTTATTAAATAAGAGTTTTGGTTTCATTTTGGTACTTAGAGAAAAGACAGAAAAAAAATTAATCGAATGGAGGCTATGATAAAAGTTTAACAAGAACAGCTGATTTGAAATTTTTGCTATTAAATTAGTTCAATAGAAAAATATTTCGTGAGTCCTCCAGAAACTAATTATTTAACAATATTTTGGTTTAATTTAACAGTTCTCTGCTTCCACACACAAGTCAGAGCTTTTTTATGCCTTATCTTTAAACATTTTGACTAATTGTTTCTGATGCTTGATTTTTTTTCGAATTTTTCTTTTTCAAACTTTTCTTTTCTTAACAATTTTTTCTTCTTTTTTTATCATGAAAAAAACCCTCTCAAACAAAAAACATTCAAAGATTCTTTTCTTCTCTTTTTTTTTGAGTTCAAGTTTCATTTTCATTTTATTTTTTGAATTACCCCATCTTTTTTCATTTTCCTCCTCATTTTATGACCCAAGTCTAAAAATGTTTTAGGCTTGCAAAGATGCTCTCATTTCTATAGTCCTCTTTTATCTTCCAAAAGAAGAAAGTAAAAAAATAAAAATGGCGTTCGCAATTTTTGAGTAAAAACGTATTTGGATTTCCCATGGGAGGAGGAGAACAAGAAGAGGGATGGCCTTTTTCCATCCATTTTTAGCTTTGCTGCTGCATGGCTCTTGGAGACATAACAAGAGAGAGAGAAAAAGAATTAAAAAGTCGTTTGTATTGTTCCCAAAAAAATTTTGTCGTTGTTAATGATTACGAAATAATGGCTGCTCAAAAAATAGAAGGTTGAAAAAATAATGGAACTTCAAGTAAAATAAAAAAGTACAGTAATTTTTATCTTTTTCTCTTTTGAAACCGCTGCTAATGCTAATAAAAAAATTTCTCCAATCCCATAGAAAACAGTGAGTCAAGCACAGTGTTGTGACTGGCTTCGCCAGCTCCGGCTCCGGAGCGCTCCGCTCCGCTCCAGGTCGGAGCTCGGAGCGGAGCTGGAGCTAAATAAAAAAAAACAGCCGTAGCGCGGAGCGGAGCTGGAGCTAAATAAAAAAAAACAGCCGGAGCGCGGAGCGGAGCCGGAGCCAAAAATCTTTTTTGAAAAATTTTAAAAATTATTATTAATAGGAAAAAATGGCTTTATTGAATTCCAATGACTCTAAAATAGCTCAGAAAAGCATAATAATAAGGTTATATTTGCTCTTTTTATAAAATATGCTAATTTGAAAAAAAAATTTCGGAGCCGGAGCGGAGCTGGAGCTTGATTTAAAAAATGGCCGTAGCGCGGAGCGGAGCTGGAGCCAACAATAATTTTTGCCTGGAGCGCGGAGTGGAGCTGGAGCCAAGATTTTGTGAAAGTAACAACACTGGTCAAGCAACGAGGAAAATCATATTTTATAAATTTATTATTGTTGATGATATAAATAAACAAACAAACAATCAAACATTTGAAAGAGAGATAAATAAAAAAAAGATAGGAAGCAAGCATGAAGAAGAAGAAAAAAACGCATATATAAATCAAAAGTTTTAAAAAATTAAAAAGAAAAGGATAGAAAGAACTTTTTTTTGCTGTTGTTGCAACAATGAGATTGAAACCGTTCCGTGTTATTTTGGAAATATATTTGAAAAATATTAAATTTTTTTGGTTACCTTTCAATCCATTATTTTATTTATTTATTGTGCGGTAATAACTGGAGCTGCTGTAACTGGAACGGGTGGAGGAATATCATCTGAACCAATTCCATTGGAAGTTGTGGTAACGGTGGTAGTAGTGATAGCAGGAATTTCATCGGATGATAAAACTACGCCATTTCCATTTGTGGTTGGGGATGTTCCATTTCCATTAACCATTGGATTGGTGGCTTTTTCATCAGCAGCAGCGGTGGAAGAAGTTTCAGCTTTGGATTTCAATTGGGGTCGAGCACGTTTAAAGAAATTCAAAATGGTTTGAATGATGGAATTTTTTGCTGCAGCTGAAGCAGCTTCAATGATTGAATCAACATCGATGCCGCTGGCATTGAATTTTTCTTGAGCCTTTAAACCAAGTTGAAAGAGGGTATTGAAAACGGATTTATATCCAGTTTTGCCTTTTTCTTGAAGATCATCAACTTCAAAGGTTTCAGTTTCAGTGAGGCCAGCCTTTTCTTTGATAAAATTAATAAAGTTTTGAACATTTGCAACTTGATTTTCTTTGGTTTTGGCTTCTTCACCTTCATAAACCTTTTCAATTGCTCCAGGAGAAAGAGTGTTAGCAAATTTAGCAAGAAGGGTGCCATCCTTTAAGAAATTCATGAATTGATTCTTGGTTACAGCTTCATTCTTTCCAGGAAGGGGTTGCTTATCTTCTTCTTTATCAAAAGTAACATTTTGAATCCATTGTAAAATTTGATGATTAACTTTATGAACTCCAGCGGGAATCAAAGAGCTAATCCATTCAACGGGATTTTCACGTGGATCAATAACTTTAGCTTCTTCAGGCTTTTCACCTACTGGAGTTTCGGTGGTTGCATCAGTGGTGGTAGTGGTAGTTGCAGGTGCATCACCATTGATTGTGGTGGTGGTAGTAACTTCGGGAACAATAACCCCATCAGATGGAGGATTGATTACAATGGTTTTAGCTTCAGCAGGAATTTCAATAACTGCAGTTGGGGTAGTAGTAGCCATTTCGGAATTCATAATTAATTAATTGTTTAGGTTTGTTTGTAAGGTAGCGAGAGAGCAGAAAAATATAATAAGGAACAAAAACCTGCAAAAAATCGAGTCTTTAAAAAATGGCAAAAGAAAAATTTAAAAAAGTCGCGGGAGTTCTCGATAAAAATTGAGGCAGTTATAAAAAACCACGAATGGCAAATGGAAGAAATAGAAAATAAATGAATCAGTAGCTGCAATAAAATTGAGTTTGATAAATGAATGATTAAAAAAATATATTTAAAAAGAAGGGCAAAGTTGTTTACCAAAAAAAATTGGATTGATAAACCTTTTTTCCTTTCATTGCAAAAGCATTTAGGGAAAAAAGGTCAAAGAAGAAAGGCACTTTTACAACTATCTATTTTTTACCGCCATCATCAAAAATATTTTTAGGGCATAATAATGATGATGATTAGAAGAAAATGGTGGCATAGGCATTCATTGATAAAGGAAAACAAAAAAAAAGTTTGGGGTAAAAACAAAAAAAATATAAATGAAAGATAAACAACATCCAAAGCTTTACCGTTCCTGAAAATTGGGGCATTGCAAAATCATAAAATTTATTAAAAAAAATCAAAAGTAAACCTTTTCAAAAACTTTAAAATCAAGCAGATCAAAAAGATAAGAAAGTTTCTATTACCTTGATAAAGTTCAACAAAAAAAGAAGAGACAAGCACACCTTTTCATAAAAAAGAAGTGACCACTCGGCGACGACTACTCATGATGATAAACTACTTGTTGCTACCTACCACCAATATTAAAAAAAAAACATGACTCATTGAAATATGTATTTATTTACAATACAACACGAAGCAATGAAACATATATTCTTTCATATGTTTTTTTTTGTATGTACGATCCTTCGCAGCAGCAGCGCCAACCTATGCCAAAAAAATGATGAAAGATAAAAAAACATTAGTCACCGATGTTGATATTTCTGCTGCTTGCGCTATTATTGGCAGCCCCCATCAAAAAAAAGTAATATTATAATTTTTTTTCTCCGGCTTCCAAAAATAATAACAAAAAAACAACTTTTTTTACACTTAATTTTTTTCATTTTTTCTTTGATGATTCATAAAAAAAAATTTGGACGAAAAAAATAAAGAATTTCGAAACATTTTTTTAAGCTCAAAAAAGCTCAATTTTTTTTCGCAACAACTTACAAAAGTGTACTTTTTTAGTTCACACATCAAAAAAAGAAGGAGTGAAACATAATAATTATTACGAAATCTGACTCTTTGAGGCTATGTTTTGGACTTTTTTTTCTGAAAAAAAAGGAGGGATTTGAGAAGAGATTCATTCATTCACTCTTTTCTTTCTGCAAGAATGAACTACAACTTTTTAAATGTGAAATGAATTGAATTTGACAAGCTTATTATAATAGAAATAATAATAACTCAACAAAAATTGAAGTACATCAATGTGTTTGTTTCGAAATAGCTATGAATCGGCGACAATCGAGAGAAAAAAACGTGTCAACTTTCATACTTTTTGGGTTTTTTTCTTTCTTTTTTTTGATATTTTGAAGTTTCGCTGTATTGGATAAGCTAAAATTGGCTAACTAAAAAAAAGAAGAAAATGGATAAAAAAAAGGAAGCTATAGTGTTGCGTAATAAAATAAACTTTTAATTAACAAAAATTTTAATAGCAAAAAATAAATGGGTTTTCACTGAACGAAAATTATTTTTTTAGCTTACTGTAATTTATATCCAAGCGATTCTTCTATTTCAAGATAAACTTTTTTTGTTTCCTATATTTTTTAAAATCCTTTTACAACTAAAAATCTTCTTTCTCACATCCCAAACCAAAAACCAAGAAAAAAGTTTTTTTCCAATACAAGAAAAAATATGTATGAGAAAAAAAAATCATCATAATGGTTTAAAAACAATTTTTTTTGTTGTTGTATTCGCGATCCGTCAAAAAAAAAAAATACCAAAGCAAAAAAGGGCAATAATATGAATGAATCAACAACAACGATGGTGTCAGAGAGAAGAAAAAAGAAGAAAGCATACCAATAATAAATACGAAAATATGAATTATAATATTTTTTTTCTTTTTGTATAACAAAAACACAAAAAAGCCAAAAAAATGAATTCAAGTGGAGAGAAAAATACATAAATGTATTCACTGGAAAATTTTTTTAGTGGTTTTAGTATTGTAAATGGTTTTTTTGCTTCCACTTTGATTGAAAAAATGAAGAAGCAGAAGAAAGAAGCGTGTGTACATTAAAGTGATGGAGGAAGAAGCAACATTATTATGGTCATTAGTAATATTGTTTTTGGTGTATGTGTTTTTTTTTTGGAGGAAGATGATGAGGAATCAAGTGCAAAAAGAGAGATGGAAAAGAGGGAAACAAGAAGAAGCAAGCGGCGGGAAAAATATGATTATGTTGATGGGAATGGTTTTCAGCTGTTCAATCAAAGAACCGAAAAAAGAAAGAAGATGAATCGAGAACAAGCAAGCATAAAGTAATTTGTGTCGGAGTGGTTTCGTAAAAATTAGGAAATAAAAGTTTGGGATTTAGAACGAGGATGTTAAATCAAAAATAGGAATTTCGCCGAGAGATAATAATATAAGAATTTGTGAAGGGATTCTTGCAACCACAAAATTTCTGGAAGAAACATTAGTAATAGTTTTAAGATAGGTGGAGTTTTGTTCCAACAACCTTCCCTAAAAATCAGCTCTCAAAGTACCACAAAAATTCAAAGTTTTTTGAAAAAAACAAAGCCTCATAAAATTTCTGAAAGCTTGATCCATAATTTCATCCCCACTAATTTTATACAAGTTGCTCTTCTTTGATCTTCATTTGTCAGACTTTTTTCACCATAAAAGCGAAGAAGAAAGAAAAAGAAGAAAGAAAGAATAACTATGAAGTAATTTTCTTGGCTTTGTTTTTTTTTTTTTTTTTGCGTAATTTATGCAAATGTAAACAAAAAAAAAATGAAGACAAGAAAGAGGAAAAGCTGGTGCAATGACGAAGACGAAGATGAATTAGATTTTCTCTTTCCAATCCATCCAATCTTCTCTTTATTTTAAGCGAGTATGGAGGAAAGGCGCCACCATAAAAATAAAAATAAATATATACACGAAATGAAAAGAAGCAAGCGTATTTGCTTATAAATGAATGAGAAAAAATAAACCCGACCCAAAGACTTCCGAATAAAAATGGACAGAAGACGAAGAAAAATAGAGAGAGAAAAATCATTATATAAAACTGTGCCGAACGATGAAACATTGCACAAAAATGGGAATGGCATTGGGCTGTTGTGAGTGAATGAATGAATGAATGAATGAGAGCCAAAAACAGGAGGACGTCGACCAAAATGCAAGGAGGAAGGTTTTTAGGCTATAAAAAAAACAGTGCTGTGCTGCGTTTTTTTTCTCTTCGTTTTTCATTAACTCTCGCTTGCCTTCCTTCCTTTCTTTCTCTGTGTCCTTCGAATGGTCAGTTAAAAATAAAAATGAGAGAGAAAGAGAGATACAAAAAAAAAGCAGGCGAGCAACGGCAGAGCATCGGCGGCAATGGCGATAGGATAGTAGTAGGTTTGTTTTGTTTCCAAGACAATCGTCACTATTGCAGTGCAGTGCGGCAAGGGTCATCATCGTTTTTTTCTTCTCAATGGCATATATTTTTTTACAGAAGCAAAAAAAAAGTGATGGGTTAGTATTTATGTTTGTCCATGTTGTTGCGGCAAACGAGGACCAAAGCCGGCATCATCGCTAAGGGAAAGACTTACAAATATATACTCGCGCGAGCGACAACAGCAACAAACATCAACCAGCAGCAGCTTTCGATCGAATCTCCATTTCTCCCTTCATCTTCCACTTTTGCCACGGCGACAACGACCAAAGCTAAGGCAAAGGCAAGCGAGTAAAATTGTGCACGATTTTCCAAGGTCATTGGTCATCGTCAGTGCAACAAAAAAAGGATGGAGGCTCACTCTCTTTTTAAGTTGTTCCGCCTTTTGCCCTTGTCGTTTCATTTTGACGAACGACATCGAACTAAAACTAAAGAAAGAGATAGAGAGAAGAGAGTGGACATACAAGAAAATCTGATGTGACAAAAGTCAAAATCGAAGTCAAAAAAAAGAAGAAGACAAGTTCCCCATAAAAAAAATTTCTCGACAGTCTGTTTCTGTTCTTCTTTCCAATATCTTTTTTCTCTTTCTCATTCAGCAAAAACCGAAGAAGAAAAAAGGAATGGTTTTTGGCAATACCAAAATTTATAAAAACTATGTAATGAATGAAAGAAGAAAAAATGTGGGAGGAGCTTAGAAAAAAAAAACACAGACTTTTGGGTAATATCTCTCTTTTATGTTTCTGCCGTCTGGCTTGGTTTTGAACGATGGAAACGACTAAAAATAGCTATAAAGTTATCCAATGTTTTTTTTTTGCTTGCATTTCTCTTTCGAAATTTTTTATACAGTTTTTTGAGACCAGTGACGAAGAAAAACCAAAAAACATCTCAAAAACAAAGAAGACGAAAGGAAAATAAAAAACAAAAATGTTTTTACAGTAACAAAAAAATGATGGAAACGAAAAATATTTACTTCGTCAAAAAATTTTCATCACAGGAATATAATTAAAAAATCGCAAATTTGATTTTTTATCTTCGAAGATATAAAAGAAAATTAAAATAACGAAGTTGGGCCAAATAAGTTTTAGAATTTTTTTCTTACTTTTTTCTTGAAAAACTCCCACCGTATATTTATTAATAAGCTGTTTTTCGCTTTTTTTAAACAAAGAAGTTTCTATTTATAGAATTTTTGTAAAAAACAAAAATATGCCGAAATTCTCAAAAAGTGAAACTATAAAAAAAACGTCGAGAAAAAAGCATTTCTATGTGTCATCGTCGCATTTAAGATGATTTCGACAATAATAATTGGCATTCCATTTTTTGTCTTTATGAAGAAAAGGAAGAAGTTATAAACAATGGCAAAAATGTGAATGTTTATATTTCGAGAAAAAAAAATGCGCAAAAAACCAAAAAAAAGATTAAATGACATTTTCTTTTTTAAAGACTTTTCAACAATTTTTTCTTTTCTTATCAAGATAAAGAAAAGCTGCTTTCTTGCTTGGCTTTCGAAATGCAAGCGTACTGTAAAAATAGAACAAGAAAATAGGCAGGCGAGATGGCTTACAGCTGGAGAATGTCATTTTGGTCTTTGCTCATTTTTGAAGCTTCCCCCACTTCTCCATCAAGCTCAAAGATCAAAATAGGGGAAAGAAATTTTTTTTGTTCTTTATCGAAACAAAGTATCTTTCTTCTTGTATTTGGAGACATTTCTTAGATGATGAGAAGATGGTTTAAATCCCAAAGGAAAAGATCCTCACAATCCAATCCACCCATGCATCGAAGAAGTAAAAAATTGTCAAAAAGAATTTACATGTTTCTCTTCCATGAATTTAAGTTAAACTTGACTTCCCCAAAAAAAGTCCATGAGTTTCAAAAAAGAAGGATTAATTTTAACCAAACCAAAAAAAACCCAAAAGGGAAATAAACTGACGCTTTGAAATTTTTTTTGCTTCATGTTTCTTGTTCGATGGGTTTTGGGTCATTTGCTGCTTACTTATTCATTCTTTTTGTGTGGTGGAGCTCTTGTAAGTAAGAATTTCAAAATATCGTTGAGCTTCTTTGAACCAAAAAAATGGAGACCAAAAGCATTTGCCTATTGTGTTTGTGCCAGTCACCCAGCTTTATTGTCATTGAACCGAATCTAATGACTTTTAATATTCTTCTTTGCTCTTATTTCAGAGCTTTAAAAATAGTTTCAGATTTTTTTGACTCAAAAGTTTATAGTCTCTGGAGAAAGAAAACGTATGAGGGAAGACCTAAAGTTTGAAAAACACATGAAAAAATCATGTTTTTACTTGTCAAAAGAAAAAATGTTAAAAAACACGCAACTTTGCTTTGACATTGCTGAGGTCAAGCCTTTAGAGATGAATGAATGAGTTATGGCACAAAAGCATTTTGTCACAAAACAAATAGATAAAAGAAAGAAAACGGCAATCAACAAAAAAAAGTCTGAGAGAGAAAGAGAATCAGGGTTTCGCGGAATTGAAAAAAATTCCGCTTCCGCGGAAGGCGGAATTATAAAATTCACTTCCGCAAAAGCGGAAGTAAAAAAAAGGCGGAATTCCGCAAAAGCGGAATGCGGAAGCGGAATTACCAAAAAATTTTTTTTTGTTATTATACATACATTTTTTTTCCATTATAGTCTACGATAACGATTTTAATATTGTATGTGTCTGTATCAAAGCCTTTGTATCCAAAGTGGATAAATTTTATTTTTCTATATGACGATAATCAAAAGCTAAAAGATTCTTTGAGACTGTTGCATGCTTTATTAATGCAAATTTTGACCTTGAAAAATGGGGACTTTAGAGTAAACAAGTGCGATAAAGAGCTTCTTTACTTTAAAGTTGCCGGGAAAAAGATCAATTTTGATTAAAAAATTTCTTTAATATGGGTAGCATGCAAAGATAATGTATTAATGAACTGAGCATAAATTTAGCCACAATATTTTTTCATATAGCACCAAAAAGGTTTGTTTTTACATCTAAAAGCATGTCGCGCTTTCACAATCAAAACTATTTCTATTTTTACAATATTAAGAATTCCTAAATCTTTTAACCATCTATAGATATCATCATTATTTATACCAATTTTAACATAAATATCCCACTTTTGAAATTTTAAAGAATGCCAAACGATTTATTTCAGCTATTTTTGATTGCAAAATTAGTTTCAAAAAGAACCAAAAAACATTTTGTAAGAAACTAACTTATTTCTAATGCGCAATAAAAAAATCAAAAATGAAAGAAAAGTAAAATATTCTCCATGTACGCAAAAATAAAGAAGAACATATTTTTAATTTAAGTTTGTCTTACCCTACTGATTTCATTCGTTACAATGTACTGAAATAAAATTTGGTTTCCCAGTGTAAAAGTGTTTACACTTTTATTATTTTTAAAGCCTTCTTTGGGCATTTGATCGCAGAACTTTTTTTATTATCAAACTCCCGCAAAAAAATGTAAAAGTTTTTGTTAAATATTTTTTAAAATTTGTTTAATTCCGCTTTCGAATTCCGCAAAATTTTGCGGAATTCCGCGGAATTTGCGGAAGTCCAAAAACATGCGGAATTCCGCAAAAGCGGAATGCGGAAGCGGAATTCCGCGAAACCCTGAAGAGAATGAATTGATTGCGGCTGCGACGATGATGGCGGCACAAAAAAAAGTAAAATAATCTTTGGTAGTTCTTTGATTTTTAAAGGAAACTATTTTTGGAGTTTTTATTTTGAGTTTTCTGAAGTAAACTTTAAGAAAAAATAGAATGTCAAATTTTAAACCATTTTTTCAAACCATAAAATACAAAGACGTCTTCAAGGAACTAACTATCGAAGACAAAAAGAAAATGTTTCTGGCATTTTTCTCTCGAGAGTCCATCAAAACCAAACCCAAATATGGCTCTCTAAAAATCTCAAAAAGCTATCTTTCATTTTTTTTTATTTCATTCAATTTATTCTTAAAAAAGACATTCGTATTTTTAATGTCCAAGAAAGATAAAAAAAATGAATGTTAGCTCAAAAAAAAAAATAAGCCAGACACAACTTACAAAAGAAAAGAAAAAATGACCGCCGGAACCGGAAAAAAGAAGGAGGAAACAAACATTCTTTTCCTTCCTCCTCAATTTATATTTTTTGGTTGTGGAAAAGCTAAAAAAATACACAAACGACGATACCCAAAAAATTTATTTTATTTTGGTAGCAATTTTTTTTTCACAACAAAAATATAATTTATCTTTTTAACTCTATTTTTTTTTTGTTGGTGGAATTTGTTTCAATTAACAAACTATAAATGGATTTTATGCTGCTGCAGTAGCAAGCAAGCAGAGAGAAAGGCAACGATGATATCCTCCAAAAACAAAAGACAAAACTAACTAAAAATGGATTGGCAATAAGAAAAACACAACACAACAACGAAAAAAGAATTATTGGGCTCCACTATTTTTTCGTGTTTGTTAAATATGTAAAAGTAAATTTAAAATGCAAAAGAAAAACAAAAGAAACAAAAGAAATAAATATGATAGTTGGAGAAGCAAGAAAAAAGTTGTATAAAAAAAGAATAAAATTAATATCTCTTTTCTATTTTTACTTTTTACTTTTGATGTTTTTGCTTTATTTTTTGTTAAAAAAAAATAGAGCTGAAAATACATTCATCCAAGGTGTCAATCAGCCATAAGAAAAGCAAGATGTATACCAAGAAAAATAAATAAATAAAAGAATACTGTAATCAAATTTTTCATGAGGTCAAGTATTTTTTAGGAGCTCCAAAATCAAGCTTTATTACTTCTTAAACTTCCGATGTCGATGAACCGGTGAAACTTTGTCTATAATTTGTAAATTCTTGTTTTACCGAAAAATGTAAACTTCGCAACGAGATTTCGAGTAATGAGCTTTATTATTTCAGTAATTTTTTTATCGCTTAAAGGAATGAATTCTTACGGTAACTAACTACTAACTAACTGCCTTTGTTCTGCTGCCATTTTTTAATGTTCTCTTTAAAACAAAACAATAAACTCATTAAACCTTTTTTCTTTCTCATTTTCCATTTTCTTCAAAGTGCATCATAAAAAAGCCTCAAGAAAAGGAAAAAAAAGCAAGAAGCGAAAGGATGAACCTCTCTCATTCTTTTACATAATAAATTACTTTTTTCTTCCTCCTTTTTTTGCCATCATTTTAGCGCAATTTTTTTTCCTCGAAGATACTTTTTTTTACTCTTGGAAAATGAAGAATCGAACGACATCGTTGTTGCTCCAGCTTCTGTTGTTGTTGATGGCCCTGCATCATTCACTCAAAAAAATAAAAAGAGGAATAAAGGAATCCATCATTCAATTTGATGGACTTAAAAAGCTGCCAACCATTTTTAGAACACATTTAAAAAAAAACCCCTTCCAGAAATGTCTGCCTGCTTCTATTTTTATAGAAAATAAATGAATGCGCGATTTTCTTTTTTTTTGTGGTTTTAAAAAAAATGTTTGAAATAGCTCTTAAATTTCGAATGAACGAAACAAATGCCTTTTTTAAGAGCTTCGGAAAAAAAAGCTTGAGACTCACAAAAACTAGAAAGAAAAAAAGAGAGAAAAGGAAAATGGTTTTAGGTTTTAAAGTTAATTAAGGAAATTGAAAAACAAAAAAAAGAAGAAGAAAGCAAGTGAGCGAACGCTTAAAAAAATAAAAAATAATGGTTTGGGCAAAATTAAATGAAGAAGAATAAAAAAGGAATATGGCACGTTCCAAATTTATTTTTTTGCAAAGAGATTAAAAAACGCCATTAGTTGTGGCGACCCAAATAACGAAAAGAAGAGGGAATGTGTTTCAAAGAATTTGGGGAAAATATGGTAAAGAACTGAACATTAATAAATGGAAAGCTTGGAAAATTAACAAAGATTCTCCAAAAAAACTTGAACGAGCGAGGAGCCTTGGAGTAAAAATGGATTTAAAAATGTCTAAAAAGCCTATCATAAAAATTGAAACTTTTTTGTTTATTCATTTTAAGGCCAAAGAAAATTGAAGCCGAAAATAATTTGCCTCAAGCATGCTCGGCTTTTATTGAAGCTAATTTTTTACAATAAATTCTTCTCTCACTACCGAGAATGAAAAACACTAAGAAAAAGCCAATGTGTTTACAAAAAAAAAACAAAAACATCCATTTTTTTCTTTTCATCGGTACCATCTCCAATCAAAAAAAGATTGGCAAAAGAAAGCATACCCATGTTTTTCGTTTTTTTCTTCTTCTTTTTATTATTATATTTTCTAAATAAGCAAGGCAAATGAAAGAAAAAGGAAACGATGGCGATGAGAAGGGAACTTGGAGATCGCTAGACGCGCGTTTTTTTTGTTTACAAAAAACCAAAAAACAGAAAAGAAACTTTTTCTCATCTTCGTTTTTTTGGATGGACAGCAATCAAAAAAAAATAAAATAGATGGACAACAGACGTTCGTTTTAGATTCATTTTCTTAAGGGATGAATAAAAAAAAATAAAGCGATTGGATGATTCATAAGTGGCATAAGAAGAAATAAATAAGTTCGACCATCAAAAAAAAACATTAACGCTTTTTTTTATTTTTGTTGAATCAAAAAAAAAACTTTTTTTGTTTGAAAGAAAAAGCAAGCGATAGATAGTTGTTACAAAAGGTAAGGTGTTAGCTTCATCGTCGTCAAGTGTGAGTGGATCATCAAAAGCGACAAAAAAAAATATAGAAGAAGAGTGACTAACACATTCTTTGATTACTTTTTTTTGGTGAATGAAAAAAAAAAAGAATAAAAGCAAAGGATCGGATTTTTTGTGAACATTACATAAAAAGAGTTATTTATGGTTTATGCTTGAAAATAAGAATCATTTTTTCGATGGTTAAAAAAAGCCGAAATGTTTAAATACAAAGATTTAGAAATGTTTTGAAAATAAAGATAAGCTTTTGAAATGTAAAAAAAATTCTGATACAAAGATCAGTTTTGATTTATTTTTGATTTTGTCTATCCAAAGCGTTTGATTGAAAAGAATGCCGAAAAAAATCTGTAAACATGAAAAAGAAAAATATTACAGCAAAAAAATAAGCTGCGTTCAAAAAAAGAATAAAAAAGCTAAATATTTATTTTTAATTTTCTAACCTTTGAAAAGGAAGCAAAGCTTTAGCGTTTGAGACTGTGCCGACATCCAATAAGAAAAAATTGTTTTCAAATGGAAAATTAAATCAAAAAACATACCATCATTAAAAAAAAAGCCGCAGCCAACAGAAGCGCAATGTTTTTGATTTCAATGTTTTTCTTTTCTTTTTTTTTGTAAATTCCACTGAGTTTTTTCAGACTAACAAAAAATGAAAAAAAGGTATTGAAATGGGTTTTAAAAAAAGAAAAAAAATGAGGGTAATACATTGCACATTTTTTTGTTCGCCCATTCGTAGTAATCCGTAATCGAAACCAAATGAGTCATCTGCTAATTTATTTTTTGTTAGATTTTTTTGTGTGGAAAGTCTGAAGATGGAAAAAGAGGCAAAATGAATGGCATCGTTTGAGGTTTAAAAATCTAAACTTTGAGGAGGAAAAAGAAATAAACCCATTCCATCAATCAATTAATTTTCGCTAGAAAAATAAAATGAAATAAATTTCCAGGGAGGAGGTCGAAAAAACTCATGAAAAGGGATTAACACATTTATTTTTCTTTTATTTGACTTTTGATGGTGGTCTTTTTGATAGTTAAATAAGAAGCGATTGGTTCCTTAAAAAACACAGAAATACATATAAAAAACAATTTTTAGTGATGATAAACTTAATTTTTGCCGTTGGATTGCAGCCTAAAAACGTTTTATTTTAAAACGCAAAATTACAAATATTCGTATTGTTTTAAGGAAAATTTCTATTTCTAGAAATTTTAATTTATTTTCTCATTCAATAATACCCTTTTAAAAATAAACCCCATAATAATAAACAAAAAAAACCCTAAATTCTTTCCTTTCTCTTTTTTTTTTTTAAATATTTGATCGGAAACATTCTTTGCATAATCTATCTTTCTTTCTTTAAAAACAAAAAATGGCGATGAGCCAAGAAACAAATAAATAAATAGAGAACCAAAAAAGGAATTTTTTTCGCGCAAAACTCCTCATTTTTTAAACAAACTTTGTTTCTTCGTCTTGTCTTCGCCATTTCGGTTCGACGTTGTTTTGTCTTAGCAAAAACCATTTATTCCACTTTAAAAATATAAACTTCACCATCAACGTCGACGAGGACCTCAGCCAAAGCGGAAATATGTATTTTCTTTCAAATTTCCTTCGTCATTTTGTCTTTATCTATGTCTCTGTCTCATATTTAAATAAATACATCCGACTTCTTCTCGTGTGCAGACGACGACTCATTATTGAAATCAGCTCTCATTGTTGTCGTTGTCGTCGTTGACGAATATTTTTGATGGCGATATTTATGATGGTGGTCGTGTTGTTGGCCCTCAAAAAAAAGTACACGAGATGAAGATACACAACAACATTAAATAACAACGGAAAAGAAAGGAATTTAAATAAACTAACCAAAACTTTGCAAATAACGTAAAAATGAGGCATTTAAATAAACGAAATATTTGTTTAAGATCAACTTAAAATAAATTTTGTTTTTAATAAAAGGCGGAGGAGTTTAGAATAAAATGATGTCAAAATATTTTTTCAAGAGCCTTTTAATAAACAGTTTTTTAATGTAAAAAAATAAAAAGGGTTTGAATTAAAAAAAAATTAAATTTAAATAATTTTTTAATTCATCAAGTTAATCTCAAAGTGAAAATATAAAAAATGGAAAACTATTAAGAATTATAACCGACTTTTTTAATTTCCAAAGTTTTAGGCAGCATAAATAAAAAGAACCATAGATTATTAATTTTTCGGGCCATGAATCGCGGCTATATAAAAAATTAAAGAAAATTTTGCTTTAGGTTTTTTTCAAATCATTTTTTATTCTACCGTATAAAAAAAGGTACATTTATTTTGGGAAAAGAAAGAGAGCATACATATCATGATCTGTAGAGAAGCCAAAAACATTTTCATCAAAGAAGAAGAAAAAATTCCGATCATCACAAAAACAAAACCCTATCGAAAAGAGAAAAAGAATGAAAAAGATCAAAAGCGGCAAATAACAAACTTTTATTTTTTACCAAAGAGATCACGAGATTGGATAAAATATTTTTTATAGAAAGAAAAAGAAAGATGGAAATGAACTACAGATTTGTGAAGCGAAACGGAAATACCAAAAATAAAATATAAAAAAAGAGAGAAGAAGAGGAGCGGCACCGACTCGAATGGAAGAAAAAAAATTTTGGACTCATTTTTTTTTTGACCATGGTCAACCACCACCACCAACATCAAGACCAACCAACGAGTGAATGAATAGGAGGAAAAGAGAAGGGAACGTAAGTAGGTACGATTAAAAAGAGTCCACAATTTTTTGTTGTTGTTGAATAAAAGAAAAAAATATATATAAAATTCGAGAGGTAATTACACCTTCAAGGATATATTTTGAAAATTGTTGGAAGTGAGCAAATGACTACTAACAACATGGAAGAAATGGGAAAAAAACGTAGAAAAAAGGTCACCACCATTTAGTTTTGAGATTGTGGTGGTTGCGGAAGGGATGGAAAAAAGTCAAAAGAAATGAGGGAAACTTTTTTTTGGAATTAAAATAAAGTTTGCAAAAACAATTAAAATTGAAGTAAATTTTTATATTTTATTTTTGTAATCCGAAAAAAAAATTTTACAGAATTAAAAACGGATCTTTTTAAGAAGTCACATTAGAGGCCATTGCTAATATCTCAGTGTTTAGTGTAAAGAAGCTTTAATGCACGATGATTCGTTAACCGCAAAAGCCTTGATTTAAAAATTAATAAAAATCAGCCATACTTTTTAATTTTTATAATCTATCAAAATAAACTTCTTTTTTTTATATCATTTTTTTCTTAGGATACAATTTAAAAAATTTCGGCATTAGTTTTTACAAGATTGTTGATTTCCGCTAAAAACCTAACAAAAAAAAAGCGACCTCAAGTTCATTAAGGAAGACAATATCCCCTTGCCTTCAAAAATAAAAAGGAGTTAGTTTTCTCAATTTTTGACAAATGTTTTAGACTTCCTTGTGAAATAATAACTATTCACATTTGACTAATGCGCGAGGAAATTATATATTTTTTTGTTAGATTGAATTAATAACAATGGTTTTATAATAATAACAAAAAAATGACAATGGTGGCGAGAAGAAAGGAGGAAGGATTCCATCCTTTGCCTTTAATGGATTTTAGTGGTTTTACTATTATTTTTTTATTATGAATGTATTTTTGTCGTGAAAAAAAAATGAGTTCATTGCTTCCTCAAAATGGTTTTTTTCTTTTGTTAATAATTTTTTTTGTTATTCCGAAAAAAATCACATCCTTCTTCTTCCGACGACGACGATAATAGTCAGATAGATTATATAAAAGAGATTTTAAAAACACAGACATTGAAGAAGAAAAAACTTTTTGTTCAAATGGTTTTAGGATAGATATGTCACGAAGAGGAGTTGAAAATAATAGTAAGGTAAGAAAAGTTTTAGGATTTAAAAAAAAAATCTAATCGTTTTTTCTATGGCTCGAAAGTTTCGCTACATTCATAAATGTTGTTAGTTTTGATGGTAAATTTTTTAGGTTTGGAGTAAAATGTCAAAACACATATTTAACGTTAGATTGTCGGCTTTCAACAAAAATAAAGACAATTTTTTAATCACAAAAATCAAAATATCAAACAAACAAAAATTAAAGCAAACTTGTCAAATTTCATTAGCGGTAAATCCTCAAAAGAAGAGCACCCAAATTTGTAAGGAAAAAAAATACAAAAATTTGACATTTCATAAAGAAAATCATTCATTGCCAAAAGAAAATGCCGCAAAGCAAAATGAAAAAAGGGAAAGTGTAAAATATTGAAATTAAAAACGAAATCCGGCTTTCTTTTTATCTTAAAAAAACGAGAGAAAAAAACTGCCATCTGGCTTTTTTTTTGCGCAACTCAAACACATCCAAAAAAGGGAAAAAACAGACATCAAAAAAATTTTCTGCACTTTTCTTCGGGGGAAATTTTTAATACAAAACATAGAAAAAATAAGGATTTTTGAAAGACAAATAAAAAATCCAGATTTTTATTTTAGCGTGATTGAAGCAAATCAAACAAATGCAGATCAAAATTCATGCCTTAAAGGATCTGCTCGAGTTTGGCTGGAGACTGGCATAGCAGGCAAGCAGGTATATGACATTTCATTTTGAATCAAGGTCTTCTTCTTTTTCTTCTTCGATAACAAAAAAACATAGATATTTCTGGAATAATTTCAACAACAACAAAAAACAATAAAAAAATTTAATTGAAGGATATTTAACGCTTCAATAATTAATTTTTTTATGACAGATAAAAAAAAGTGTGTAAAAAAACCATAACGAATTTTACTGTTTTTTTTTTGGATGATTCATCATCGATAAAGGATCGGAATTTGTGGTATTATAAAAAAAGGGAACAAAAATATGCAAATAAGATTTGGATATGAAAATTTTTTTATAGCATTCAAATAAAAAAAAATTGGATCCTAAATTAAAAATTGAAAAAGAAAGCTTTTAAAAAAGTAAGAATCATCAAAAAAAATTTCTGATACTTTTGCTTGAACCATTTCCTCGATTTGAAGTTTTTTTTAAATCAAAGAGCCAATGAGAAAATATTTTATGTATGAATCATTTGAGAAAAAGCAACGCAACAAGCAAGTAAGCCGATGATTAAACTTTCGCTTTTTTTTGACAAATTATTTTTTTTATTCTTCTCTCAAAGATTGCTCATCGAAGACGACCGACTTCCGCAAAAAAAGAGAGAAGGTTTTTGTACTTTTTTTGTGATTCATTTGATCCTTCTTTATTTTTTTAATGTAATAAAAAAATGAGAAGATGATTATTGAAAATATAAATTTCCATACAAAAATACATTTTTTTATATTTAATACGAACAACTCTAATTATAAAATATAAAAGTTTTCAGATTCAGTCTTTTATAATTAAAAGATAAATAAAAGGATTTGAAACAAATGTAAGAAAGATGAGTTGTAAAGGATCTGTCTTTAACTCTTGGTAAGTAATTGAAATTGTAATGCTTTAAATGTTGAAAATCTATAAATTCATAAGATAATAAAAAAATTCTTCTATGATTTACAAACTCTCTAATAATATCTTTTGGGTCGTCGTTGGTTGATGGATGTTTCATTATTTTAATTATCCACAGCGTAATCATGGCGGAGTAGAAATGTCCAAGCAGACGATCCCTTTTGCATGTTGCCAAAACGCCAAACATCACCAAAAGCAATGATTTTTTTATGAAAGCAACAATGCATGTTTATATAGGTGATCGTATTACTAACTTAATGATGCAAATATTTTTTTCTTCTTTTTAATTAGCTTGAGTAATGACCAAAGATTATATATCGGATATACTAAAGCGAAGAAATCTCATTTTTTAGCCACCTGAAGGTAAAGTTATGATGCATCATAAGTTGCAAAAAGTTACGCTGGAGCCATTTTTTTCTTTCTTTAAGAAATTAAAATTTGCTTTAACAGAAAGATAGATCACTATCTAACTTGAAAAACGTCTGGAATAGAATTTTTTAAAGCCATATTCATGTTTTTTTTATATTAGTCGAAATGAATGAGATTACATAAAAACTCGTTTTTTAGCCAAGGTTGAAAAAAGTTACGCTGGAGCCATTTTTTTATTTTTCCATGGAATTGAAATTTGCTGGCGCGAATCGATAGGTAATAGTCTAACTTGAAAAACTCCTGGGATGGATTTTTTTTAAACCTATCTCTGATTTTTTAAATATCCGTTAACTATAAAGAACTACCAAAAAAATCAAAAAAGTGCATGGTTTCCTTTGTTTTTCCCTTTCCTTTGCCTACTTTTTTGTCTCTCACCGCGATTGAGCATGTCCATTTCTACTCCGCCTTTGATTCAAAATGATTACGCTGTGTATCTCTTATTTGAATTTATTGCGATGTTACAGAAGTAAAATACTTTGAATTTTGCAAGATACAAAAAAAAACATGTATGAGTTTTCCAAGGTTAAAAAACTTGGAATTTTTTTCTTTACCCAACAATAAAAAAAACAGAATGGAAAACAAAGGAATTTGTATTTTTTTAAGTGTTTTTCTGAAGAAAAAAAACGAGAAAAATTAAACGATCAATGAAATTTTTTTTTGGGTTTGGTTTATCATTGCTGTTTAAAGAAAAGAAAGGTATATAAAAAAGACAAAAAAAAATGTTTAAAAAAACTTTTCTTTTTGGTCGTTCTAAAAGTTTGAAAGAAAAAAATGTCATCAGAAAATGTTTTGGTTAATCGCGAAAATGGCGGATGTGGAAAAATTCCAAATAATGAAAGTTTAGTGGAATTAATGAAAGCCCTTAATAAAGCTTCCAATGAATCCACTGAAGAGCCGCCAAGTTATGATTCAGCTATGGCACAAGAAATTGCGCATCGAGGTTTAATTGGAACTTTGCTATTGAAAACTTCTCATGTTTTTGGAATGCATCCTTTTAAATCTTCAATAGTTTGTGATGGAGATTTTTGTCAAGAAAGAAGGTAATCATTGTTTTTATAATATTAAAAAGTTGGAACGAGTCAGTTAGCTATTTGGAGAAAAATATATTATAAGAAATTTCCGAGACTTTAAAAAATTTACACAAAAAAGAAATGTGTTTTGAGAGAATTTAAAAATTCTGTGCTTTTTTCAAATTTGTTTTTCCACTTTAATTTAATCCTGTTAAATTTTTTTGATTCAAAAATAAAATAAAAAATCATTCTTCTAAATATTTTAGATTTCGTGATCGAATATGTGTTCCCGATTTGGTATTATGCATAATTAATTTATTCGTAATTTTTAATCATCTTTATCTTCATGTTTGGAAAGAGCAATATTCTCAAAGATTTTTAAATAAAACCCTTGAAATGATTTTACACATTATTGAATCAACTTTGCCTTTAGTTTGTGTTCTTGGAATGATGTTTTGTTCCTATCACTTGCACAACCTTCTTCAAACTCTTACAGATGCTCAATTTCGAATAATACAAAAAAAATGTATGGCTAAAGTTCATTTTTGGAGATATGTTTTGTATGTAATTGCTGGGACTTTTATTATTGGAGCATTAGCAGAAATTCCACAAGTAAGAAAAAATGTTTTGAAGAGAAAAAATTTTCATTGCAAAAGTTAAATCCTTTTTTTTATTTTAGAATTTCATGATTGAAGTTCAAACCATGCATTTGAATACCACAAATATCAATGATATGCCTTTAAATGCTATGGAATCATGGTGGCATAAATTTGTAGTATTTATTGATCGATATTATTTTCCAATAATGAATTTTGGAGTGGTTAAAGTTCCACAACTTTTTATTATGATGATTGCTATTAGGGTTGCTTTGATGTTTCAAACCAATGCGAAATTATTATCCAAAACTTTGGTAAGCGCTTTCGATTTATTTTGTATTTCCCCAAAAATTTTGAAAGATAATTAAGGCTATTTTTTTTAGGCTCGAACCAAAGCATTTCCAATTCGCTCGGTACTCGAAAATTATTTTTCTCAATTGCTTGATATTATAAAAGTTTTAAATATGCTTGAATGTTGTTTTAATAAACTCATGCTCGCTATCGTTGCAACAAGTGTGATCAAAGTTATATTCACTGGATATGCCACAACACGAGAATTACTTTATGGTGAAAGATTTGAAAATATTGGAATGAAATCAATTTTTTTGGATGACAATCAAGAATTTGAAAATTCCAGCGGATATTTACCGTATTTAGTTACACTTGATTCAATTTGTAGTGTATTTGGTGTAGTTTTAAATGCTTCATGGACTGTAATCTTTTTAATTCCATGCATATATTGTAATGAATTTAGTCGTTCTGCATTATCTGTAATTACATCCAAATTGGTTTGTGATGATGCTAAAAACGTTGTAAGTTAGTGGTTCTTCTGTCAATTAATAACAAAAATATTTTTGAATCTTGAACGATAATATTTTATTTTCTTTATTTTTAGAAAGATCAAATAGTTCAAAAACTTATGGATCCATCTTGGGGTTTAACGCTCGGCAAACTTATTGTTGTCGATCGAGCTTTTGCTATGACTGTAAGTTTTCCATTATTGTTATTTTTAATCTTAAAACTGATTGTTTATATTTTTTAGTTAATAAGTTTAATATGTTCGATCGTAGTTGTATGGGTTCAATTCCCAACTACCGTACCTTTATTACCTGTGTTAAAAGATACATAAAAAAACAAGGAAGTTAAAAAGGTTAAATAACTTCGTTGTTTTTTTCTCTCTCCTGAAATTTGATATAACAACCGAAGATGGCTGGCGCTGGCCACCAATGAAAAATTAACTCACTCCAATGTAAATACATATTGTCTATTGCCCTTATCCGAAACATTTTAAATCACATATAAATCTCACACTTGTGTGTCTTCGTTTTTATTTTAGTTTAACCTTCAAAAAAAAGTGCAAAAATTTTTTTTAACTCGTTAATTTTAAATCTTATGTTAGCTGTTTTTTCTTTATTATTTGTTTTTACACGCCAATGAACAAATTAAATTACTTGTGTTAATTTTTAGCATATTTTAAAAGATATTATTTTTTGCACATTAAAAAAAGGGTTCAACATTCAAGTTGGAACTTTAAAGAATTAAAAATTTTGGAAAAATGGAAACTGGTAAGCAAAATTTTACAAAAAAATTGAGTGATGTAATTAATTAAAAAATTATCGAAATAAAGGTTAAAATTAAATTAGGGTGTCTAAAATTGTTTTATCATTTTCCTTCTCGATTCAATTTTGAAACTTTAAAAAATCAAAGCTTTTTATAAAATCATTTTGACCAATGCTCGAAATGCGGCTCTATTTTCTTGCAGCAACTCTGTCAAATCACGATAAGTTGGTTTGCAAAAAATAAGGTTCTTTTTCTTAGATTCAATAACCGTCAAAAAAATTAAAATTAAACCTTAACTTTTTTCTAGTTTGTGCATCTTTGCCATCAGAAGTTATTTCTTTTCTTTTTTCTGATGATGACAAAAAAAGGTAACCTTCATTTAAATAAAGCAAGCATAAAGCAACAACAAAAAAAACACAGGAAGTTATGGAAAATGGAGCCATCATGGCTTTTTGACCTTTTTTGGTAGTCATCAGAAAAGATGCTGATGATAAACAGACTTTAAAAAAATCTTTGAAAGCTTTTTTATTAAAAGAGTTTAATTACCACAAAGTCAACATCAAAGAATTCCTAAACCCAACCCGATTTTATTTGTTTATTTGGGATGATTTCAAGAATGTCCCTTATTTATTTCAAAAACGTCAGAGGTCAGTCATTCTGTGGTATGCGATGGACCAGGAAAAAATGAATTTGGAATAGATTGTAATAAGATAAACAAGCTTCTTTTTTTTTAAATCCCAAGAAAAGTTTTCATTTTGCATTAGAAAAAATACTAATTATTTTCTTTTCAGTTTTTATTATAAAAAAATATGAATAATTAAACTTTTAAAAAGATAATTTCTAAAAAAGGAAAAACGAGCTTCGCTTAAAAATTTTTTAAAAACTCCATTATTTTTTCTGAGGGCTTTTATTTTTCTTTGGATTTTGCTTTTCTGAATTATTAATTATTTTTGGTATTCCACGGTTTATGTTCCAATCACATCGGTTTGCACGATAAAAAGAAAAAAAATAACAAGAAATTTCTTTCAAGCCATAAAATTAAATTGCTTGTTTTTTTTTTCATTGTTCAGACAATCCTTTTTGTTTTTATGATACCCATTGAACCTGTCAAGCATAACTAAGAAAGCATTAAAAAAAAAAAACTGACAAAAATATCAAATAACTTACTTACTTTAAAAAAAAGCGGCTCATAAAAAAAAACATAGTCATTAAGTTAAAAGCATTAGTTAGCAAGCAAAAAATATATATGAAAGCAAGCGTTGGCAAGACGACAAATTTAATAAGTTATTTATTTTTTCTAAAAACCTAAAACCTTTCAACTTTTTTTTTGGGAAAATCCTCTTCGTGTAAATTTTTGATTGATTTAATTTTATTATTTCCTAAGAAATATTTTACTTATTTTTTTATGCATATTTCTTCTTATTGATGCCAGAAGAAAAAATGGGCGGTAGTTGTTTCTCTTTTTCTTTTTTGCTTAACTTTGACCTCGAAAAACTAACTGACTGACTAAACTTTGTTGGATAAAATTTCAGAGCCGCAGCCGCCTTCGTCTTGTTTAAAATTGTTGACTTTAGCAAAAGCTGAAAGTATGTCATCCATAGTTGAAAGCATAAAAAGCAGCGATAATAATTCCTCTTCATCATCATTTGAAGAAGAACCCATGGCCATTGGAGAAGATAGCGATAGCCCAATCGGGAATAATAAAGTATTTCCTTTACCACCAGATGAGCCGGAGCCACCAAGTTACGAAACGGCGATAGCACAAGAAAAAGCTCAACGTGGATTGATTGGATCATTGCTATTAAAAACTTCACATGTTTTTGGGATGCATCCTTTTAAAGCTCCTATGGTTTGTGATGGAGATGTTTGTCAAAGGCGAAGGTGAGTAAAAGATTCCAAGGATTCGGAAATTTTAAACCCAAGTTTCTCAAAAAGAGAAAAATATTTTTTTGTTAAAATTTTCTTTAATTTTAACTTTTAAAAAATGCTTATTTATTTTGAGAGAAAAAATAATGTCAAAAACAAGAGGATTAGTTTGCTAATAATGTTTTCTTAACTTTTTTTGATGTTCCAAAATGTCTCTTACTTTTTTTTTAATTCAAAAATTGGTTAACGTTGTTCATTGGGTTCAGCCGGCTAACTATTGTCAAGGGATTCAATTTCTTGAAAAACCCATTTTTGGAAATGCAAATAGAAATTAAATAAGTTTAAAAATTATATTTACTTTTTTTCTATCCAAACATTTTTTTTAAAATTTAAACCTTTCAACTTCCAAAAAAATAGAGGGCAAAAATAAAAACTAAAAAGTTTCAAGTTTAATTCAAAAATTAAAAACATTTTCTTCCAAATATTTTAGATTTCGTGATCGAATATGTGTCCCAGATTTGGTATTATGCATAATTAATTTATTTGTGATTTTTAATCATCTTTATCTTTATATGTGGTCATGTAAATACAGTGACCCAACTCAATGTGTATGCGAATATTTAAATACCATTCTTCAAATTGTTGAATCCGCACTTCCATTGGTTTGCGTTCTTGGAATGATGTTTTGTTCCTATCACATGCATAATCTCCTTCAAACTCTTACGGATGCTCATTTTCGAGTTATACAAAAACGATGCATGGCTAAAGTTAATTTTTGGCGCTATGTTTTATATGTAATTAATGCATTTTTTGTTTTTGGAACTATAATGGAATTACCTCAGGTTGGTTGTTGTGTGGTGGAAAGATTTATTTAGTAAAAGTTATTTTTGGAAAAGCAGCAGCAAATATGGAAGGAGAGAGGAAATAAAAGTAATAAAATTCAAAGCACCGCAAAACCTATGCACCAGAAAGCTACAAAATTAAGTGATCAAATTAAATTGAAAAAAATAAGTTCTCGTGCTTTGATATTGCTTAAAAAACAAAGCAATTAAATTAAATTATTTTTGTAAGGTATTGTTTTTGCACTGTTACTTTTATGGCAGTTATTTTCGTTTTTTTAAGATTTTATTTAACTAATAAAAAAAGAATATCAAAATAAAAAAGTTAGAAATTTATAAATTAATGTGGCAAAGTTAAGATTTATCAAGTTTTAATGGAAAAAAAGAAATACTAAATTAACAAAAGCGATTGTATGCATTAATTAAAACTTTATCAAAAAGTTAGAGGGGCTGGAATTCGTTAGTCAAAAATTTTAACATATATAAAAAAATTCTTTTCGAACGATCTTAAAATCAATCATAAATGCGAGGTTTTGTGAATTTAAAGATTTTCATTTCATTTTTATAAAAAGTTACTAGATTTTGTTTTTGAATTTTAAAACACAGATAAAAAGAAAAGTTAAAAATTACAAGTTTTCAGAATTTCATGTTTGAAATGCCATCCGCAGCATCAGCAAACATAACAAATATGAATGAACGACCAATCGCTGAAATGACTTCATTTTCACATAAAATCTTTGTTTTCGTTGATCGATATTATTTTCCAATAATGAATTTTGGAGTTGTTAAAGTTCCACAACTTTTTATTATGATGATTGCATTAAGAATTGCAATTATGTTTCGAGTGAATGCTAAAATTCTCTCTAAAACTACTCCAACCCGGAAAGCATTGGAAAATTATTTTTCTCAATTATTGGATATTATAAAAGTTTTAAATATGCTTGAATGTTGTTTTAACAAATTAATTCTTGCAATTGTAACTACGAGTGTAATTAAAATTATTTTTACTTCGTATGCTACTCTTCGAGAATTATTATATGGAGAAAAATTTGGTAATCTTGGAATGATGTCCATGTTTATGGTGAAAGCTAAAGCAAGCGAATCCAATATGAATGATAACTTTTTTTCATTTATCATGACCATTGGTTCCACATTTAGCGTATTTGAATTATTATTAAATATTTTATGGACCGTTATTTTTATTGTTCCATGCATTTTTTGTAATGAACTTAGTCGATCTGCTTTACCCGTAATCACAGGGAAATTGGTCTCCGATGATGCAAAAAATGTTGTAAGTTAATTACTTTGCAAAAAAATAAACTTAAAAAATGTGGATGGTGAAAAATAAATAAAAGTTTTTCTCTGCCTCATGCTGGAATTGAACGAGCCAGCGACCAGCTTCTGTTTACTAGACAGACTCTTTTTTTATTTTACATTTGTGCTAACGAAAAAAATCGATTTTCTGGAACCATTTTAAAAAAATTTTAAATTAAAGTTATATTCTATTTTTTAGAAGGATCAAATAATCCAAAAATTAATGGATCCATCATGGGGTTTAACACTTGGCAGATTTCTTAAAGTTGATCGAGCTTTTGCGATGACAGTGAGTTTCTCGAACGTACTCTTTGATTACTTAATTTCTAAAGCTTTTTTTTAGTTAATAAGTTTAATATTTTCAATTGTGGTTGTATGGGTTCAAATGACAGTTCCAACAAACGTTCAAAAGTAACAGCGGCATTTTTAAAGTTGATTTAATGGATTTCAAAATTATTTATTTTCATTTCAACCTTCATTTTTTAACAGCTATTTATGAAATAATTTATCAGATACCACTTATAAGATTTAATTGATCTCAGCAAACTTTCTGTGCCATTTAACTTTTCTAGAATTTTTTCATCTTCCTTCCATAAAGATAACAAACTGCTCCACATGAAAAAGGAACAAGGAGAAGAAACTGTGTCCTGGATTCTTTTTTTTTATACTAATTATGTATTTGAATATTTACACTTTAGCATTCTTTAATTATTAACTTTAATTTTTTTGTTTGTTTATTTATTTATTTTGAATTTATATTTTTCGAGTTGAAAGCACTGGTTGCGCCGAGTTTCCAAAACCGTTTTTTCTGTAAAAGTAAAAATAGTTTGAGAATAAAAATACAAAAAAAATATGAATTCTTTTATTTGCATTCCTTATCAGTCATTTACTCAATTATCATGCTTCAAAATTATTGATTCATTTGAGCTTGCAAAAAAAAAAAACAAGAAAGGCACAGAAATCAAAAACGGGAGTAAGACTTTTATTTTCTATGATTTCATGGAACTTCTTCTTCCCATTTTCCATCTTCTTTTTTTTAAATAACGAAAAGTAAAATTAGTTGAATAAATCAAAAAAAAATTTCAATCAACAAATTTCCATCATCCATTTTTATAATATGCTTCCTTTTTTTCTTAACTTTCTTGCCTGCATTCATTATTTTTTGTTCAACTATCTCTCTCCATTTCCTTGAGGCAATCATCATCATCGCCTTAAAGTAAAATGAATGAGAGAAAAAAAAATGGATGAATCAAAAGTTAAACAAACTTCTTTTTTTTCTTTTACTTTCTTTGATGATTGTTGCGGTTGCATGTTTCAAGTATCTATGTGTAACAGTTTCTTTTTTTAATGGAATGTTTTTCTTTGATTCTATCTGCCTTTTACTCACCAGAATTAATTGTCCTTCTTTAAAAATAACCAGTTATTTATGCAAATCTTTGTGGATAATTTTTTAACGTATAAAAATTTTGCGCCTAAGAGTTTTAATTAACGCTCAACCAAATTGATTCAAAAAAACTTTGGAAATCGATCAACCACATTCAAGCAAGCTGAAGGCGGGATCAAAAAACATTATTAGAAAAGAAAAGTTAGACCGAATTGGCAACATTTTTTGTTTCTTTTTTTATTGTATCTGCGCAGCTTTTTTATGGTGAGCAGCCAAATTTTTTTGGCGGTGTTGTATGAAAATATGACGCTGAGTTAAAAGACGCCGCAAAAGAATCTAAGCAAATTGCGATTTGAACATTTTCACTCTCTCTTCTTTGATATAAAAAAATATCTTCTGCCAAAGTAGGCAAAGGTTTATGAAAACAACTGTTGGGTGTTTGTTTGTTTGCAAACAGAAAATTGTAATATTTTCTCGAAAAACCTTTTTTGGTTTATCATTTTCCTGAAATAAGCAATTTTTTTTGTCTTCGATGGTTAATTTTTTCATACTTCGCTAAACTTGCATCATCACCGTTTTCAACTTCATACCATTCAGCGGTGATTGCGGCTAGACCCTCCTCTTCCTTCCCTCCCTCTCTTTCTTTCTTCTCGTTACATTTGATTATGAAATTCATCGATCGAACGCTTCGCTTCATTTTTTTTTCTTTCAAATAAAATAAATTTCATAAGGTTTATATTTTTTTTTTCAATTAATTATTTTCATTATTTTAACTTTATCGCCATTTTTGAGACTGTCTAATTGAATTATTAATTGTTTGTTTACCAATGATTTTAATTGTTTGGGCTTCGTTGAATTTTTTCTTGCAAAACTTTTTTTTTGCAAACAGCAATATTGCACAATTTTTTCTTTCTTTTATTTTTCAAGTGGTGGTCAGTCGAAAACTTTTTTTTTGAATTCTTTTTAATTGTTGTTTGAATTTTATTTTTTTTGTGGAGGTAAAATAAAACTCATAAAAATTATTTCCATCGAATAATGGCTTAATTGATTGGGAGAGAGGTGTTTTTTTTCTCCTCTAAAATAGTAATATTAATTTTATCTGAAAAAAAAATGAGGAACGGCTATGGAAGGTTTAATAACAATATTGACCGCTTAAAAAAAAGCAAGCATAATAGAAATTATTGTTGAATATATTTTTTTTGTTGGAGAATTGAATTATTTAGGGCCAGATAATTTTGCGTTATTTATTATCAAAAAGTAAAACGAAGTCATTAAAAAAGAAAATTAACTCGAGATAAGAAAAATAAAATACGAGTTAAAATAAAAGCAGCAAATTAAAAAAATGTGGCTGCTTTTTCTTTTACCATTCTAATTTTTTTTATTTAATTAACAAATATTTTTAAAACTCTTTTTGCCTCTGGAAAAAATTTAAGCAAAATGTTTATATTTTCCAATCAAAAAAAAATTCCTAATCCATTTTTTACTTTTATTTCTTCCGAAAGACCACATCCCAGTATTTTTTTAAAACGTATTTTTGATTTAATTTGGATCAGTTTCAATTTCTTTTAAATACTGTAACTTACTAATCCACCCAGACTTTCTCTCCCTCTCTCACTTTTAGTTATTACGTAAAAAACACGTTATTCCCAAAATCATACAACAAACTAGTTTTTTTTTCTCCTTAATCGTTTGCTTGCATATTTTTTCCATCATCATCAAACGCTTAAACTAGCTTTTTCTGTTTTATTTTTTTATTACTAAATAGCAAGCAGCACATGACTCAAGTTATCAAAGGTAAAAGAGTCTCAAAAAAAAAAGTGAAGCATCCTTTAATTTTTCCATCAAAGCACTCATTATTATTTTATTCACTCCATTAATTAATCAATCGATTGATTACTTGCTAGCTTGGTGCTTCATTGATTGATTGCAAAGAAAAAATATTTGTGCGCGCAAAAGCTAGGAGGTCTCGTTTTTTCAAAAATGGAGATCAATCGATGACTGCTTGAACCAAAAAAAGGAAAATATAATCAAATTATTTTGTGTTTTCATGTTTTTTATTTTGAATTTGTTTTCTTTTTTCAGACATGTGTTTCGCACTTTTTTGTTTTTAAGTTTTTTCTTCATCTTCGGAATTAGTATGTATGTTTGATTACTTAACTTTTGATTCTTTATCTTTCGTGAAAATAATATAAGTTGACGTCAGTCGCCAAAAAGAAAAAATTGATTGGAACCATTTTTTTGCAAGAAAAAAAACTTCCTTTTTTATAACCTTATTAACTTCTGCTTTCAAAAAAAAAGCCAGAGAAGGAGAAAAAAAGAAGAACCCAATTTTTTTTTTTTCTGTGATATCCTTCTGTCCCAAAAAAAAAAATCAATTTTTCTTCTTCCCTCCATGGATATCGATCGCCATGATCCATCTCCAACAATACTTTTATTTTTTTTGGATGGCTTTGGACAATTTTTTCTTCTTCCCTTTTTAACTTTATTATTTTTTTCTTTCAACCTTCTATCATCATCATCTGCATGCGTCGTATGTATCCCCCATCTAACCATCTAGCGATATTACATCCATCCATTCTATTCTTTTATTTTGTTAAACCACCAAGTTACCCTCATTTTATTGTACGCTATTTTTTTTCTTTCTTCTTACTTAATGCTATGAAATGATGATGACAGCAATAACGACGACGAGACCGACGACAAGCAGAAATAATAGAACTCACACTCGCGCTACCATCCATCCATCCTTCATCATCGTTTTTTTTTGTGTATGATGATGCGCGCTCGAGCCTTGCAGAACCAGGCTCTGGCTTACTTTTTTTTTTCCATCACTGACTTACTACTACTTACTCGTTCACTCGGTTATTGGCTTGCTTGCTAGCTAGTTGCGGGACAGAAAAAAAAGAAAGATCGGTGGCGGCGGTTGGCGAGTGCGTACAAAAATATAAAAAAATTCTTTCAATTAATTTTTTGTTGATGTTTGTCCTAACTTTTTTTCTTCTTCTTCCAAGCAAATATGTCCGTCCATCTTTAATATTTTGTTGGTGGGCTTTTGTAAAAATGCGCGCAAAATGCATGTAAGTATGCAAGCTAGCAAGCGATGTTGTTGTATGTCAGTCAGTCAGTCATATGTGCATGTCGTCGTCGGTCATTCATTCAGCCATCCTCAAAAAAAATCATAAAATAAAAATGTTCATATCCTTTTCTTCTTCGTCTTTACTCATTTCTTTTATATACCATTAATACTTGCGCGTTCATCACAAAAATAAAAGGATTTTTTTATTACATTGTGCGTAACACATTTTTCTTTTTTCTTTGGTACAAACGAAAATGAAAAAATAAACGACCGAAGAAGAAAAGAAGAAAAAAATGGAGGAAGAACGCAAGTGAACTCAACTCAGAGCTTGGGTCTTCTTTTTTTCCTCGTCTCCTTCTTCCTTTCCTTTTTTTTTAAATTTCCTTGCGGCCAGCGTGATGTCCACCACAGCCACCACCGCTATTCCATCCATATATATACAACAATGGTGTTGTTGGTCGTCGACTGACGGTCGAACGAACGTTTTTTTTTGTTGCTGTCCCCCATCCTATTGTTGCGCTGTTGCTGCTCCTTCTCCTGCTTCGTCTTCTTCTTCTTTTTTTCTTCCAAGAGATTGGTTTTTTTCTCTAAAGGCGAAATTTTTTTAATATGCGAGATTTTTTTCACAGTTTAGACATAATATGTCTCTTCTTTTTTTTTGTAAACAATTTCATGTGCCTTTTTAAATTTAAAGGAAAAAAATCAATTTACTCTTGCTTTTATCATTTTATTTTATTTTTCAGGGTATTCGCCTAACTTTTTCTTATTTGGGGAAAATCAATCATCAGATGTTATGATCATGTCTTCCCTTTCACAGCAATCGCA
Organism: Panagrolaimus kolymaensis; assembly: GCA_028622995.1. Lineage (NCBI taxonomy): Eukaryota > Metazoa > Nematoda > Chromadorea > Rhabditida > Panagrolaimidae > Panagrolaimus > Panagrolaimus kolymaensis. Next base: position 305,496 of record JAJQJQ010000083.1, on the reverse strand, counting down.
ATATCCCTTGCAGCCGCAGCCACAATCAAATCAATTTATTCCCATGTCTTCAAATACAAGAAAATCCACCAACGAACCTGGTCCTTCTTCCTCTTCAACTGAAATGCCTCCTCCATCAAACAATTCTCAACTGCAGCAGCAACAACTAAAATCGAATAATAATAATATTAATACTGATTCAGAAGCGAATGAATTACAATCGTATAAAACTGATTCAGATTTATATAATTTATTAGAAAAAACTAAAAATCATCCAGAATATAATCAACGACATGGTGATGAAATTTTGGAAAATTTATATGAATTTTCTTTGGATTGTTCCTTTCATGTAAGTTTTTAGAGTTATAAATTGAATTTGAGAATGACCATTATTTGTAGGCAAAGCAACGATCTGATGGAAGTTATATATTGCCGCAAGATTGTGATTGGGCATATAATCCTCAAAGATTACACCAACAACAACAACAACAACAACAACAACCAGGTCCATCATATTCTCAACGACAGCAATGGCAACAGCAACAAAACCAATATGCTCAGCAACAACCTGGTCCATCAATGCAGCAGTCACAACCTCAGCAAAAACAACATAGACCTCCTCCTCTTCAGATGGTTTGTTGATTAACTATAGTTTATTAAAATAAATATGAAATTAATTTTTTTAGGCTGGCCCATCTAATCAATTACCAGAACAACAATCTTTGACTCCAATGACTCCATTACCAGCACATCCACCAGAATTTTATCGATTTAATCAACAAGCATCTATTCGACAACCTAATAATCTACCAACACCTGGATCAAATCCTCAACCACAAATGCGTTCACCTTTTTATCCTCATCCACCATCTAATTTGACACCCGAACAACAGCAACAAATGTATTTACAGGTAAGACTTTGCTAAGAAGTTGGGAAATTCGCATTTTGATGGTGGTGATTAGAATTTCTGAGTTTTTTATAAATGAAAATTTGCATTTTTTGAAATTTTTTATTTCCAAATTTGCATGCTATTTTTGGCGAAAGAAATCGCTTGACGGCACTTTTGTTAAAGTTTTTAGTAATTTTTGGTTTCTAAAGATTTGAAATACATAATCACATTTCATAAAAAAAAATGTGTTATCGCAATAATATTCTTTGTCCCTAACCAAAATAATGACGTAATCGCTATCACACGCACCAACCATTTGTCCGAATGTCCCTTGTTTATTATGTAATAATACTTTATCATATATTTTTGTAGCAACAACAACAACAAAAACAACTGGTGCAAAATGGTGGTGGTGTTGGTGGACCTGGATCAGCTCGAGCAGCTATGATGTCACCTATTTATTCTTCATCGCCACAAATCAATACACCTCAATCCCAACAACAGCAACAACCACAATCGGTAGGAATAAATAATTTTTCAAGACAATCCTCATTTAAAATGAATACTCCACAACCTATGATTCGACAAGATTCATTAACGAATAAGCAACAACAACAAATGCAAGATGCTTATTATCATTCTCGCCAACATTCACAAAATTCACAACATATTCAAAGAATAGATTCAAATGAGAATGAAATGAAGCCTCCATTAATTTCAAATGGAATGCACCAACATCACCAACAACAAAGGATTAATGGAATGATGATACCTCCATCGAATCAACCACAAACACCCGATATAAATTCACCCAAATATCAAATAAAAAATGAATTAATGTCTCCACAAAATGGCAGACCTTTATCAACTAATACCCTAATAACAAATAATGGAATTCAACAAAGCCCTTTACAAGCTAATGGACAACCATCAAATAATAATAATGGACATCACACAATTGGAGCAAATGTTTCACCTTTAGTTGCTTTGACTCCACCAATAGGCGATGGTTCTCCAGGTTGTTCTTCATCTTTAGCTGCAGCATTAGCATCAAAACCAGGAAAATTATTATTTAATCATGCAACAATGGAAAATAATCACAGATTATCTACTGCTTCACCAGCAAGTGTAGCATCCACAGCTTCAACTTCTTCACGTAAACGAGGCCCAGAAGAAATAAATGGGATTGAAAAGGCTAATAATACAATTAAACGACCTAGAAATAATGCAAATAATATGCCATATAAAAATATGGTGGCTTTTATTGATAGTAAGTAACTTTCATTTTTTTTGAATATATAAAATATTTATCTTTAATTCTTTTTAGAATATGCACCTCGAACATCTGAAGTTTGTATGATTCGATATTTATGTGAATTATTATTAGAACCTGGAAAAGCGAGTAAACGAGTTTTAGAATGGAGGGATGAAGCTCGAACTTTCTCTATTGCCAAACCTCGAGTATTTGCAGATCGATGGAAGGAGAAAAATGGATTAAATACAAATAGTCGAGATATAACTTCAGCGAAAATGGAAAATGAAATTGAACATAAATGGTCTCAAATGATGATAGGAAATTATAGGATTCTTTCTCGTCCAATTAACTCTAAAGAATATGTATTTTTACCTGGTTTTCAAGAAACTGAGTAAGTTTTTTTATTTATTCATAATTATTTAAAGCTAAATATATTTTAATTTTTAGAGGTTTAAGACAAAATAAAACCATTCTTGAATTTCATCCTCAAGCTGGAATAGTTGAATATCCTGTTAACAACAATAATATTAAAGGCAATGGTGGAGGTGGTAATCTTAATAAATTTCCAACATCATCAACAGCAACAACAACGATGCCACCACATTTTACTCCAGGTGCCCCAATTAAAACTGCGTGACAACAAAAATCATGATAGCCGCTTCTTGGGTATTTAATTTAGAACAAAATAAATAAATAAATCTTCATCACTTAATTAAAAAGAGATTCATAATTCTTTTGTCTTTCTCACTTTCGTTAAATTAGTCATTTAAAAAATAATTATGATTATTATTGCCAAAATTTAAAACATACATACTTCTTTTTCTTTTTTTGCCTTTTGCCACCTTCGTCGTCTGCTGCTTGCTTATTATTACTACCCTTTTGTTTTCTTTCTAAAAAAAATAATTAAATTTTCTTGTCTTTTTTTAAATTGTTGAGATCTCAAGTAAAAAAAATTATTTCGAATTTGATAATCGTCATTTAAAAAAAATAATATAGGTTTTTGGAGAAAAGCTTCTTTGTTTTCTAATAAAACACAAAAGTTTTATTTGCTTTCGAAGAATGCCTCACAAAGAAAAGAATTTTGGCTACCAAATTCCGTGGCTTTGTTTCAAAAACTTCTTATTTTTATTTATAAAATTCTCGCTTTTATCTCTCATTTTTTTTTGTTGTTTTCTATGCATTATCTCTCTCTCACTTAATTTTTAGTTTTTTTGTTGTTAAAATCCAATATTGCCTTAAATATTTCTTTTTTTCATTCCATATATTTTTTTTTCGTTTCTCCAGTGCATATATTTTTCTAAAAACAATTACTTATATTATTATGTTTTTGCTTTTAATTAATAATATCCTTGTATTTTTTTGTGCCTGATATATCAATCAAATCCCTTATTTAAAAATATATTTTTTTTAACTCAAAAATTAAGCAAAATTACGGTCTCTCTGCTATCTCTGTTTTTATTATTCTCTTCTCTCTCTTTTTCTAAAAGCAAAACTTTTTTCTTTGGGTGCTCCAAAAAAACGAGTTAAAAAAATTAATAATTGATTTTCCGTCCACAAAATTTTTGAAAGATATCAATCACCTCAAAAAATTATTTTACTGTATTAAAAACTGAAGGACTTTAAAAAGAACAAACAAAAAAGAGAGAAGAAAGAAAAATTGTTATTTGTTTCTTATGCATCTTATTTTTTTAATCATTTCACTATATGGATTTTAAACAAATTTATTAGATTCGTATTACCTTTAATTAATATTTTTTTTGTTTTGTACAAATTTAAATCCCTAAAAAAATTATGTATTTTTTACACTTATTTTTATATTTTATGCATTATTTATTTTTGTTATTTTATCGTCTTAAATTTTTCTCGTGTCTTTCGATTTTCATGTTTTTTTATATATTTTTTTGTAAATCAGAAACTTATTTAATTAAAAAATTATTATTTTGTTGTTTGTCAATAAAAAGTTAAAGGTTTTTAAACTTGAAATTTAAACAAACAAATCCGCAATTCCAAAAACATAACAGATTCAATTTTTTTCTTTTGAAAAATCTTATCAACCACAAATCAAGAATTTTAAAAAATTATAATAACGATGATGTTTTTTTTTTGCATTTATTTACTTTGTGATTTGTTTTCGTCAACCTCCCAACATCTTTTTTAAAAATTCATGGTGATGAAGCTGACGTAAAAAAATATAGCGAAACAACAAACAAACAAAGAAAAAAAAATTTACTCTAGAAACAAAAAGAAAATCATTTTGTTACGTTATAGCTCATTTTGGTTGCGAGGTAACATTTAATTTATTTTTGAAACATTTTTTTTTGGATGCTTCTAAATTGTAAAACAACAACAACCAGGTCAGAAGAACAAGCTTTTGACAAAAAATTTCTTTCTTTTTTGTTCAATCTTCAAAAAAAGAAGCAGCTTTGAAACAACAATATTTTTTTTATATTTTTCGATAACTTTTGTATATAACTTTTTTTGACGCAATTTTTATAAAATGTCATTTCTCGTTTTTTTCTTTTTGTCTTGATAAAATCTTCTTTTTTGTAAAAAAAACTCCTCAAAAAAATAAAAAAACTTTTCCTTTTTTGACCCAAGTTTCTTTTTTTCTTGAGCGCTGGAAAGATTTTCATTTATTTTTTTTTTTCTTCAAAAATTTGTCAATTCCTCCATCGATGATTGAGACTGTCTACCTATATTTTTTTGCAGTCAGCGTAGTTAGTGTCTTATTCTTCTTACTCAACAACGACAACGACGAGAGACACGAAACTCCAAAATGATGAAAGTACATTTAAACAACAACGAACCAACTCAAAGTTGTTCACCGTCGTCGTCGTCGATGAATGATGATCATTCCAACATCATCAAACTATGTACATATTTCTTTTTTTCGAGACTTACGAGGAGATACACGCAATAATAATAAAAAAAGAAGGCGGGAGCTAGGAAAAGTAAAAGAATAAAGTTTTTCAATTTTTTTTTCGGGAAGAGAAATAAATACCTTTCTTGAAACAAGTTATTTCTCGATGGAGACTTTTTGTGAGGAGTGCGGAAAGGAAAAAAATAATATTGTGAATATGGATTATAACCTTGTGAAATATTAGTAATATAAAAATATCAATAATCGTAAATATAATAGTCATATTTTTGCAGAAAAAAAACATGATATTTTATTTGTTTAGAGTTGTCGTCGGATTATTAAGGAAGAAGAAGTTCCTTAGTTTAATATTTTTTTTTATCTTTGATCAATTTTTTTTTCTTCACGAAAGTTTTTTACACCTCACATTTGAGTAACAGTTTAGCAAATTATGCCATCTTTAAATATTTAGTATTCAATGTTACAAAATTCTAAAACTATATCTCTCTTCCCTTTTTATTGCTTTTTTCCTAACCTATATTAAATTTCACATTTTTAATTTTTGTGTATTTCTTTACAAAAAAGAAAAATAAATTTCGCTCGCTTTTTTAAACTTTTCTTTTTCTTCTTTTGCCATTTTTTTCTCTCATTATTAATTGTCCATAATTTTTTACTTATCTTTAAAGCTTAATTTTATTAAATGGTTTTTTTAAAGATCTTTAGATGTAATGATTTTGCCTGAATATAACCTCACTGATTCATTTATTCATCGAGTGCCAACTGTTGATTACATAACTTTTGTAAGTTGTAAAGAAGTTCATAGATTCCAAATTCTTACTTTTTTTCTTTTTTTTTGAAGCATGTAAAAGTGTGAAAAATCTTTGTCGTCCCACAGAAAAAAAAGTAAACAAAAACTTTAAAAATAAAGAAAAGTAATGTCATGGATTTTTCTTCAAGAAAACTAAAGCTACAAAGTACGTACAAATAACAACAAAAATATTTTGAATCTTTTGTGACTTTTTTTCTTATGCATTGTAAAAAGTTTTTTAGGTTATTAAAAAAATTCATGCTTTGGTCAGAAAGAGAGGGATTGAATAAAATTTCACCAAAAAATAATAATTTCAGACAAAAATATGTTCTCAATCAATTATCCATTTTTTATATCGATTTCCTAAAATATTTCCAAATTATCAATTTCCTCAAACATTTTTTGATGATCTCCAAACTTTAAATGTAAATCGATTGCAGCTAACTTTAGTTTTTATTTTTGCATTTTCATTAACCGTATTACGATTTTATTTTGTTAAATTTTATGTTTTGGTAAGCTTGAAGCTTCACTCTCATTGATTATCTGATTATATTAAAATTGTTTTATTGCATATTTTTTTTAGCCAGCCATTCCTAGACTTGATGTAGCGATTTTGCAAGCCCATAAATTTCCTGAATGTGTTTGGAAATTTTTATATTATTTAGTTACATGGTCATTTTCATTATATGTTCATATTTTTTCTGGAAGATATAATACTTTTTGGGATCCATTATCTGTATGGGAAAGTAAGATACATTACTTTTTTTTCGCTCAAATACTAAAATTTTTATTTCGGGTATTTTTTACATTCCAAAACCCTTTTTTCGATGGTTAAAAACCGATTTTATTAAATCACAGCTTTCTAAATCTTTGATAAAAAAATATTTTTAGGTTGGTCAATAGGTCAACCACCACATGTTTATTGGGATATTCATTTAATATATTTAACTCAAGCCGCATTTTATGTTCATTCAATTTATGCAACCCTTTATATGGATATTTGGAGAAAAGACAGCACTTTAATGTGCATTCATCATTTTATTGCTTTAGCTTTAATTGGTTTAAGTTATGGCTCAGGTCATGTTTTGGAAGGGGCATTCGTGGTATTTTTACATGATAACACTGATATGGTAAGCTTGAAAAAAAGAAATATTGTTACTTGCAGTCTCACCTCGTAAACAATAATAATTTTTTAGATGCTTGAATTAACTAAACTTTGTGTTTATTTAAAGAAAAGAGAAAATGGCGATTATTATCCTTTACTCAATATTCTTGGAAATGTTGCATTTGTTTCATTTGCAATTATGTGGTAAGCAAATATCTTTCAAAAAAAATTGTTGCTTGAAGTCTCTCCGCGGAAAGAAATCTTTTTATGAAATTTTTATTTAGCTACCAGAAATATTTTTATGAATACATTTTTTTGTTTTAGGTTTGTATTCCGTCTTTATTGGTATCCATTAAAATTGCTTTACATGACTCTGTATGGCGGAGTATATTTAGGACCACAAGATTCACCATTTTATGCATATTTGGGAATTATGCTTGTTATATTACTTTTTATGAATATTTATTGGTTTAATGTAAGCTCTTTTATTTGACCCATCAGAAGGCGGCTTAAAAAACTATCAAATCCTAAAAGAAAAAAGTTTGACGAAAATTATTATTTAGTCAAATTTTTTAAAACAAGCTCCATAAAATATGTTTATTCAATTTTTTAGTTCATAATTCGAATGGTTATTCGAGTATGTCAAACTGGTGAAGAACCAGAAGATAATCGAGAGTTTGATACCACAGCAGTCTCCGGAATTCCACGTGCTAAATTACAAAAGCTTGCAATGGAAGGTAAACTTGCTGCAGCCACGAGTGAAGTAATCATCAAAAAGAAAGGAGATTAACTTTCGTACTATTCAAATGAGAGAGAAAAAAAGAGAACACAAACATTTTTAATGTAAATAAAATTGCTTTATAGTTTTTTAGTTTTTTTTGTTTGTTAATCAATCATAAAAAATGTGTATTTACTGCAGCAATTCAAAAAAAAAATTTTGTGAAAAACATAACACAAAAGTTGTAAATTACAAATTATTATTAACCTTGTCTAAAAATAAATAAACTTTAATAAAATGTCCTAAAGTTCGACAATAATAATTACTAATAATTAGGCATCATACTTGTCTAAATTCATGCACATTTTTGCTTGCGAAACCAAAAGCAAAAGCAGCGACGTAAGAAACAAAAAATGTAAATTTTTTCAAACTTAAAAAGTGTCTTCCGTGGAAAAGCAAAATTCCATCGCACTTTTTTTTCCTTCTTTCAATCATTCATTCAAGCAAACAAAAAATGCCGTCTGACGCTGTTGCTCCTCCTCCTCCTCCAAAAGAAAATGATGCAAAACATTTACAAGAAGAAAAAGAAAATGATCCTCAAAAATTGTTACCTTCAAAAAAGCTGATTTCAAAGGTTGCAAGCTTTGATCGACCTATTACTCTTCGACGTGTATGTTTTCTCACTTTTTTTCGTTTCTCATTTTCATTGGTCATTTTTTTCAGAGAAAAGTGGTTGCATTAATTCGAAATGGTGAACGTATGGATCGTGTATTTCCTGAATGGTTAAATCTTAATTTTACTGATGCTGGAGAATATTTACCAAATGATTTAAATCAACCTATGGAAATGTTGCAACGTGCTGGTGGAATTGGAGATTATGTTGATGATTCACCTATTACTGAAATGGGCGGAGTACGTTTAGCTTTCTTTCTGTTTTCAATGAAGTTAAAGTTGAGATTAGTTGACTTTCAAATGACTGATTATGGTTATAAGAGCTGTGTATTTGGCCTAAGAGTATGAGAATGTGACGTATTTTCTTTACTAGTTTAATCGAACACTATTATACTGTTGTCATTTATGTTTTTAAAAACTTTGAGCTATTGAGTGTGTGTTTGTTACGTCCAAGAAACTTAGAGATGGTTTTATAATGAGTTTGTTAGCTTTCACATTCAATATTTAGTTTAATCAAGCGTGATTAAAATTGCATGAAAAGCATGCATTCCATTCGTTGTTAACAGCCACTGTAGAAAAGCTTGTTGGCTTTCTTTGTTATCGTTCGTTTTCTTTCTTACCTTTTGCTTTCTTTTATTCTCGTATTAATCTCTTTCATTTTTTCAGTTAACAAGTCAAATGCTTGGTCGTTCATTTCGTTTACATGATATATGGCCATTACAAAAAATTTATTCATCTCCATCATTACGTTGTATTCAAAGTGCTGTCGCTTTTATCAAAGGCTTAAACAAGAACATCAAAATTTGTATTGAACCTGCGCTCTTTGATTGGACAAAATGGTACAAAGATATTCCAAGGTTTGCTCTCGTTCTTCTTTTCTTTTCTTGTTCGCATTTCCGTTTGCGCTTTTTTCTTCTTGTCTTGGTTGCCTTGAAAAAAAAGCCAAGGCCTGTTACAACTGACAGCCGCTGCTAAAATATGATGCATTTTCATCACCCACGCTTTCGGCCCATGTAGTATAGTGGTTAGTACTTCACGTTGTGGCCGTGACGACATCGGTTCGATTCCGATCATGGGCAATCTTTTTTCATTTTTCACCTAATTTTTTTCCAACTTTTCTAACTTCCTTTTTTGTTTCAGATTCTTATCAATTGAAGAACTTGTCAAAGCTGGATATCCAATCGACGTCGAATATCATCCATGTAAAAGAATCACTGAAATTGCTGCAATAATGGGACAAGAAACTCTGGAAGAATTCTATGAACGTGTTCGCTCTTGCTTTTCAACTTTAACTACAACGACATCTGATCCTGATCGAATTGCTATTGTTACTCATGCTACAACCATCGATGCATCAATCAAAGCTTTACGAAAATGTTGTCCTCCTCATGGTATTATTGAACAAGATATGCCTGAAATGGGAACGCATTATCCATATTCAACTGTAATTATGCTTGCTCGTGATCATCATACATGGAGCTTTGTTCATCAACCTATTGTACCACTATCATATATGGGAATATCAAATAAACCTGATGTCAAATTTATTAATCTAACTACTCGAACTAAAGTTAATTTAAAACATGATAATATTTGATTTTTTGTATTGTATGTATTTTGTGTTTGCTTTTGTAAAATAAAGTTTTGCTTTTACTTGTGTTTTCTTTTGTTGAGTTGAATGAAGTTTCTTTTTTTCGTTCTTTTGAAGCTTTTGTATTATCGTAATGCTAGAAGGTGGTGATGTTTGCCGACGAAGCTATGAACTAACCCACTTTTTTTCTAGTCGAAGCGAGCTTTTTTTTTATTAACGTTTCCAATTTTCCTAAAACGAAGAAAAAAGATGGCTAGCTTTTCTTTACTCTTGCATTTGCCTTCCATTTTCTTTCTCTCTCTTCAAAGTCTGTATCTTTTTAATTTATTGTAAAAAGATTTTTTCAGTAATATGCCAATGCTTGAAACTTCCAAAATAAATTTTGATATCGATATTGGAACATGTTCAATATTTGATCTTATTGTACAAGAGGATGAATTCCCACATAAATTGAGGGATCAAATCTTAGATAATTTTCCACAAACTTCAAATTCAGATTTTTTTGATGAACAAACGTTAGTGCTTTTAACTTTTACCATTTTAGATTGAATATTTAGAATGTTATGCATTTTAGGAAGTTAGTATTCGAGTTGAATTCATTGTTATCGTCCAAAAATGGAATAAATGGAAATATTTCTGTATCTCAACCATTGGGAATTATTACAGATAATAATTATAATGAAGCTGTAAGTAGTATTTTATAAATTACAGGAAGCAGCTTTAAACTTGTTTGCTGAGTTTTTTAGTTCAAGGATGAAAGCAAATCAGATCTCATTATGAAAAAGTTGGAACGAATATTTCTAATGCCAAATATTTTTGATAAACCACCATCCGATTCAAAATTAGCTCAAACTAAAATTGATGAAATTGAAATCACGGAACCACCAAAAATTAAAATCACTGATAAATTTATTATTCCCGAATTTACTTTTGATGATTCAAATAATACTAAAGCTTTATTTGAAGCTCTTTCGTTTATGAATTATAACGATGACGATAAAGATGCGGCTCAACAGCTTTCAATCATTTTAAAAACTTTTATACAAAAAATTCAAGAATTAAAAAATCAATCCAATTCTGTGGTTACTGTAAGCTTTGAATTTTGTTGTTGTTGGAGTTTTTGAACATTCTTTTTGTGTTTTTAGGAATGGCGTAAAGAAGCTCCAACACCATATTCTAAAATTTTATGTTATGTTCTTGGATTCTTTAGTTGCTTCTCTAAGCTGCCATGCTTCTTACAAGTTGCATCATTCACCATTTTTAAACATTTACCAATTTTTATTCAAAAAACTTTATCCCCTCGACGAATGTTAATTATAGCTCCAGCTAGCTCACGAGCTTTGAAGGAAGCCATTATGGATATGGATCCAATATTTTATGTACCAAATGAAAGTAGCGAAAATAATGAACAATTATTAGATAATTTTAAATCTGGAGCAGTCGTATACTTTTTTGATAATTCTTCCATCGATATTAAAGAATTGTTAAAATACAAATGGGATTGCACCATGATTTTCGCCGAAGCTAAAGAAATAAAACCCATGGATAAAGCTCATGAATTATTATCAAAGCTTCAAACAAATAAACTTGAAAAATTAGGATTTACAATATGGGTTTTTGAAACCTCAGAAAATTTATGGTCTAATATTATTTTACATGGTTCACTTCTTTATAAATGGTTTTTTCCATCTCTTTATCAATTTGGAGATTCAAAAAGTATTGATGCAACTGAAATAATTACCCAATACTTATCATCCTTGATTCCGATGGATGAAAAGCAAAGGCATTCGGAATGGTTATTGAAGGTTTTGGATTTGTTAGTTTTCAAATTGGTTAATGATCAAATTTTTCCTTTTTATTATCTTTACAATGACAAAGGTAGCGATCTTCTTCAAGGTTAGTTGTTTATTACCAGGAATCCAACCACAAAAACAAAAAAATGGGATTTTGTTTAAAGAAATTACGGTATTTTTATTTTTTAGAAAAACTCACGCGTTTAATGAAGCGAATAAAAAAGCAATGTAAATACACAAAACTCGATAACATCAACGTCATTTTTATGAATGAAGATGAATTCAACAAAGCTAAAACCTTCCTCACTCAAAATGAAATTGAATGCTGTGATGGTGAAAATGTTGCCGGGAAACTAAGACTTTTAAATATTTCTGAAGTTTATAATATTGAAGTTTACAATGTTTTTGTTTTTGCACATTTTACTGAAGATTTAGCAAAGAAAATCATTGCAGTTATGAAAAAGGTAAGAAAAAATACTAATGGTCTAAAATTAAATAATAGTAACAAACTCGAAAATCTTTGGTTGCTATTATTATTATTTTTCGAGAGTAAAATAATTAATTGAAAGTATTTGAGATTCTGAAAATTATGTAAATTTTAGCCAAGCAAATATGATAAAACTATATGGTTTTTACAAGCCAAATCAGAACCGATTGAAATGGAAAATTTTTGTCGAACTTTTGAAGTTTTTCGTGAAGCATTTTTGGATGAAGAAGGTCGAGAAAGTATTTATGGTAAGCATCTAAAAAAATTATTTTGGGCATTAATCAAAATGCATGTCTGAGTTTTTTTAGACGATAAAGCAATGGCAAAAGAATTAAAAAATGAAAGCATTCGAGAAAAACCTTTGGTTAAAAAGCTTCAAGAAATGTCTGAAACTTTTAATAAAGAATTGATTATTGAACCAGATGGATCAGAAAAATATAAAAATAAATTTCGTAAAACCCTAGGAATTTATCAAAAAGCTCGAAGACAAGTTGAAGCTGAAATTCGCCATCAACAACTTCAGCAACAATTGCGCGAAAGTGAAAGTTATACTCCTGAAGGAGGAGGAGACACGGAACCTTCAACACCCACATCCAAATCATCTAGAGCCCCAAAACGGAAACCTCCACCGCTTAAAACAACTAATAATCAACAACAACAGCAACAACAACAACAAAATGTTTCTCGACAAACTTTACCCAATAAAAAACCAATCATTGAACCTCCAAAAGCTACATGGACAAGTATAAATGAAACTATTAAAATTTATGTACCTCAACTTTTTGGTGTATCTAATCGAATTCCATTTGCTCCATTACATCGATCAGTAATTAAAAAAGCTATAAATGAAAAATCTAATCCTTTAAATCCCATTGATGAATATAATTTAACTATGGTTTGTCGTTTTTGTTAATTTTTTTGAACCAAAAATTTTAACATCAAAAAAAAGTTTTTTAGGCTGCAGTAAAATTCCAAATTTTTGGTAGTTATTATCGAAATATGGAAAGGGATGGCGAATGCTATCGCGTCACTTCCCATCCATTTAATTGGGATAGCGTGTGCTTTTATTTAAATTATTGCTTAAATTGTACACCAAATTATTTGTAAGTTTTTTTTGAAAGCTTTTTTTGGTTTTCGAATTTGGCAATGAAAGTTTTATTTCATGGTTTCTTGGAAAAAGAAAACTTAAGTTTAAACTTTAAAGTTCTGAAAATATTATTGCTATAGCATTTTTTTACTTCTCATACATTCTTGGGTTTTCAGAAATAAATGGGACATAAACAAGAAATTTTTTCGAAGATTTTTCCGTCGAACTCTTATTTCTCGAGCCATTCATACTGGAACTAATTATATCGTAAACCGACGACTTTATGATCGAGGTACAAAATTTTAATCTCCACTTTTTTCTTCAATAACTTTTGATTTTAGAATTTTATGATTATTTGAGTTATGATGAAGAAAAATCCGCGGGTCAAATTCAAGACTCGCAATTACAATATGACTTTAAAATTTATTTTAATTCACAACGAATTGAAAATGATTCCAAAAATCAAGAAAAAATAATTGATTCAACAAACAAATTAGAATTATTGGGTAAAAAATTTGCTTCTGAAAGTAAAGAAATTTCATGGATGGATTTATTCATTCGAAATAATAATAATTCTTCTTCTATTACCAGCGATCAGCAACAAATTTTGCCAGCTGAAAGTTTTGCAGATTATTTTTCCACAGAATTTGATTCACTTTTATATAATGAAGTTTGTAAAAATGTGACAAATTATTCGGCACCAAATGAAATTTATCAACAAAAATTAGATGAAGACATGGAAATTGACAATTCTGAAACTGCCACGAATATCTTCAATTTAAATAATGCATTTTCTTCTGAATTTTTTTCAAAAATTGAAAAGTTTGATATCGAATGGAAATCAAATCTCCGTTTATCACTTTCATCCCCACAAGATATTTCATATTCAGATAGAATAATAATGGATTATGGGGATTTTGTTCCCGATGAACCTATAAGTCCCACAGAACCCTCAGATGCTGATAATATTAAAGAGGATATTAGCTTTGGAAAATCGTTAAATGAAATGGATACTATTGATGATGAAAATATTCATATTATTGGTATTGGACCTACAAGAAAACGAATTAAAGGATTAAATGATTATTCAGTTTTTAATTCATCGAATAAATTTATGTCCACTCGAATTCCATCAAGTATTAAATTTAATGAAACATCTTTAACTGCACTTTTTGGATCAATCATGAAAGATGGAGAGGAATCAGAAAATGGATCAGCTTGTTCGTCATCTGATGAAGAAGATGGAGAGGACGAAGCCTATGAGGGTGCTAACCCAAAAGTTGAAAAAGACCTTGCTGCTGATGTCGTCAACCTTGATAATGCGAATCAAGAAATTGATACAAATAATAAAAAACGCAAAGCACCCAACGATGAAGATGATGATAACGAAAATGAAAATGCAGCTAAACGTCGAAAAATTGATGATGGAGGAGTTACTCCACCAACAACTACAGCTCCAACTTTCCATTTATCACCTAGTGATGACCATGACGATCAAGCAGATATCCAAGAGATGGGTCTTTTGCGAATTCAACCCCAAGAAAAAGAAATTAATTTTGCTTCTATTCATTTATTGGATATAAGTATTCAAAATTATTTTGAAAATTGTCGACCTTATTTGAATGCCGTTAACAATTATTCAAAGTTAGCAATCATGGATTCTGTTAATTCAGCGCATGAAAATAATGGAATAAATTTGTTGGAAATTAATAGGAATTTTTATAATCAACCATCTTTACGAAAATTTATTTCAAATTCGGTTAAATCCGAAGCTCAAATCAACGATGATTTGGAAGAAAATATGATAAATTTAAGTGGAGCTTTTACTCGACAAAGTTTAGCAAAGCATGAAATTGAAAAAGCTGAAGTTAAAAACTTTTCACTTTCTTTTAACGATTTATTAGTTCGTCAATATTATGAACGGTCCTTATCTTCTAATTCATCTTCTTCATCTTCTCAACAGCAGCAACAACAACAAAGATATGCATATGGAGATACATCAGTAATGCCAGCAAATCCAAGTAAAATTCAAGCTTTGCGACGAGGTGCCGCTGCTGCTGCCGCCCATCAACAACAAACAACAGCATCACCATTAACAAGTAGCCAAAGCCCACAAAAAGTTTTAATTACCGCTGGTAATGTAAGTGGAATGCAAGGAACACCAGTGCCTCGACATTTAGTAACTACAGCAACTTCATATCGACCAATTACACCTACTCGAGATGGCAACATTCATGGGGAACAACAGTCACAATTTCAACGAGCTGTTATATCGGGAGGTGGATTTGTTCAACGTCCACAGATGCAGCATCCACACCACCACCAACAACAACATGCAATGCCACAACACATTATTTCATCAACTATGGATGGTAGTAGTGGTGGCAGCAGACCTGCTCCACAATCTGGAAATACTCCTCAAATGTCAATGGTTCGACAAGTTCAACAACAACAACAATCTCCAAGTGTTGGAAGTAGTAACAATTCACCAGCAGCACCATCAACAGGAGCAATTCAACAACAAAATCAATCATCAACAACAGCGACAGCAGCAGCAACAGCAGCAGCACTAAGGCCATTAAACTTTCCATATGAATATCATTCAAATTTACTTAATGATAAATGTGAATGCTCCAATAAGGATTTGGGTCAACCATTATATTATAATGATGATATCCCAAATTATGATGAAATTAATCCTATTATTCGATTACAAAAAGCCGCTGATAATCTTAATTCTGATTCTCCAATGAAATTACTTTATAATGTTTGCAAAAATATTCCCTTTAATAATAATGAATCAACAACAAAAGTTAAAGAAGTAAGTTTAAAAAATTTTCCAAAAAAAAAATGGATCTAAACGTTCACAAAATATTTTTTAGGAAACCAAAGAAGAAGTTAATAAGCTTTTATCTGATATTTCAACTAACGAATTTACTCCTCCATTAATTCCTTCACTTTCTATTATTCGTGAAAATTGTCAAAAGAATTCACGTGAACGATTTAAAAATCGCCAACAAATTTATGTTACCGTTCGAGGATTCAGTAAAAGTGATATCATGGTTTTCTTAAAACAATATGAAATGAAATTTAATATTCCATTTTCGGATATATTTAGTCTTAAAGTTCGTCGCTTACCCGCTTATGATGTTCGATATCATTTAATTTCATGGAGAACCATGGCATTGAACAATAAACTTCGAAAAATTATGGAATCAAAATCATATGGGGCCGAAATGGGTTCAAAAGAAAGGTTTTTAGAATCTATGGCTCCTCGAAAACCATTAACTCGTTCAGCGTCAATGGAAGATTTGGAATGTAAAGCATCAAAGAAAATTGTTTTTGGAAGAAGTAAATCCCTCCGAAATTTAACAAACCTGAAGGAATTAACACCATCCCAAATTTATCATTTAAAATTAGGGTTTAAAGATGCATCATTAAAATTAGCCCAACTTATTTCATCAAAAAATTCAACTAAAACCAATCAAAAAAAGCAAAATTCATTTTCAAATCAACAAGAAGCAGCTATCGAAGATGAAGAAACTCCGCAGCTTCCAAAACAAAAACAGCAACGTCAGCCTTCAATAAAAAAATGGCGGAAACAAACTCATCGAAAAATTCATCATCTTGGAGTATCAAAAATGTCTTTGATTATAAACAAAAAGAAAATAACAACAGTTTCAAGATTTTATAATCCTAGAAAACCATCGAATCCACGAGAAATTTTGCCCCTTTATCAACGTTGGAGAAAGCCATATCATGTTGAAGAATATTGGAAATATACCAAAGATCGACGCCAACTACCTCCCACAATGTTTGATGTAAATTTGAAAGAATTTTTTCTTTAAATGTTAAAAAAAATTTGTAACCTCTCTTCCTTTTTGAAGCATCACATCATTGCTTTTTTTGATCTCCTCCATTTCTTATCTCTTTTCTTTTTTTACTTGAGTAAACACTTTTTCTTACAATAATCGTGTCGTTGAAATAAATGCATTTTTTAAAGCCCAAGCTTCGTCGAACATTGTAGTGCAAAAACAAAAATGAACAAAAAAATTCTTTGGGTGATATGCTTGAACGTAATAACATTAGCTATTGCTGGCATTTTAGTTACTAATTGTTGTGAAAGAAAAATAAATGTATGGTTAACTAACTTCATCAGATTCTCCATACCTTTTTTGCACTAAACAAGGGAAACGAAATCAAGTGGGATGAAAAAATTCTTCAAAAAAACAATGATGTGTTACTACTGCATTAAGGCTTCATCGAATGCGAACATAAAAACCAAATTAAAAACAAGAAAAATACAAAGATGATTAATTTATTTAAACACAAATACATACATACAAAAGAAAATATTGTTGTTTTATTCAACCAGATTCATTTACAATAGAAATACGATTTTTAGGTGCAAACTTCTCAATTCTTTTGACCACATCAGACATTGATATACGATTGTTAGGTTCAATTTCAAATATTTCAGTGACGAGTTTATTCATATTTGGTCCGGCCCAATCAGGCATTTGCAGCTTATTCCCATATTGAAGTATTGATTCGCCGATTTGAGTTCCAGTCCATCCTTTGTAAGGTTCTTGAGCATCGTTGAAAATTTCCTAAAACAAAAAATGGTGTAAAAATTAGTTAGTACGAAGATAAACATACCCATAATAAGACTCCAAAAGCCCAAACATCAGCAGCTCGGGTGAAAACTTGTGTGCGAAATACTTCAGGTGATAGCCATCGAAGAGGTGTTTTTTCCCTTGCATTAAGATTATGCCGATCTCCAATAACACTTAATCCAAAGTCACTAATTTTGAGTACCTTGGAATCATAAAGGCAATTTCGAGCTGCCACATCACTAAAAAAGATCATATGAAATTAGTACATAGTTATAAAGACAAGCTAATCTTGCATGTGAAAGAACAAATACAAAAGCTTACCGATGAAGAACATTTTTAGAATGTACAAATTCAAGACCAAGTGCAGCATCGAAACACATGTTTATTCTTTGATTAAGCGAAACTTTACTTGTATTACATTTCAGGAAAATATCCAAAGCACCACCGTTGATTAATTCCATAAGAATCATGACAGGCTCCATATCAGAAGCAACACCATAGCATCGAACAACATGTTTATGAGAAAGTGGACGTAAAATTCGAGCTTCACTCATTATTTCCAGGATCTTCTTTTTATCAACATTTTCACCTTTGAGCTGAAAATGAAGAGGTTTAAATGACAACAAAAGCATAAAAAGCTAAATTTACCATTTTGATAGCTACTTTAGCCAATTTCTTGTTCTTTCTTCTTAGTTCACCAGAATAAACATCTCCAAAAGCACCAGATCCAAGCCGTTCATTGCAAGTTATTTCATCATGACGCAATTCCCAATCCTAAAAATTGGCAATACACTTATAAACTAACAAATGAAAGAAAAAGCTTACTTGTCGACCAATAGGTTTCCTTAAAATAACTTTATGAGTGCTGAATGGAGTTTGTGAATTCATATAGTGTTGAACCATGGTTAAGACGTTTTCAAAATCAGGTAGTTTTTCTCCACGTGTTGGTTGACAAATTGAATAACGTTTGGATGCATTTGGATTCAAGACGAAGTGATGAGTATTCCCATTCCAATAAACAGATAAGCATAGTTCAGGAGTTTCTTTTTTAACAGCTTCATTGAGTTCAGTAACACGTAAACAAAAATGACCATTGCGACGCAGCATTGCTTCAATATCTTCAGGTGGTAAAAATCTAAAACGAAGATGAATGTTAGAAGTTATAACGTAAACAAAAGGAGTAATTAGGCATCAAGCTAACTGCAGCTTTTCCTTTAAAGTTAAAGCAAGTAAAAACAAAGCTTCATCAAGACCTCCAATCGCTAAAGCTGGCCATGAAACATCATAAAGAAATGGTAAAGGAAAGTCATAAAAGTTAACAAAGGATGAGACAGTTAACACTCGGACGGCGGATTGGTACAAACGGTGCAGATTGTAGCCCTGGATTTGGGGAATTTATTCCTCAGCGCAGATTTCAGAAATCGATGTTCTGGAAAAAGTTGTCCCAGCGCGAATGTTCAGAATGCATTTTTATCTTCTATAGCGGCATATAGCTATTTTTTTATTGACAAAAAATATAAATGTTTTTTGCATTCATAAGCTGAGAATCTCTAGTTTATTATGTACTCAAAATATAATTAAAAATTTGAACTTAAAAAAATAATTTCCTTTATCAAACAATAATGGTCCCGAAACGAAATTTTTTAACGTATGCAAATTTTTCTGGACATCTCGATCGAAGAATTTTTCATAGAGGCCATATTAATCACCAGAATCTCTAGTATTTTTGGGTATATAATGTTCGTTGGGTAAGCAATCAAAAGTCCTCTATTTCATAGCAAAATGTATGCGGCATGCTTTTGCGATTATGGTAATTTATCGTTTTTTTCAAAAGTTTTTATTTATATTTTATTTTTATACATTGTAAAAACATTTTTTTCATTGCATTTTTATCATCTATTATTATTATTATTAATAAGGTCGAATCTTTTACTGCGCCAAAGGTTATTCTTTTCTTCTTCAAAAAGGTTTTGAAGGCGCAATTGTTGTCATTCACACTTTTTTCAAAGGGCAATGAATTTTTTAGATTCAAAAAATTTTCTCAATTCATTTCCTTTTTTCATATTCATTCTTTATTCAGATTTTGCTTTGATTTTGCTTCGCATTTTTTATTTTAACTATGACTGAAAAAAGAGGTTTTGATTCAAGTCGTCAAAGTGATGAAGAAGAAAACCCTTTTGAACCTTCTGCTTCTAGAATTCGTCCTGAATATGATAGCGAGGTATTTTTTTGTTTATTTTTTTTCTTTTGTTTTTGAAAACTTTTATTATGTAGAAAGATTTTGATACTTCTGATGATGAAGATTATGTTGAGGAACAAGAAGACGAAGAATTTATCGCTAATGAATTTAATGAGGAAGACAATCGTCGTTTTCTTCAAACAACAAACATTGTTCCAGCCCGAAAAAGAAACTATAATAATTCTTGGACTATTCAGCATCCTGAACAAGTGGAAAATGATTTTACTTTTGAAATTCCCGAATCATCAAGTACCTTTGCTTCAGAAAAGGACGCTTTTGATGCAATGATTTCTGATGGGATAATTAATTTGTAAGCAATTTTTTAATTGAAATTTTTCACCTCCCTTGTTATCTTTAGAATTGTTCAAGGAACAAATTTCGGTTTACAAAAAATTGCACGTAAATTCAAAAGAGAAAGTAAAAACACCCATGATGTAAAAAATACAAATCCAACAGAAATTCGTGCTCTTATTGGCTTGTGGTTGAAACTAGGAATTATGAATTATAATAATTCTTCCGTTGATGAAATTTTTTCAACAAAAAAATCTTCTTCTCTTGGTAAGGGTATTCGCATTTTTTTTTGTAATAAATTAGAGTTTTCAGATGCCCACTTAGTTTTTTCGAAGGATAGATATAAATTTTTGATGAGATGCCTACGTTTTGACTTCAAACCCGACCGAAAGAAAAATGATGATGGGAGTTATGAAGATAAATTTGTTCACCTCCGTGCTGTTTATGACATTTTCAATAGAAATCTCGAAGAATATTACAAACCAGGAGAGTATTTGACAGTCGATGAAACTTTGGTTCATTTCCGCGGAAGATGTAATTTTCGAATGTTTATCCCATCAAAAGCAGCAAAATATGGTATCAAGATTTTCAACATAGTCGACCCAAAAACAAAGTTTTTGTGTAAGAGCGAAGTTTATCTGGGTAAAAATAACCATGGAATTGATGGCCCTTTTGGAGAAGGAGTAAGTAAAAATTATTTCTTTCTAAATATAAAAAACAAATCTTTTAGATTGTTCTCAAATTAGCATCCAATTATTTATCCACTGGAAGAACAATTGTCACCGATAATTTTTTTACATCACCTCAATTAGGAAATATTTTATGGAACTCTAAAACTCATCTCTTAGGGACAGTTCGCAAAAATCGTCATGGCATTCCAGATGATTTTGTAAGAGAAAAATCTGAAGTATGTTTACCTTACTTTTTATAAATTCATAAATAAACCATATTTTGTAGGTTTCGGATGTTAAATATGTCTTTCGAGAAAAAGAAACTTTACTTAGCTTCCAATCTAAAGCAACTAAACAAGTTTTTTTGTATTCAACGAAACATCATTCGATTCAAAAAGCCCGCAATGAAAAACCCCTTATTATTCACGAGTACAATAAAATGAAATGTGGAGTTGATATGCATGATGAAATGGTTGTCAATTATTCTTTTTCTCCTCCAGTCAATCGGTGGCCTGTGCGAGTTTTCATGCATACCATTGATACTGCAGCTCTAAATGCATCAGTCCTTTTTAACAATAGTGCAAACCGCAGAGAGTTTTTGAACAACTTATCTGATCAACTTATGAAAGATCAAAAAGAAATCAAAGAATCTGGAAATTTCTGGTTGACAAAAAAATATGAAACTATTGAAGGATTACAAGAAGAGTAAATTATTATTTGATTTTGATTTAGAAATTAATTTTCTCGTTTTAGTATTCGACAAAAAGTTCTTGGACACCAAAAATCGACTCAAAATAGATGTAAAGTTTGTACAAAAATAGGTCGAGATTATAACAATTGTGAAGTATGCAACGCCCCTATTTGTAATGAACATTTGATTACAATCTGTGTCAATTGCCATGGGAAATCTTCGGCGATGGAAAATGTTCAACCAATTCCTCTTGATCAACGACAAACAAGAAGTTCAGCAAGGGATCTAAAAGGAGGAACTTGTAAATATTGTACAATCAAAAGTAATTATCACTGCCAACTTTGTCTTGGAGTAATTTGCTCTAAACATCAATCGAAAAAGAATCCAAAATTTTGTGAAGCTTGTTTTAATAATCCAGGTGTTATTTCGGGTAGATTGTAATAAATATAATTTAAAAAATGTTTTTACAATGTATAAAAATAAAATATAAATAAAAACTTTTGAAAAAAACGATAAATTACCATAATCGCAAAAGCATGCCGCATACATTTTGCTATGAAATAGAGGACTTTTGATTGCTTACCCAACGAACATTATATACCCAAAAATACTAGAGATTCTGGTGATTAATATGGCCTCTATGAAAAATTCTTCGATCGAGATGTCCAGAAAAATTTGCATACGTTAAAAAATTTCGTTTCGGGACCATTATTGTTTGATAAAGGAAATTATTTTTTTAAGTTCAAATTTTTAATTATATTTTGAGTACATAATAAACTAGAGATTCTCAGCTTATGAATGCAAAAAACATTTATATTTTTTGTCAATAAAAAAATAGCTATATGCCGCTATAGAAGATAAAAATGCATTCTGAACATTCGCGCTGGGACAACTTTTTCCAGAACATCGATTTCTGAAATCTGCGCTGAGGAATAAATTCCCCAAATCCAGGGCTACAATCTGCACCGTTTGTACCAATCCGCCGTCCGAGTGTTAAAAGAACATACCCATGAACGAAATTCTTTTCTTCCAAATTTTCTTCTTTAACATCTTTTTCGTGAGTTGATAATAGTTTATGTTGTGTTCGACGAGTTTGTCTTTGAGTCTTTTGACGGAACGTTCGAGCCTGACCATTCATTCTCTTTGAAGAACTTGAAGTTTTTCTTTTGGGATTAGAATCACTTGATAACATTTTAGCTGGTGGTGGCACAGGTGCAACATTTTTTCTAGATTTCTTTTTACGACATATTCGAACAGGATGAGATTTTGATGATGTGCTTATTGATTCGCCTTGAGATGGTAATGGTACTTCATATTGTTTTAGTTGATTTTTGACTTTATGATATCCTGAAGTTTCTGATTCTTTTGCTTCTGATGGAACCATGACATGTTGTTGTAATGGAGATTTCGGCGGCGGAATCACTGGTGTTATCGGTGATGGTGAATTTGCTATTGGATCATTAACTGAAAATAAAGCAATTGAATAAACAAACTATAATACAAAACTGACAAACCTTCTGGAATTGGAGATGAAGCTGGATGATGACTAAAAAATGGAACAATCAATTTCATATCAAAGAAGAAGAATAAGTAAGGATGAACTTACTTTTTTTCTTTACCACCAATTTTTTCCTTAGTTCTCTTATCTTTACCACAAGTCTTTTCTTTAGTTCTTCTGTCTTTACCACCAGTTTTTTCTTTAGTTCTTTTTTCTTTACCACTGATGACTTCATTATTGCTATTTTTAGTTTTTTCAACAGGAGCAGAAGGCATTGAATGAAGTTGAAGCAGCAACGAAGAAAAAAAGAAGAGTGAGAGAAGAGAAGGTTCGCACACACAACTAACTAACGCGCAGCGAAAAGAAAAGTGTTAAGAGTGAAACTGCGGCAAATGGAAAGTTGATTGAAAGCTTTGAATGAAGCTTTTGAATGCTGAAATCATGCAACTTACAAATTTGCATGCACATTTATTTTTTTTGAAATGCATTCAACCTTTGTTGGATTTCAAACTTTCACCTATGTTGTTCGATAAATTTGAGGTTGCTTAATAAAATTTAGTTGGTCAAAGTGTAATACTGCATTTAACATAACCTTAGGTTGCATCATTTAACAATACGGCTAAAAAGCTTATAATCGGTTTTGGTTCAATGGTTGAAAGCCTTTTTTCTAAATCTCTTTAACATAAGTAATCCAAAATAAGAAACAACAAAAAGTTTAGTACAAATAAATTTTATTTAAAAAATGATACAAGAACATTACATAGAAAATATAATAATCATTTTAAGGAAGAGCCACATTCTCTAAAGATGTACCACGATTTTTAGGAGCAAATTTCTCAATTCTTTTGACCACATCAGCCATTGATATACGATTATTTGCATCGACTTCAAATACATCATTGACGAGTTTATTCATGTTCGATCCAGCCCAATCTGGCATTTGCAGCTTATTTCCATTTTGCAATACTGATTCACGTATCTGAGTTCCAGTCCATGCTTTATACGGTTCTTGAGCATCATTGAATATTTCCTAAAAATGAGAGAATGAAAACTATGACGAAGTTAAAGAAACATACCCATACTAAGACCCCAAAAGCCCAAACATCAGCAGCTCGAGTATAAACATGTGTTCGAAAAACTTCAGGAGGTAACCATCGAACAGGTGCTTTTTCAGTTGCACTCAAATTATGTCGATCACCAACAATACTTAATCCAAAGTCACTGATTTTGAGAATCTTGGAATCATAAAGGCAATTTCGAGCTGCGATGTCACTGAAAAAGATTCATATTAGTAAGATACTGTAGTAAACATTTTGTGGTAAAAGTGGCAATATTTCTAGTGGTTAAATAAAAGCTTACCGATGAAGAACATTTTTAGAATGAACAAATTCAAGACCAAGTGCAGCATCGAGCGTCATGTTTATTCTTTCTTTGAGTGAAACTTTATTGGTGTTACATTTCAGGAAAATATCAAGAGCTCCACCGTTGATTAATTCCATAACTATCATCAATGGTTCGGTATCAGCAGCAACACCATAGCATCGAACAACATGTTTGTGTTTTAGAGGACGTAGAATACGAGCTTCACTCATAATTTCAAGAATTTTCTTTTTGTCAATTTTTTCACCTTTGAGCTAAAAAAAAGAAAAATGTTAGTGTTCAGCGAATAAAAAATAAGAACCTTACCATTTTGATAGCAACTTTAGCCATCTTCTTGTTTTTTCTTTTCAAATCACCAGAATAAACATCACCAAAAGCTCCAGATCCAAGTTTTTCATTGCACGTTATTTCTCCATGACGTAATTCCCAATCCTATAAATGAAGCATGATCATAAAAAATGAGAGAAATGTGTAAAAAAAACTAACTTGTCGATGAACAGGCTTTTTTAGAGCAACTTTGTGAGTGCTAAACTCAGCTTCAGAATCCACATAATGTTGAATCATGGACAAGACATTTTCAAAATCAGGTAATTTTTCTCCAGGAGGTGGTTGACAAATCATGTACCGTTTAGCAGTGTTTGGGCGCAATATGAAGTGATGAACATTACCATTCCAAAAGACAGATAGACATAATTCACGACTTGCTTTCTTTGTTGTTTCGCCACTAAGTTCAGTAACACGCAAAACAAAATGACCATTTCGACGCAGCATTGCTTCAATGTCTTCACGTGGTAGAAATCTAAAAAGTAAATGAGCATTAGAAGTTATAACATACAACAAAAAGGCTTAATGGAATAAAAGCAAATGACGTAAAACATAAAGCTTTAACATCGTCGAGGTAAACAATAATCAAAGCATCGAAAGTTTGCTAAGAGATGGAAAAATCATTGAAACATACCCATGGAAAAATTCCTTTGATTCCAAACCTTCTTCAAGAGCAATAGGAGCAACTTTATCATCATCATCAGGTGATAATATCTTTGCTTGTGGAACAGGAGAGACCGATTTTCCTTGTTTCTTTTTACTTCGACGATTATGACCATTAGACACTTTTGATGAAGCACTTCCTGGATGAGGTTCACGTGATAAAGCAGGTACAGGTAAAAGATTCTTTCCATGTTTCTTATGACGAGGTGCTTTAATAGGATGAGTCATCACTTTTGAAGCTTTGCTTATTTCAGGAGTTTCAGCAGAAAGTGGTAAAATCAATGGTATTTCTTTTGGTTGAGCTTTGACTTTCTCGGATTCATCTGATTCTTTTCGTTCTAATGAATTCATTGGATGTTGTGGTGGCGGAGGTAAAGCTGCTGGAGAAACTATTGGAGTTGGTGGAGGTGGTTGTAATAATGGATCATTGTATGGATCATAACCTAAAACGAAAACAAGCATTAATAACAAAGCTATAAACAAAGATAACAAACCTTCATGAATTCCAGGTGGTGGTAATATTATTCGTGGAGGTGATGCTGGAGGATGATGACTAAAAAGAATCAACAGCTTTAGAAAGAAGATAAAAGGTTGTAAAAACTTACTTATTTCCTTTGACACTTGAATCATTAATATGTTTTCCTCCACCACCTTTACCACTTTTGTCATTATTCTTTTTTTCTTTATTTCTTTTTTCTTTACCACTTGTATCATTACTATGTTTAATTTTTCCAACAGGAGCAGAAGGCATTGATGATTTAGAAAAAATTCAAGAAGCAGCAACGAAGAAGAAGAAAAAAAGAAGATTGAGAGAAGATTCGCACACACAACTAACTAACGCGCAGCGAAAAGAAAAGTGTTAAGAGTGAAACTGTCGAAATGCAAAGTTTGAAGCTTTGATGTTGCAAAAAAAAAAATCATGCAACATACAAATTTGCATACATTTTTGTTTTTCAAGCAATTTTTCTAATATGGTTATCCAAAATATGCAATCCATGGATTTCAAGCTTTTACTAAAGCTGTTGTTGTTCATTAAGCTTTAAGGCTTTATAGAAATTATTTATTTCAAAATTACAAAATTTTATTTTAAGTACACAATTTTAAGTTGAATCCTTTGATGCTAAAGAAGCTAAAAAGCTTATAATCATTTTAGGATCCACCGAAAGTTTTTGTTTAAACAACTTCAAATTGAGTTTGCTCTCAAACAAGTTATTTAAAAATTGCAAATATCGATTAAATCTTTGATCAAAGCTAGGATAATACACATTACAATGCCGACGCAACCAAAATCGATATGATTCAGCAAGGGATGTGGCAAAATTTAATTGTGGAATTGCTTTTCCTGCAAAAAAAAATATTGGAATTATGAAGAAGTACTGCTTAGTAGCGGAAAATTTACAACGCATACCTAACATACAAAATGCAATACAAATTAATAAACGTATTTCTTCTGCATCTGATTCTGGGTGGTTATTATTTGGAAAGAGATAATTAATTTTCATCTTTTCATCATCCAATAAATTTAGCGTACCTTCAGATTTAATTGAATGAATTACAACGCAATATTCCCAAACTTGTTTTAATACTTCCACTTTTGTTGATGATGGAAGAAAAATTATTACTGAACTTTTTAAGCTTTGCATTATTGAAGTAAATAATAAAATATCGGCTAAAATCCTTTTTTTGGTTTTAATTTTTAACAAATTTTATGACTAAACAAACAAACCTTGAGAAATTGAATTATTATTATTCAAATTGGAGGTTGTTGAAAAATTATTAAAAATTGAAGAAGAAATAAAAGAATTTTCATTTGTTCCTCCTCTTTTAAGATTTTTTACCAAATCAAAAATATTATTATTATTCGAAGGGAATAATGAAGGAGAAGGATTATTAAAGCGCTTTGTAGCTTTCAAAGATGTTGCTAAAGATGTAAGATTTAAAGTTGTTGCATCGATGGAGGATGGCTTTTCAATGAAATTGTTTGTAGTAATAAATGGATTGGATGAGGTTGGTATTTTTGTTGGAGTAGTTTTAGATCGACGACGATTTCTTCGTGGTCCACGTTCTTTTTGTACAGCTAAAAAACTAAGTTAAATTTATTATTGAACTTTTGTTTTAGCGATTTGCAAAAAAAAATCAAGGAAAAATTAAGTTTAAGGATACTGTATTTTTAACTCACCCTCCTTATTCATATTCATTGATAAACATTTTCTGTAATAAAAAACAATAATTTTTAATTAATCTTTCAAATGACTCAGTTAAAAACTTGCAAAGCGATTGTGATTACCTTAATCGACATGAAGGGCACCAATTTCTTCGAGTTTTATCAACAGGACAATTGTCTTCTCCAGCTAAAAAAATTAGCAACTTTTGTGATTTTCTTTAATTTTTTTGTTTGTTGGTTGGTTGGATCACTTACAAATACAAACATAATGAATATTTCTTCGAATGCTACGTTTAAAAAAGCATGAACATCCATCACAGCAAACAATACCATAATGACGACCAAAGCTTCGATCGCCACAAATTTGGCATGGTTCATTTGCAATTAATGAACGGCCTGAAAAATAGTTATTCATTGGGGTTGGAGAAAAACAAAAAACAAATAGCAACTAACTAGCTTTAAAGCTTACCCATTTTTATTAATTTTTCAATTACTGCAGCAGCTTGACCTAAAGTTAGTCATACGGTATTATTATTGGGCAATCAAAAAAAAAAAGATGGACTTCAAGATAATGAAAAAACAAAAAATTTCATAGCTAAATCACAAACAACAAAGTTAAAAAACGAACAAGGAAAGTATACGGTAAAAAAAATATACCAAAGTCTCTCCAATTTCAAAGCTTTAACTTTCTCCAAAAAAAAAGTAAGTAAAAAGCAACTTATGATTTTTCACTTTCATTAAAATAAAATATTTTTTCACACACATAACCTTTTAATATAAAAAATGGTATGATGATGATGATGGTTTATAGTAATAATTATAAGAAAAACTAACTCCAACTCCTCCATGAATTAAAAAACCGTGAGAATTTGTTCTTTCACTTTCATCAACGTCAAAGAAAGAAAGGCACAACAACAAAAAAAGTCGATGGACAAATTTCATATTTTGTAACATAGCTTTCTTTAATCTTTTTTCTAATTAACTTTTACTTTTTCTAATTTTTGGAAAAAATATTGTAAGGTATGAGAAAGTCACATTGAAACAGCAAGAAAGAACAACACCAACATGATTATTCCTAGAAACTTGGAAGAAGAAAAATGAAATAAAGCAAAAATTATTAGAAAGATTTTTTCCAACAACAAAAATGTAAGTAAGTTGAGACTTCTCGTTTTGTTTTCCACGAATCAAAAAAAACCTTCAAAATTGTATTTTCATTTTTGTTTGAAGCTTGAAGCGTGGAGAAGCATCGATGCCATTGACGTCTTCGACCTTTTTGAAGGAAGAAAATGAAAAAATTTCTTGTTTAAAAAAAATTAATTATTAATTCTCGATTCTCGAAATTTATACCTTTGAGATATTGAAAATCAAAGTACTTTTATGTATTCATCTCCTTTTGTTTGAAGTGACCTGTCCATTTGCACCAACAATTGCAGAAAAATGCTAAAAAACAAAGGATAATCATACACAAAATAATTTGAAAAAGAACTAACAGGATGAAAAGGACCAACAGATTGTTTTCCACAATAACTTTTGAAATTTTCAAGGATCATTTTGCCGATCATTAAACGTTGCTTCCCATCATTCTTATATGCAGCACCATATTTCTCAGGAATAGGATAATTTGAGATATCCACATGCTTGAGTTCTTCGAGAAGTTCAGCTGTAACTTCAATTCTTTGTTGAGGTTCAGCATTGCCATAATCAATATCGCCATCGACTTCATCAGGATCGCCAAATGGCTTCTGTTTACGCTTTGGAGGCATTTGAAGATGCTAAAATTAAAAAAAGTTAGAATGGAGTTCAAAAAACTTGGAATGAAAAAGCTTGAAACACGAAAAACGAGTAAGAAAGAGATGGAGAGAAGATATGAAAGGAAGAGAAGGAGGCCGCGCATTTTTTTAAACAATGATGAATTTTGGCGAAATGAGGGAAGATGGTTGTTTTATATAGCAATAAGAGGACGAAGAAATAATTCAGCAGCAAATAACGATTAGTTTTTTTTGACAATAAAAATATGCAGTAGCAAAATTGCAGTCAACCATTCATCTTGCAAAAAATACAAAATCAAGCAAACAAACAACCAACCATCGAATGATGCTGCTCGTCAATACAGTACATAGAACGAAAATCTTGTCAAGACATAAACATTATATGGAAACTATGGTAGTTTTGAAGGCATAACAATAACAAATAGTTTGGATGCATACAAACAACATTCAAGCTTTTTGTGATCAGGTTAAAGAAATAGTTGTTAAGGGCCAATAAGTACTATTCAGACTAATAAAAAGGTTTATTTTTGTGAAAGTTTTCATGCAATAAGCAACCAAAGAAATAGCAAGGATTATTCAAACAAAACATTTTTAAGAAAAGGCAATTTGATATGGTGGAAATATGGTAAATAACATAAACTATGATGAAGAAGAGATTCATCAAGAAGCATAAAGCAGTTGAGTCAACGATGTATTCGAATTTATTTTTCAACAAAAATGATTGTATGGATATGCAAATTTATGTTTTTGTAGCATTGGTGAGGATAAATATTGGAGGATAAAGATAACTTTTGTTTTACTTTTATAATTTTCTTTGAGCATGTGTTTCATACGTTTTTTTACACACAAAATTAAGTGCATATATGAAAAATGAGTTTAATAACAACAAATTCAAGGGCAAGCAGCAATAAAAGCTACCAGATGCATCAATGACGAATGAAATCACATTTGTTTGGAACAACAGTGAGATAGTTTAAACAACAATTTTTTCCCAAACAAACACCAACAACAAAATCAAAAAGGTGTAAGTTTATCGTTACTGCAGTAATTAGTGTGATACAAAAAAAGGTGCTGATGGAAGCGGCTCAAAAGTTGTTGGTTTTTATGATAACTTTAAATTTATTCCTTCAAGTTGTGGAGTCCTTCGAAGGATTTCAACTCAACAAAAAATTCATTAATATTAATTTTGATCAAATTGCATAATTTTATTAAAAATCTTTTAAAGGAATGTGGAATGTCGCATTAGAAGTTTTGGTTAACAAAATAAAAGTTTGTAAACCATTAAAAAATACTTCAATGCAACTGTTGATATCCCCATTTGTGCGTAGTCTCCTTGTGTACATAATTTAAAAGCAAATGATAAACTCCGAACAACGATTACCGAATCGCATGTATAGCTATCAGCCATCAGTTATTCATCATAGTTCATTATACTAATAAAACACGAGGAAACTAGGTTATTATCTCAACCACCTGACTAATACTCAAACCCGAAGGTGAATAATAGTCGATTTTAAAAAGTGAACATGCACAGTGGCGCAATGAAAGCTTAGGGGCGGGATAAAGTTAGTGGTTGAGATAGCACAAATGGGTTTTACGGAATGGGAGGAAAAAGAGGATAAAGATATATCAATGTGGGCGGAAAAAATTTTTAGAGGAAGCAATAAAAAGTTTGTAATTAAAAAAATCAAATTCTTTGATTCGAAAGAAAACACAACAGCAAAATTTTTGTAAAATGAATGAATGGAAGAAGACGAAGAAAATGACGATTGAAAACAGTCAACTTTCCCGAGCAAGCAAATACGGTGCTTGTTTGAATTCTCTCGTTGAGAACCATAATTTTTTAAAAATTATCGAAAAAAGTGGAATGAAATTTTTTTTTGATGGATGATTTTGACTTGCTTTAATTTTTTTTTGCTTAGGATTACTTCATCTTTTTTGGGTTAGTTAGATTCTCAGTTTAGAGTAAACCTCTTCCTAATCAATAGCGACTCTAAGCTTTTTAAACATTAAAATTTCTTGTTTTTGCATCAAAAATTCATTGCTTTGATTGAGTAATGTCTGCCTTTTGGATAAAAAAAAATCAATTGTGTTTATCAGCCTTCAAAAAATTTTATGCTTTTGAAGGAAGCTAAAGGTATGTCGTAATAAAAGAGACCATGGAATAATAATAGCCATTAGCTAACGCAAACATTCAATTGATGAAGAAACAAAATTCTAAAACATAAAAAGCTACAGCTAGAGAAGAGACAATTTCTACGCTAAAACATATGAATGAAAGCAAAAGACATCTTTCTTATTCTCTCAAAACTAGCCAAAGAAAAAAAAAAACAAGTGAAATAACTTTGAAAGCTTTGTTTTTTACTTGACATTCACTTATGATTATAAGGATTATGAGCTTTAATACATCCTAATTGCATTGCATTGCTTTCATTGGAGTTAAAAATAAAACAGAAGCAAGCAAATGCAAGGGTTCTGCAATTATTGTTTGATATGTTTTTATCGGACTATCACAAAGAATATTCATACAATTTCAAGTGAATGCAATCTTGTATGTGGCGGCTGTATATAGCAATCGTTTGTTGTTAACAATGATGTGAATACAAAATATCAAAAACATGACAAAAATTTTATAGCAAAAAGTTTATTAACATAAAAACAAAGAAATATCATAACAAATACAAATAAAAAGTTATTCTTGGTCGTCAGCTAACAATACCGAAGTACTGTAAGCATGATCCCAATAATGTGAAACACGATGGCGTTCGAGGAGTTGTCGGACTTCTTTTGGAGATTGTAAGATGTGAATACGAAAATCATTGAAGGCTCGATTGCCTACTATTCCTTCCCATACGAGCTGACATTCATTGTAATTCTTTGGAGAAGTTTCATCATCATTTTCTTCTTCGTCATCACCAGCAATTTTCTTCTTTTTCTCTTGTCCCACAATTTCTTCTGACCATTTTATACGATTAAGCATAAGATTCTTGTAAAACTTCTGTTGTTTAGGTCCTAAAAATGGTAAGATTAATGAGAGAGAAAAACCAAAAAAAGAAAGTCAAAAACAAACCTCCTTCAACGACCACCAAATTGATATCTTTGTAAATAGCCATTAGCCCAGTCAAGCCCAATTGCTTTGCATTCGTTTCAACTTTGAACTTTTTGGCTGGATGAGCAAGAGATTTGAGACGATAAATTGAAACATGAACGTTAAGACTAGTATCTTCAGCAATTTTGCGTCGTTTCTTATCCGAGCGTTCTTCTTTTGTAAGTTGTCGATCAGCATTTGCTTTCTAAAAAATGAATGGATATAAGATATGTAATAGTAACCAAACAAAAACAAAAAAACTCACTAAATGTTTCTTCATTCTTGCAGCCATTTGTTCACGAACATGAGCTTCCATCTTTGTAGGATCTTGAATTGCATCAGTACCAAGCACTCTCATCAAGTTTCCAATCTTCACTTTCGGTTCAGGTGGTGGTTTTAAACCAAGTCTCACCTTTTCAGCTTCTTCTTTCAGTACTTCGCGACGATTCTGACGACGTAACTTCTTTCTTTCTTTTTTGGTTAGATAAACTTTCAAAACTTGTGGTACGACAGGTTCATTAGCAGCTTTGGATTCAATAGGATGTTCAATCAAACGAGTAATCGTAGCATAGCGTTCATCAGTAGGAAGATCATGAGAAGGAATATCATAAGTTTTCTTTTGAAGCACAAGTTCATCCCACCATTCGATTGAAGGTAAATAGTTTGAAGCACCTTGATCAACATCAGGAGTAACAAGAGCCAACTTTACTGCCGTTGAAATACCAGTTTGTTTTGCCACGGTTTCGATTCCAGCTTGAAGAATGTGAAGTTGAGCCGTCTTCCGTTGAATGTTTGCTTGCTTTTGATATTCACCTTCTTTAACAAATTTGAACGTTGCTCTTCTTCCTCTTTCAGGACCTTTCATTTGGAGACGTGGATCAATGATACCAGCATCATCTTCTTCCACTTTGATTTCACGCTTCTCAGGTTCAGGTGTAGTTTTTGATAATTCAATTTTAGGTTGATTTTCTTCTTCTATTGGCGGTTTGATCGTTGCTAACAAATTTGAAGCTTTGGCAATCTTATTCTTCAATTCTTGATACTTATTGACTTGAAGATCGATGAATGCAGCAGCTTCCATAGGATTCAAGCTTTTGTTGACTCGTGCTGGAGGAGCAGGTTGACCAGAAGAAATACCAATCCGCTTTTGTTTGAGTTCTTCTGCAGCTTTTTGTGCTTGTAACTTTGCTTGTAAAGTTATTCTTGCTTCTTCTTCAGTCATCGTAGGCCTTGATGGAACAGGAGAATCATTTCGTTCATTTTTGACAATATGACTGCTAAAAACGAAATCGCGTTTAGTTATGTTTAAAAATCAAAGGTAAAACAAAGTGTAACTAACCTTTTGCTGCTTCTTTCCTTTTCCTTCTTTCTGTCACCACGGCTGCGATCTTTATCATCTTTTCTTCTATCATCATGGCGTCGACTTCTTTCACGTTCATTGCTCCGACTTCTGCTTCGTCTTCTTCTTGATTTCTTGGATTTTCCACGATCCTCAGGACTATCATTTCGTCTCTTTCTAGTATCAGATGAAGGAGAATTTGCCATTATTATTGCTTGAAAATAAAAGCAGCGTTGAAGAAAATTCGATTGAAAAAAATGGCAAAGTTTTCTATGAAAAAAATAAGATGAACTTCAAGCAAAAAATATGAGAGAAGAATGAAAAAATGGTTTCACAACAAAATTTATTATAGGACTTTTTGCCATTAATATGTTAGAACATATTTTTGTTTGGAATTTTAGAGGAAAGAGGTTTACCAAAAATATTATTTCGTCATTTTTATTGTTAAAAAATTAAATGTGTCCATCCAAATTGAAATTTAACAAAAGATGAATATGTACCTTTTTCACGCAAAATGTTATAAACCAATCAAGCAGTAATCCATTTTGGATTGCATGGATGTGAAATGAATGGTTTGCTTGAATTTACTTTTCGTTCAATTCCATATTTTTATTTTGCCGTGGAATAAACTCCACATTGATGATGATGAAACTGTAGCAACAACAATAATTTTATTAAAGGTATTTATTAGGGTTTAAAAAAAGCAAAATTATGTACATAATGGTATACTTCCTTGAAGAGTAATAATTGGTACTTTTTTTTTATAAATATTTTGTCTGTTTTTTTGTTTTACCAAAATGGACACCAACCAATATAACATTGGCATAGATTTTCTGCTAATGTAGCTTGTTCAATAAGTCGATCAACGTGAGTACGAATATCCATTTCTTTTATTATTCCATCTCGAGCTGGATTATGATGAGGTGGAATAAAATCATAACCATTTAATTTATCTTTTACTCTATCTATAGCTTCTTTAGATCTAGCTCGAACATGACTATCCATAACTTCATACATGGATTGATTTCTACGACGATTAGTTTCAACAACTGCTTCTCGACCAGTTTCAGGTATTTTAAACCAATTTACAACTGGATCATATACGAATGCTTCAAGTACAGCAAGAATGGAATAACGATTTTGTCGAATTAATCGAAGAATTCGTTCACATGTAATTCGATAATTTCCTTCAATGCCTGTTACTTCCATTGCCTAAAATAAGGAGGTTTGAAATGGGGTTTTTGGAAGAGAGATTCTTTCTTTCTTAAAGTAATTGTGGACTTACATGAATGAGCATTCGAGTAAGGCGGAATGGAACACGTTCGGGATATTTTTCTCGCCTCATTGCAACTTCAAAACAATCACCAAAATCAATGTGAACTATTTTTCCACTTAATCGATCCAACATTACATTGGATGGATGTCGATCACCCAAACCAAGAATATAACCAACCATTGACATGCAAGCCATGGATCTTGTAAAATTTGTTCTTCGGTCAAACCAAACCTCAGATCTAAAATTGCAAACATTTTTTTTATTGTATTTTTAGCAATCCTCAAATTTATCAAAAGCTTACGTGGGTGATTTCATCCAAAGTGTATCACGAAGATCATTGCCTTGAGTTTTTCTTAAAGCTTCGCGAAAAACTTCAACCTTTTGCATGAGAGTTAATTTTTCATAATCTGCGCATAAATGTTGCATTTCATTATGTTCAATCGAAATGGGAATACCTCGTTTATCTCGATAATCTTTTATTAATGAATGTAAGGTATCACAATTAGGCACCCAACCAATTAAACCTGATGTTTGACTTAACCCAATAATTGCATAACGCTAAAACCCATTTTTTAGTTTTTTTAAAGCCATGTTTTTACTTACCTGAATGGTTAAATCCCTTCGACAAGTATCAGGTTCCTTTAAAATTAAGGAATTTATTAAACCAAATAATTGCATCACTCTTTCATCTTGTCTTGGATCTTCATGACCTTTAAGTAAGAAAACATATTCATTTCCATCATCGCCACGCATGGTTAATTTTCTTGGACGTTGTTTAGATAAAATTACATGTAAAATTGGATCAATGGATTGAATTTTAATTAACCTTCCATTGGGATCATAAGTACCGGGAACGCATAAATCAAGATTTTTAGCTGAAGCTAAATTTGGTGCAACATAATTTAAATCAAGGCTATTAAGTTGTTTAAGTTGAAGGGAAATTCTTTTGAACACGCTATAATAAAGATCCCAAGCTTGATTAATTTCTTTTATATCATTGGTTATTCGATAACGTTCACAACAATCGTGAGCTTCTTTTAATTCTTTGTAATATGTCTGAAACAACAAAGATTTTTATTTCTCTAAAAATGTAAATGACGACGACGACAACAAACCTGAATAAATGAAAATTCTTTCAAAGTTTGATGTCCTCGTTCTAATTTTTCATGCAATGGCTTTAATAATGCAAGCATTTGATTTACATCCCTTGCAGGGCCATCAGGTTGAAAATATAATTTTGATGCATCTTCAAGAGTTTCATGCCACATTTCATGCCATAATATTGCGCATCGAATTAATTCCTTATTTAACATTTGACCTTGTTGAACAATGGAAAATTTAGTTTCAGAAACCACTGATAAAATTTCTATGGCTGCTGAAGCACGAATAGAATTTTTTGATTCTGTTGCCGCAATTAATGGATAAATCAAACCATGTGGATGAGCTTTAGCCACATCAATCATAAGTTGTTTAATCAAACGTCCAACATTATCATCCAAATCCAATCGAGCGATAAGTTGAGGAGCAATTTCAAGCCAAGTTTCAGGTGAAATTGTTTTAACTCCTTCTTTAATACAATCTTCAACTATTTTACGATTTCCATGTTCCACCCAAAGCATAAATAATCGAAGAGTATCTTCAAGGGATGAACCTTCAGAAAATTGAATGGCTTTAAAATAACAGCTTACAGCTCGCTTTGCATAATCTCCAATTGTTTCTGAATCAACTATTATCGATTGGGATGGCGAAGGAGGATCATTTCTTTGATGGTGTTGACGCGATGACTGTTGTTGTTGGTGGTGTTGTTCATTTCCATAAACGCCACCCATATTTTGATCTGGCCATTCTGCCTCCATTGTATGTTGCTGTTCTTCATTTGAGGGAACAGTGAAATTTCTTGGTGCAGCAGCTGAATCTTCATTATTATCATGAATATGTTGAGGAATTCCACCACCCATCATCATCATTTGTTGTTGTTGCTGTTGTTGATTATTTCCACTATGTTGACGTTGATGAGGAGGAGGATTACCAAATTGTGTTTCAAAATTAGAATATTCATTATTAAATGGATTTATTAATTGTGTTGGATCATCTCCTCTTGCTTTATCCATAACTAAATCATAATATAATATTGCTAATCTCTTCCATGCTTTTTGCCAATGATGTTGTAATTTTGTTGCAGTTTGATAATAATGTAAAATATTGGATGATATTGGATTTCCACCACTTCTAGCATCACCACTTTTTTGATTATTTCGATAATAAGCTCGATTTATTCCAGTTGGAGTATGAATTCGAGATGAAACTGATGGATGCCTTGATGGAGTTGGAGATTGATTAGCTGAATGAATACTATGTCCATGAACTCCATATGAAGATTGCCAATCTCCAAGGAGAACATAACATTTAGCTGTTACTCGAGCTATAGGTTGCATTTGTTCTGGTGCAATCATACCACTTTGAAGGGCTTTCATTAATTGGGTTGTTAATGCATCAAGTTTTCTAAAATTTCAATTTACTCGACTTTCTAAAAACCCAAAAAAATTCTTACTCAATTGCGATACTTCGATGATTATCATTCCATACTTGTTTTATAATAGCTAAAGTTAATTGTGGGCGTTCATATGGAAGTTGAATATTATGTAATTCAGAATCTTCTGTAACAGGAATAAGTCCCTTTAAAACTCTTGATGCTATTATTGGTTTTCCTTTTTTTCGACATAAACCAGCAAATTTTATCCACATTGGTCGTAGCTCATTTCGAGACATAACCAGTTGTCTAAAAAAAGCAATGTTATTAAAATTAAAACTTATAAAAGTCTCAGATTTGGGAATTATTGAAATTTCGTTATGAATGAAAGTTTTTTTGGTTAAAATAGGTAAAATAAAGCTTTGTTTTTGAAAGGAAAAAAAATTCAAGTTTGGACTCTTTTTTTCGAGGAAACTTTTTCTGCTGCTTTTTTAATTTTTGTTTCCGCCTGTAACATTACCTCGTAATTAATGATTTATGCCATTGATCAACATCCAATGAAATACCTTGCAATCTTCGACTCCAAACCACTGCAATCCGCGTCCTTCTTTCTGGAATCATTTTATATTCGATTGCTTCTTCCAATTCTGTTAAATGTTGGGCCATCACTATAGCTCCATAAGCACGTTCATAAGATTCCGCAGCCATGGCAGTAAGTTCTGAATCAAAAGTATCTCTAACTTTGTTGATATAATTTATAGCGACTGGATAATTTTCTTCTTTTACTGCCACCACTGCTCGCAAAAATGCTCCTTCGACTGTATTTTCATTTAGTTTGGAAGTGATATCACCCATTTTATCAAAATCTCCTGCAGCCCATGCTGCACGTGCAGAAACTTGTAAAATTTTTTGTTTACGTTCCACTGCATCTCGATCGCCCGTGTAATCATCCAATTTCCATCGGGATAAATAATCCGTTGCAATTTCATTGAGTTTTTTCCATTCAAATAATTGTTCCAAACAACGCATTTGGCGAAGTTTATAATCAAGCATATCCAAATCAGTTAAACTTTCGATAGTCGTCATTTCAGTTTCATAATTTTGTAATGCTGTATCCCATTGACCTAATTTTTCATGCCATCTTCCGGAGACTTCCATTTTAAGCCTCGTTGCATAAGTGATTACACCCAAAGCTAATTCTTCAAGATTTAATTTTTTAGCAAATGTTATAATTTGTTGACAATCATCTGAAACTGCATTGGTATGAGATAAATCTGAATCCAATCCATCGCTAGCTCGACTCCACATTTCTAATTCCTTATATCGAAGCGCTTTAGCATAAGCTTGAACTTGTGCAGCTGATTTAGATAATAATGGATAATCAACTGGAAGTGGGCCTTTTTCTGAATGATCCATAAATTCTGCGAGATTTAGAATAGCTTGAATGGGTTCAATGTGTGGACAAATTTTTAATGCTTCACTAAATGTTTTAGCAATATTATTTTGTTCGATTTCAGTTAAATGAGTCCAAATTGACATAAATGTTGCATGGAAAAGTTCTCTAAAAAATTAAGAAGGTTTTTAAGAGTTCATTTTTTTTGAATAAGCAAAAAGATTGTATGTTGAAAAGAAAGTTTTATCAATCCCACGGAAAATGCTATTTTCCATAAATGAGAGACTCACTTTGCTAAAGGTTGATGAGATTCAACAAGTTGTGAACAACAATTTAATGAATTAACTGGGGAATTTTTTAAACATTCTAATCTCAATGTATCCATCCAAAGTAACCAATCTTCTCGAATGGATGAATTTAATGGAGGCTTCCAAATTTGTTTTAAATGTTCAATGGGAATCGATTTTTCAAGCACCTTTCTTCCTTCTTGTTTTGGTGGAATCATTTGTTGTCGACGATTTATTTGCATTGCTTCTGTTAAAGTTTGATAATTTTTTGGTTTTGATGGTCTTTCACTTGAATTAGAACCAAGGGGAATTCGTTTAGCATTCGTGGGAGCATAAGATATTTGTGATTCAGTTAATTGTCGTTGTTGATCCGCGAGATTTGCTGCACTCGCGGGATTTATGCATTGTAAAACTGCTGCAGCTTTATCTGGATTTACTGCCCTCAAAGTATCATAATATTTTATTATCAAAGTTTCAGGAACTTTATATTTAATTAATTGAGTGCACACTGTGTCACAATAAATAACAAATTGACCCCACATCTAAAAATTAAAAGTTTAGAGGGTGTTGAAAAAAATTATTTACGCGGAGTCTTATAACCAAAAAAAATTTTCTAGCCACTAAAATAAATACGCAAATTCTTACTTGTTCAACAATGAGAACCAAAATTTTCATTAAATTTTCATGAAAACTTTTATTATTTATATTTCTCAACCACATTTGCATCACCATAGGCGCTCGTTCACCAATGGAATGATAATGTAAAATATTTTCCAATGTTTTAATTCCAATTATTCTAATTGACTCGTTAACAATACTTTCAACATCATCGATAACAAAAATCACTGGAGGAACAATTAAATGAAGATGTGGATCGAGGCATGGATTAATTGCGGATACACAATTTAAAGCTTTTTCAGTTAATTTTTTTTCTTTTGATGTATCCATTTGTACCACAGCTAACAAATATGGGCATAAATCCGTGACGAATGGAGAAAATTCTGTTCCCAATGCTTTTCCAATTGCAGCTAAGAAATCAATAACAATTCCTCGCATTTCTGGATGATCGATCCAAGTTGCCTAAAACAAACCAACAACTTTTTTTTTAAACTTTTTCCCCATAAAAAATGCAACTTACAGCAATAAGTTTAAAAATATCTTTTAAATATGGTTTCATATATAATTGAAACAAAGGAGCTAATTGTTTAAATTGTAAAAGATAAAAATGTCGAAATTCTTTATTTGCTACTTCTGTTAATGCGATGAGTTTTGGCAAGACTTGACTCACATATTGTTCAAGATTATTTTTTGGAATATCTTCAAATATTTTGCATAAAGCATTTAAAATTTGTTTATGCAAAGGTGTCAAAGATTCATCATGCATCATTTGAATCAAAGTTGCAATTGTAATTGCAGGATAAAATTGTTCTAATGTGCATTTTTCATAATTAATCCATCGAATAATATCTAAGAAAAAAAGTTAATTAATTTTAGGTTTTATAAAGTTAGAAAAACAGAAATTTTCACAATAAAATTAATTCTTTTATTCTTCCGAGGTATAACCAAAATTTTTTTTGAGAGCTGTCTGTATCCATTATAAAAACTTACCATGTCTTGGATCATCACTTTCTGGTGTAGTTGGAAGACTCACGGCAATGGTTCGTGAACGAGTTGAAGAAACGGTGCCCAAAAAAACTTTATATGTGTATGGATCCAATGCACCAATAATTCCCAATGTTCGAATAATTAATCGTCGCATATTCACATTTAATTCAGTTTTAATAAGTTTCAATAAAACATCAAGCAATTCTGGATGTTCACGATATGGATCCACAACATATGCGGTGGATTGGCATAAGCCACTCATCGCTCGAAGAGATGCCTAAAAAATAAAAATAAATTTCCATAGTCACGAATTTTTTTAAATTTTTTTGGAATAATTTTGAGCAAAATTTTAATACAAAATTTTTGTGTTTGAAAAAAATATTTTTACCTCTCGCCTTGATAAACTTGTTGAATCTTGTAAATATTGAAGTAAAGGTTTAAATAATAATGGTAAATGTTTAACAATATCCATTCCACCCAATGAAGCTAAATGACTTAATGCATTTAAAACATGAAACGTGACTCCAACAGTTCGTTTTTCATGACTTAAATGTGGTTCAAGCGCAGATAAAATAGAATCCATATAAGGCATAACAAATTTTGGTGAAGTTTCAGCTAAAACTGCAATGCATTTTGCTGATTGTTCTTCCAAATTATTTATTTTAGAATTAGATAATTGTCCAATGGATTCCAAAATAACTCGTCGCAATTTGGGATAAACATAAGCAGGATTAAGTTCAGCTAAAACTCCAAGCAACCCAACAGCAGCTTCTTGAATTTGTGGATTTTCATCATAAAGTGTCATAAATAAATTATCCAACATATCTCTTTGAGCAAGATGATAAAGAAAGTCACGATCTTTAGATACAAAAGCTTTAAGAACGGCAAGCCGAACATCCACTTCTGAAAAATGAGAGAAAAAAGTTTTATTTTTTGTTGCATGAAAAAAAATATTGTTCACGAAGCTCCAAAAATAAAACCATGGAAGCGTTGTTTAGAATTAGAGGGAGTCAGTTAAAAATTTGTTTGCATACCTCGATCAACGACAGCCAAATTGATTAAACCTTGTAAAACTTTATGAATGAGTTTAAAAACATTAAATTTCTTTTCCAGTTCTGATTTTTCATGAATTCGAACAAAAGGTTTAACTATTTTTGCGCAACATTCAATTGCAGCTAAACGAATTTCAATTTGATCACATCGAAGATAACCCTAAAAAAATTATATTATGCAAATTCTTTCAAGCAAAAACTCTCAAAAAAATTTTTATAAAAGTTTTTTTTAGTTAAAATTTAGCTTACTTGTGCAAGATAATTAATAAACATTTGTAACGCATGTCTTTGAAAATCAAATTCACCCAAAGCTTTTAAAGCTAAACGAATGGTATGAACATCATCGGATTTAATGGTTAATACACTATTTCCTGGAATCAGTGGTGGAGTGGGAGGAGCAAATTTACTTGGTCTTTGTTGATGCATAAGTGTACGATATAATAATTCTAATAAACCATCATGAGTTTCAGGAATTAATTGTTGAAGATGTTTCACAATATTATGTAAAACTTCGATTACACTTTCAACTAAACCAATATTAAATAATTGTGGAAGTAATGCTTTAACTTTTTGATTTACATCTTCTCCATGCGCTATTATTACATTTGAAAGGGATTTAAATACCGGTTCATCAATGGGTTTTAAACCATTTCTAAAAGAAGCGCACGAATCAAAAAAGTTAGAATAAATTTAAAGTTAGCTGAAATTTACTTAGGTCGAATAGCCATAATATGTTTAATTATTTGATCCATAACTTCTTTAAGCATAAATTTAGTATGATTTGGATCATGACGAAATATGAGTCCAATGCATTGAAGCATTTGAGTATTTTTTGGTGAACCTTGTAATAAAACTATGAATAAATCTTTGAGTGGAAGAGATTTAACATTTATTGATACCTAAAAATTGAGTATTTTTTATCTTGCCATCAAAGCAATAAAAAGGAGGGTTTTCCAAAAAAAGTAACAAGGACGCAAAGTCACGAAGCAAATTTTTTTGTATTTTTGCATTCCATCGTCTTTAATACTTTTTTATTTAATTTTATATGCCATTTTAAAAATGCTTTTGTGGTTTAAAAAAATTGACGTTAATGACTCCAATTAAAAAAGCTTACAATTCTTGGATATAATTCCAATAAAATATCAGTAATTTTAGGATTCCGATAATTTCTCGCTTCATTAATAATTTTAATAATATCATTAAAATTTTCTAATATCATCGCTTGAACCGTGTGACTTTCAACGACGGGTGGAACTATTTCTTCCATCATCCATAAAACAGGATTTGTATTTGCAATGGATTTAGTTTTAGCTAAAGTATTATGTTCTTCCTCGGTTGTTCCAAGTCGAATATATTCAGATTTAGCACAACCAATCCTCAAAATTTCATTATATATTAATAATGAAGATAATATTGCATCTTCTTTTGA
The DNA here is from genome assembly GCA_028622995.1 of Panagrolaimus kolymaensis. Classification (NCBI taxonomy): domain Eukaryota; kingdom Metazoa; phylum Nematoda; class Chromadorea; order Rhabditida; family Panagrolaimidae; genus Panagrolaimus; species Panagrolaimus kolymaensis. Next base: position 262,009 of record JAJQJQ010000083.1, on the reverse strand, counting down.
TGAATTTCCATCAACTTTTTTTGCTTCATCCAAGCATCTCTAAAAAAGGGTAATAAAGTTTTATATTGTTTGAGTCAGTGGTTCTGTTCTGGTTGGAGAAACTTACTTTATACCATTCATTTTTCTGCCGATGTTCACGTTGTGATATAACCGTTAGAGCTGCATGCAAAGATTGGCATGCTATTTGTCGATGATTCTAAAAAGTTAACAACAATGAAATCTGTTTTTATTTTCCCTGGCAGCGGAGATTTTTTTAATGGCAAAACTGTGCAATTTTTTTTTGATTTTTATGTTTTCTTTATTTATTTATTTTCAAAATTATTGAAGCTCACTATTTATATTTTTATTTTCATCTGTAAATAAGTTTTAAAAACTCTGCCCCCAAATTTGTCTTTTAATTGCCTCCAAAACAAAGCTTGCTGATTTCAAAACAAAACAAAAAAGAAGGCGCGCCGCAGTCGCCATTTTTGCATTTTTTTCTTTCCTCTGATTTTTTTTTTCACTAGTGAGAATGTTGCTGTTGTCGATGCTGCTGCTATTATTGCTAGCCCAAGTATAGCAATTGCTTATCATCGGTCATGTCATCATTTTTTTTACTCAAGAAATAAAAATGGAATTTTGTTTTGTTTTTTCATTCAATAATACTCTGTCTTCCTATTCTTATTTTTTTATATCATTTTTGTCAACTATTTTCAAGTTTTAAGATATGCCTTTTTCTTCCCCATTTTGCTGAAAATTATGATGTTACTAACCTTATGTTCACGAATAAATTTAAATATATGTTGAAAATAATATGATGCTTTACGTAAAAAATATGGTCTTGTAAATAATGCAAAATCTCTTAAAATTATTAATGTACATAGCCGCTGTTGATCCGTGGGTTTTTGAGAATCATCCAACCATTCTCCACAAGCAGCCATGGTTAAATCTGCGATTTCAACTGCATAACTTTTAGATGTCTAAAACACATATTTCTTTTATTTTCATTTAAAATAACTATCTCAAACTTGAATAAGATAAAAAATAGCTCGAGAAGCTAGTTTCATGGATTCCTCATTGCTGTGTTTCATACATTCAAGTAAGACTTCAGCAAAATATTTAGTCATTCCCGATTCATCCCCAGTGGTAATTTCTGATGTTGCAGCGGATAAACTAACTATAAAAAGTTAAATTAAATTGACGACATATTAAATATGATTCTAAATAATTAAAGATTCATACCAACAAGAAAAATGGCAGCTTTCTTTTCACTTGATTCTGCACCCAATAAACGGCTTTTAACTTCATTCTAAAAAATTTAGACGAAGTTTAATAAATTATAATATATATAATTTTTTTTAAAAAGCTTCAGTATTATTACCTCCGTTTCATTTACTAATAGTAAAGCTTTCCGATATATTTCTAGATCCTTTAATTTTAAAACAGATAAATTTTTTATTGTTCTTTCTCGAACTTCACGTGATACCATGGCTTCGCTTTATTATTATTATTTTTTTAGCGTGATGCTGCTCACCAAAATAAAAACCCTGAAATTAAAGAAACTTGTGAGTAAAATGGGAAGACAAAAATTCAGGACAAAAGATCATTCAACATAAAAAATGATAAAAAAAATTAAGTTTTTTTCTTTCTATGATAACATTCATACAAGCAGCAAGCTCTAAAAGATGTTGTTTACTTCAAAAGTAAGGAATATGAATATAAACCTTCAGACAACAACAACAAAAAAAGTTAAGTTTATTAATGGTGGCAAGCAAGCGTATATCTCAAAGCGAAAAAAGGATATTTCATAGTCTATGGTTTGTTCGAACAATTTGATCAAAAGAAGACTTTTTTGAAATGAAAGTTATCCATCTCTTAGATTTTGATGAAAAAATAATATAAACAACAACTCAAAGTGCCAAAGAATAATAACTTTAATAAATCCCATAAATCTATTTTTCTAACAAAATTTATGAATATTTATGATTCAATTTGATCATGTGAAATTGAAAGCATTTGTAATTTTTATTTTCGTCTCATGGAAAAGGAAACATTGCCGATCTTTGTTGCTATTTTTTTCCATCTCTAAAAGAAAGAGAGCTGACCTTTCCTTGTGACTGTTTTGATGCTAATCGATTGTTCCGCGCCAAAGTTTTCGTGCTCTTTACAAAAAAACGATACTTGCCTTTTCTTAAATGATTTTTATGTATATATAAATAAAGTTTTTTTATTGACCTTTTATACCCAACAAACAACAAGCAATACTTTAATCAAGTTGTTAAAAATGAGTGTTCGTTGATTTTTTTTACAAAAAAAAATTTATTGCAATTTTTTTATTTACATTTTCGCTTTAAAAACTAGGACATGATAGATTTTTAAAAAAATGGAGTGTGATTATTATGAAAACAGAAAAAAAAATGAAGCTGCATGATTTCACACTTTATTTTATTTTTCAAGCATTTAATAAGATACGCAAAAATTATTAGCACAAGAGTCCAATTAAACCATCGCCAAAATTTTAAGTCTTTAAATTATTTTTTCATTCAAACTCCGGATCCCCTATTACTGAGAAAAAAAAGTTAAAAAAGGAATTATTTTTGTCAGGCAAAAAAAAAAAAACAGAAAAACGTTCAAAGACAAAAGAAAGAAGCGAAAATCAAAATATTTATCATCGAAAAAATAAATAAACAAAAGGCGAAGAAGAACGTGGAGCAAAAATCGGAAGAATATGTTTTTTATTTATTTTTCGTGTTACTCAAAAAAAGAAAGAAAAAACCATTAACATTATTCACTTTTTTTTATTATTATTTGGGCGACGTTTTTTTAAGGCAAAAAACAAACACATATAACAACAACACCCACTGTCTGAAAGAAAAAAAATCAACGAAAAAGCAAAAAGTGAATCCTTTGAGTGAAAATTCTTTTCCATTTTTATTTTGATCGTTATCAATCGAAAAAGAAAAGAAGAAGAATTTTTTGAGTACAAAAAAATTGATTTCTGAATGTGAGTGGAGTGACGCATAATTTATTAGCGAAGAAAATGTGCGCCAAAGAAATAAAAAAAGCTTTAAATGCATCTAAAATGAGTTGATTTAGAAAAACGCACCAAAAATGTTTATGGCTTGAATCGGATTGAATTCAAATAAGGAAGAAAAATTTGTTCAGAAAAAAAAGCTTGATAAATGTTTCCGAAAACTCTCATTATTTAAATTAATTTTATTGGTCGTTGAAAAAAAATAATTAAAGTATTTTTTAAATTTTGTAAATTAAAAACACAGCTAAAAAAAAAACAGCTTTTTTCAATTAAATTAGTCACCCATTTTTTTATGTCATATGATTTTCCATGAAAAAAAAACGAGAAATGGCAGATGACTTGCGATCGAAATACATAGGTCAGAAAAGCAAAAACCGCTTTTTTAGCTTTTGTCCTCTTGACCTTTCTCGGTTTTTCTTCCTCCCTAGGTTTGTGCGGTAAGCATTTTGCTGCTGAAATGGATGTTTTTGAGAAACCGAAAAAAACAATAAATAAACAAGCGATGTTTGAATTTTTGATATTTCATTTATTGGATAATAAAATTATTTATTCTTACATACATTTTAAAAAGTAATATAAAATGGCAAAGTTAATTTAGCCATAAAAATATAATTATTACTGTAATTTAAAAAAAATAATAATATTTTAAATTCAAATTCAAATTTTAAAAAGATTGACGAAGTTAAAAAAATAATATCAAGGCGAAAATTTTTTTAATAATTAAAAAATTTTGGTTATTACAAAAATAAATGTTTTTAAAATGTATTTTTTAAAACAGCTGATCCTCGCTTTTTAATTTGTGATGTTGTTGTTGGTGTTTATTTCGTTAGCGGGTGCTACTCTCTTCCTCTGAATCACTATTTTGTTGTTGACAAGCAACAATAAGCCGATGGGGTTTGACAATCTTTTTTGGATTAATCATTTTCTTTTGAATTAAATCTCGTCGAGTAAATTGTGCATATACGAGAGTGTCGTATTGAAGCCGAAGAAATTGTAAGCTCGTTCGTTTATATCCCGGAAGATCTTGATTCCAAAGCATTAGTTGAGTTTCAACTCCAGATTTCGAATGGTCATTTGAGAAAACAGTCATTAAAAATTCATTTGGTTGAAAGCAGCGAAGAACTTTTAAAGTTTGTTCATAAAGGCAATCTTCTTGTTGATTAGTTTCAAATGAAACATAACAGAAATCTGGCTCGGGTGTAATATGTATGGTTACATATTGATCGGAATTAGGAAACAATCCATTCATGGAATATCCAACAGGATCAAAAAGTTCTTCATGAATGATAGTATCTTTGGGAACGAGTTGATCGATGCCACCAATTCGAGTGCATTCTTCTCCAGTCGAACAAAAACTTTTTGAATATATTTTAAGGATTTCATTTGGGATGTTAGTCATACAAATTTCAAGAGTGTGATCAGGATGAATTGGTGGAGCTTGAGGGGTTGACATGGTATATAAATACCATCGATGTTGTTTAAGTGAACCCATACAATATGAAACACCTTCATCAAAATAATTATCAAGTAAATCCGTTTCAAGGTCAAAATTTTGATGAACATATGGTTGCAAATCAGGACGTAAAAAATTTTTACGTGAATAATATACATTTGCAATGGTATCCATATTTGCATATTTTTTAGCTAAATCTAACATTCGATCAATGGAATGAAGAAGTTTAGTGCTGCCACAAGTTTTTAAAATTATTCGTGTATCCGAAACAAACATGCTTGATTCACTTAAAACATAGCTGTCGAGAATGCCATTGGTTCGATAATGTAAAATATGGCATTCAGCTATTTCAAGAAGGGCCACAATTTCTTCATATGGTATTGCTCGAAGGGACGTCGATTGAGGATTTGATTCTTTATCGAACCAAATTTCAAATAACTTTTCTGCTCCTTCAAAAAAATGTCCTGGATTTGCATCTTTGTTAATTGTAAAATCAGCATCGCTTGAAATGATTGTTGTTGCTCTTTCAAATTGATTTTGTAATTGTTGTTGTTGTTTAGCAATGACTACTTCCATGACTTTTCTTGGCTTCTGGCTTGACTTATTGCTGCTTGCTGGCTTTTGGCTAGGTTTATAGTGAGTGTGTTGTTAAAAACTGGATAAATTGGATTTTAAGATTTAATTGACTTTTGAGGACTGAGAGTAGACCCGCTAGGGAGGTCGTCGATAAAGAACAATAATTGGGGGTTTTGACCACATACAACTAGTCTGAAAATTTACTTATTGTTAGTTTTTGTTAATCGCAACATTTTATTTCCAAAAGAAGTGTATTTAAAATAAATTTTTTGTTGCATATTTTAGAGTTTTTTTATGTTACTGTAATTTTGGTGTGTCGAAATCAAATCAAGTTTTTCTTATTTTTTCATTTTTTGGTGCTGAGTAAGAAGACATCAACGAGGCGAGGCGGAAACTTGGAGAAAAAGAATGATAAGAAAAAATAAAACTGTTTCTTTATTTTATTAGACAAATCGGTAAAGGTGGCGTGAGTTTCACATGAATGAAATGTTTCGGATGGCAATCAAAATCTAATATTAGTTTTTAAAATTTGTCTCGAAAAAGCTAATAGGTATTTGAAAGAAAAACGATTCCAAAAATGAAAAAGAATTCAGAAATACTTATTTTAATTTAAAAAAAGTTTTAGCTTTAGGATTCTTTCAAAGCCGCTTTTTTAAATGACTTTGACGCAAACAAAAAATATAAATAAACTTACAGGGGATGTCACCGATATGCCTCTTGAAAATTCAAGGCCAATATAACGATCAATATTGATTTCGAAATCAAAGCCTTCAATTCAATACAGAAATTAACTGTATGGAAGACTTTGATAAAATTAGAAGAAATGTGAAGCGGAGGATTTAAAACAATTTTACGAGACACTTTGAAAAGTTTGTTTAAAGTTGAAGATCAGGTCTAAAAAATATTTAAATTTAAAAGTTTTTTTGAGTTAAAATAAAAAGTTACAAACTTGAAATGATCCCAACTCTTTTTTGACAACCAAAAAAAACCAAATAAGCTTCTGAGGAATAAGAAAAAGTTCAACCGAATTTAAGACGGTAGAAAACAAGAAAATGATGAATGAGAAATTTTTGAGGTGGAAAATAAATGGAAAAAAATATCATATTTAAGGGGGCTGGACAAATGCAATTAAAAAGATAAGAAGCAAGCAAAGCTAAAATGAAGAAAAAACGGAGACGACAAAACCATGGCAGCACGAAAATATTATCAGTGGACACTGAAAAATGAATCGTTGCCGCCATAAATGCAATTAAACAATAAATAAAAATAAAACTTAGACTCGTCGAGATTTTTTTTTTTGGACTTTCACCTTTTATTACCAGAAACAAATATTTGGGCATAAGTGCACTGTTTTTTTTTTCTTGTAGAGTCTAGCAATACCATAAAAAGAAAGTAGAATGATAAAAAATATAAGACAGTGACAGAATGTTTAGACAGAAAAAAGAAAACAACGGAAGTAAAAATAAAAAGTAAAAATGTTGTAAAAAACCAACAAAGTTTGAGCTGAGCAACATGGACAAATAATGAAAATAGAATTTAAAAAGAAGGTTTTTTCTTTATCGAAAATGTGATTCGGTAGAACTTCATAAAATTCTTGATTGCATAATGTTGCCTTACTATGTTTTTCCAAAAGTTCATATTACTGTATTATTGCAAACCCTTTTTTTCGTTAGCATTAATTATTCAATGTAAACCTTTTTTGTTGATTAAATGTTGTGTAGGTGGACAAAAACCAAAAACGTCAATGGTTTTTTTTTGGCGGTGATAAGAGTTTTGTTTTGACTGAATCTAAGCAGCCAAATATTTAAAAATAATCGGTAATGTTTGATTAAAACCAAATAAAACTTTCTGCTCAAACAATATTTTTCCATAGAAAAAAGCCAAAATTAAAGTAAAATGATCAAAGTTTTTTTTTTCAAATTTAAAGCAAAGTCCTTTTTTAATTAAATGGAATACTGTAAATAAATATTTTCCATCTTCTCTGACTTTATTTGTTTCCAGTCGGCATTTTTTTAAAGGCATCATTGTTTGATATTTAAACATTGCCTTTTTTAAAATCAATGGAAGTTGTTAATATTTGCGCTTTTTTTACAGTTTCCTGTTTTTTTACTGCCGAATCAAAATCGCTGCCATTTATGAAATTTTTTTCTTCTTCTATCCCGTTTTTTGAGTAAATAATTATGTAGTGTGACAAAAGAAAACCAGTGACAAACATCCGCATGGAAAATGGTGAGGAAAAAAAACAAAGAATGCCATTCTAAAAAACATAGCAACAGCATCATCATGTCGAGTGATCGGAAGTGTAAAAGGAAACACTCGAGAAAAAAGTGGCATTAAAAAACATAAACCTTGACATGAGTATGTAAATCTATTGAAAGAAATTATTATTGCACGATATACGATCCTTAAATTGACCTTTTTTTCTTAATTTATTGTCCCAAAAAAATGGGCGTGCATTTCTTTATTTGTTGGATAAAAATGAAAAAAAGCCTTTTTCAATCTCGAATATTTTTTTTTGTCAAAGTGCAGTTCAGTTTTTCGTTGCTTGCGTCTATGAATATTTCTCAAATTATGGATTTCGAAGTCGATCATCCTCTTCACACATTTTCAAATCCCCGACCACAAAATTTTGATTTTCATGCTTCTTTGATTAATTATTTGATTCATAGTAAATCTTCTGGAAAAGGATACGCGAAATTAATCCAAACATGTAAATATTTTTATTCAAAGAATCCTCGTGTTATTCCAATCAAAGAAATTTTTGATGGACCAAATACTAAAAATGGAGGACAATGGAAATGTTGGGGAGAAAGTGGAAATTATAAAAATATTAAATTCAATGATGTACCTTTTAAAATTTTTGTTTATGGAACTATCGAGCAGAAATTTGATAATTTTTCTTATATTGCTATTTCTTCATTGATTCCAAAAATTTATTGTTGCAATCTTACTTCTTTGGCACTCACCCACCAATATCTCAGTTATAATGAATTTATGTTTTTCATTAATGGTAAAAATATTGAACACCTCGCTTTCATTGATGTCATTATTTCATGCAAAGATGGGAATATTCTTCCTCTCGAAGGAATTATTGCTAAAACTCCTAAAATTCAACACATCTGTTGGTGAGCTGTTTTTTTACTTGGATTTTTTTTTAAACGAAAATGTGGGTAAAAATTTAATGCTTACAAAATTATTTTTTAGTTCACCCGAAAGAAATGCAGATTTAATCCTTACGAAAGCAACAGCCAACAATCTTAAATTATTGCCAACTTTTGCCAATCTAAAAAACATCTAAATCGAATGTATTACCATAGATTTAGAAGCGGAAGCATTTTGTGAATTTTTAAAAGTAAAAATTTTTTCGTTCGACCAAAACCTTAAATTTTATTTTTTTGTATTTTTAGAATCATTCAACTTCCCTCGAAACGATTCAATTATCATTTGAGGAAAATGATAATTATCATCTTTGCTGTAAATTGTTTGATAAAAACCTAAAAAAGATGTATCACACATGGACGCCAAAATAAACCAAGCGTTTTTATTAATGGATTTGTTTGGGACGCAATTGAAAATAGACTTTTTGATTGATATATTTTTTAAAACTTTTTTGTAACATTTTTTTTTCATTTATCTGAAAGCTCCAGAAAATGAGTTTTCTTAATTTCCGTTTTTTTTGTTTAATTTTAAGCTCTCCAAGAAACATTTAGAAAAACTTTTGGTTGAAAGGGAGCACGCTTTATCTTTTATTTTTTTACCCATAATAAATATTTGTATCATCATTTGATTGTTTGTAATTTTGATGTGAAAGTAAATTAATTTTTTTGGATCTTTTGTTACTTGAAAATCAATTTTACCATACCCGATAAACCTAAAAAATTGGGAAGACGCTGTTATTTTTTATATTTCTTCGGCGAAAAATCTTTATTGAGTTTTTTTGCCTTTTTTATCGGGAAATTTTTTTACAAATTTTACAATTCAAAGATTTGTATTTTTATTTAATTGTTTTTGTTAACTTATTTTTAAATTGGCTGATATGAGTCATAAAAAAAGTTGATAATCAATCTTTTTTTCCTGTCATGTAAAAGTTTATTTCTCTTTTTGTATTTTTCTAATCCAATTTGCTCATGTTCATCAATTTTTTCTTTTCTTTTTTTGTCTTGAAAATTATAAAATTTTTTATTTTTGAAGAAAAAAACATTTCTCTATTCACCAACAAAAATCTTCAGCGGCTGAACAAACAAATATTTTAAAATTTCATTGAATTTGAATTCAAAAAAAAAAAATAGATTCCTTTGTGTGTGTCGATTTTCCTTTCTTTTTTTGGTGGGTTTGATTTAAAATTCGCGCGTTCATTTCATCGCCACGCAACAACGCCAACTAACATCTTTCTTTTGTCGTCACAAAAAAAAAATTGTCGAGAATCTTGAGTTAAAAAAATTCAAATGATTTCTTTTTGTAAAATTTTTTGTCGTTAAAATTTCTACCTTTGCCTTCTTTGTTTTCTTTCTTGCTTCCCAAAAAGTTGTTTTAATTTTAAAGAAATTTTATTAGTCCAAGTATCTATCTTTTTCCTCTCAAAACCAAAGCAAAGCCACCAAAAAATAAAACACAATCTTTTTTTTTCTTTTTTTTTGCTTTGCCGAAGCAACATTTTTATGTTTTTGTGTTCATTCATTGATTTTGAGACTAACTGCTGCAGCAACAAACAACCTTATTTATTTTTTTATTTCAACTTTTAATGTTAATGGAAAATCTCCGCCTGAATATTTTAATGATTGGCTTACATTTGATACAGAAAACTTACCTGATTTTGTTGTTATTGGGTTAGAATGAATTCATTTTCTAAAATTATTAACTTTTCTAAGTTTGATGATTTTAGTTTGCAAGAAATGGATCTTGCTTTAGGAACTTATGTAACCGAAAATACAATAAGAGAAGATCAATGGATGTATACGCTAAAAAGGAATTTACCAAGCGTTTATGAAGTTGTATGTTATCATCAGATTTGGCTTATAAGCAAGCGACTACTAAATCCCTTCCTTTATTTTTAGGTTGAAAAAATACGTTTAATAGGAATATTTATGGTTATATATCGAAAATCAGGATCTCATATACCTTCTCCAACTCATGTCCATTCATCATGGGTTGCAACGGGATTTTTAAAATTTGGTAATAAAGGCGAAGTGGGAATCAGCTTTAATATCAATGATACGCCTATATGCTTTATAAATTCCCATTTGGCAGCGGGTGGAGAATTATCTAAGAGAAATCAAGATTTTCGTGAAATATCTCAAATGCGTTTTGGCAATGATCGAGGAATATATGATCATGATGTGGTCATTTGGCTTGGAGATCTCAATTATCGCTTAGAATCTCCATATCATTTTCAAGAAGTTGTGGATATGATTGAAGAAGGAAAATTCAATAAATTAATTGAATTTGATCAACTTCGAAAGCAGCAAGAAATTCGACAAGCTTTTCATGGATTTAAAGAAATTTTGGGTTTACCTTTTAAACCAACATATAAATTTGATGTTGGTACATCGAGATGGGATACAAGTGAAAAAAGGCGAATTCCAGCATGGTGTGATCGAATATTATATTGGGTTAAAGATAAACAAATTAAAATAGCACAAAATGAATATAAATCTGTGGAAAAAGTGGTGTTTAGCGATCATAAACCCGTGAGAGCATTGTTTAAACTTGGAACTAAAATTGTTGATGAACAAAAGAAAGCTAAAGTTTATGAAGAAGTTTTACGTGAAGGTGATAGAAAAACAAATGATATGCTTCCACAAATTGAAGTATCTGCAACTGAGGTAATTTATTTGAGTTATTGCTTTTTATGTCTGTGATAAAGCAAATTTTCTGGGTCATTCTTTTTTTCTTCTATTTTGAAAAATTATGTGTGAAACTCTTTTTATTTTTTGGGCATTCATGGTAGCTTTTTATGTAGCTTTTATCTTCAAAAAGTAAAGTGTTAAAAATGAAAAACATGACTCAAAGAAACCCTTAAAGCGCTAATAAGTTTTTTTTATCTTCATCACCATCTCTGTTTTTTAGAGAGAAAAAAAACACTTCCCAGAAATGCACTGCAAAAAAAATCGTTTTTTACGTTATTTTTTTTTTACCCGGATTAAAAAAACATTCGGGTTTATTATTTTTTTCGATAGCATCTAACTCTCTAATTTAAAAGTGTCTTTTTTTACTTTTTGCTTTGAATTTTTTTAAACCAAGCTTTTTTTGAGTTATTTTATTTGGAATTAATTTCCATCGAATATTTATTCAAAATTTTTTTGGCCTGATTTATTTGTGATTGTTTGATTTGGTTGAAAACAAAGCAGCTGAATTTTTGTTTTCTCATGTGTAAACAATCAATAATACCAATAGGGAGCGCTTCCCTAACAACAAAAACAAAAAAAAGTTTCACACATTTTATTATTTATTTTTTTTAGTTTTTGGAAACATACATACATAGAAAAAAAGTCACACGTCGTGGATTTATTATTTTAATTTAATTTTTATCTATTTATTTTTAGTTTGACTTTGGAAATGTGTATTATCGTACAGCGGTAGTTCGAACGCTAACAATTAAAAATACTGGGCGTAATGGAACTAAATTCTTTTTTGCTCCAACTCATCAACTTCAAACTTTACCAGAAAATTGGTTAACAATCACACCCAAATCTTCATTTATTGAAAGTGGAGCTCAAGTTGAAATAAATCTTCAAGTGCTTGTTAATGATGAAGAAGCAAGAAAAATTTCAATTCCCGGAAAATCTGATTTTTCTTTAACTTGCATTTTAATTATTAGTTTGGATCAAGGAAGGGATTATTTTGTTGTATGTGATGCAAAATATCAAAAAAGTTGTTTTGGTTCATCTTTTATTGATTTAAAGAAAAATGGTTGTCGTTTACCTAAAGATGAAGAAGATTTGCTTGTTCCTGTAAGTTTGTTTTACAGCAACAAAAAAATATTATATGCGCCTTTACACTTTTTTTTCTTCGAGGAAAAGAGAACTGATATAATTTTCATTTCAAAATTTTCAAATATCAAATTTTTCAAAATCAAAAATTTGCATATTTCTTTTAAAAATTACTAAAAAACTTTGTTACTTACTTTCTTTAGACTCCAAATCCAAATGATCCATTACAAGTTGGAGATTCAAGAGTACCAATCCAAATATTTTGGTTATGTTGGGCTATGAGAACTTTATCCTTAGATGATATTACTTTTGATGAAACATTTTCTGAAGCATTATTTCATCAAATTCGAGATTATCTTGATAATGGTAAACCCAAAGAATTAATATTAAAAAAAGATAAAAAATGGAAATCAATGCTTTATGCTTCATTGCTAATATTAATTGATTCATTTAAAGAACCATTGTTTCCAAATGATATTGATTTTGATGAATTAACAACCGATGATGCAAGATTATTAACCATTTCAGCCTTTCCACAACCTAATTTACAAGCCATGGATTATTTATTAGATTTTTTTGTTGATTTAACTTTAAATAATAAAGAATTTTCAAGTAAGTTTTTACTTTGACATTTTTACAAGTTTTTTTCTCGCTTTTAAAACCGAATCAAAAAAAACTTAAATTTTTTTACTTTTCCAGAAAATTTACAAGTCCTCGCAAATATTTTATTTCAATCCAAAATCCCCAAAGGCGGTGTGGAACGACGAAGTTTGATATTATTTTGTATTAATCATAGAAGGCATAAACGTGGTCTCCCTGTTTTAATTGATGATGAACCAACACCTATTTCACCGATGAATTAAAATTAATATAAAGCATCATTGTGATTCGATTTAAAAAAAACTTTCTGTAATATGTCCTTATTGTTCTTGTTGTTGTTGTGCCATTTTCAATTCAATTCATCATTCAAAGAAAAAAGCTTTTGATTCGATTTTTTTTTTGTTGACTAAAAGAGTTTTTTATTTTTTTATTTACTTTTTGTTGATTTTTTAAAGGTTGCAATAATGCCTTTCAATATTTTCATTGACTTCGTACATTTTGTTATTTACTCCATATTTAGTTAGTGATTATAGGTATTAAAAAAATATGTATCTATTTAGTGGCACACATCTCAGCCACTCGTGCAAATGTTTGATTCTGATACGGGAGATGGATGAACCAAAAAAGCTTCCGTGAGAGTAGTATGTGAAAGAAGCTTTGAGATGGCAAGAAGGACGAATGAAATCAACCTTGAAAATGATTCCAATAATAAATTTACTAATGAACTTGGAATTTATACGACCTCCTCCTAAGTAAGCCCATTTTTTATTCACAAAATTTGTAATTAACGAAATTTTCTTCAGCTAAACTTTTTAGTTTTGCGAAACAAAAAAAAAGTTATAAAATATTTTCTTTCATTTGGAGAGGTAATCTTTTTATTAACCCATCACATCCTTTTTCATGTTTCACATTTTTTATTGCTTTGAAGCTTTTCTTTTTGTAAGCTATGTAAAAAAAAGAGAAACACCAAAAAAATTCTGCAAGATAGCTTTGAAGATTTGCAACAAATTTTGTTTTTTCAAATTGCAATTGTGCTTTCAAAGCGAATAAAAAACCGCGAGTAAAGTGGTGAAACGCATTTTCGAAGAAGAAAATAAAATTGTTTGAAGCAAAAAAACTTTTTCATTTGCAACCTTTTCTTCTTCTGCAAACAAAAAACAAAACCATCAACTTCCTTCCAATTCCAACTCCATAAAAAAATATTCGCGTTTTCCTTCCTTTTTCGCCCAATTTATAAAGTTGCTAATTATGTAAATCTTGAGATTCTTGCAACTCATTCTCCCACAATTTTTTAGAAAAATCATTCCATCATTAGTTTGATTTTGTTTCTTCAACCATGGTACGGGTGTATTTGATTCTTGTGGCTGCGGGTTGTTGTTTATTTTGTACATGGTTTTTTGCAATACCTCATCGAACCATATATTTACCAACGATAGCATATTTCAGGTATAACATCCTTTTTTTAACTAACCTTTTGAGCTCAAAGTAAGTCTCTTTTCAAGAGTGCTTTTCTTTTGTGAAAACAATTAAATATTTACATAATTTTCATTTTTTAGTCAAAAAGCCAACAATATTATGACGCTTTACTATGGTGGCTCATTAAAATCAAATACTGCACTAATGAATCGACCATCGACAAGAATGATTGATCCAGCTGTGGAAGACATGCTGATAAACTATCAAGAGAGGTTGGTTGTTGTTTTTTGTGCTTACTTTCAATGCTAATCTGATAAGTTTTAGATTCTGTACTTTCGCAAATGCATCCATCTTTGTTACAACTTTCAATGTCAATGGTAAAACTCCTCCTCCATATTTACAAGATTGGCTGACATTTGATACCGAAAATTTACCTGATTTTGTTGTAATTGGGTAAGCTCTTCCTTCTCATTCATGGATGCTAATCTTCTCATTTATTATAGCTTACAAGAAATGGATCTCGCTTTGGGAACTTATGTCGTCGATAACACTGTACGCGAATACAAATGGTTATGTTCACTGCGGAAGAGTCTTCCAACATATTATCAACTTGTATGTTTTACACTTTTCTCTCTCACGGTTCTTTATGGTTGGGTTACTTTTTAGGTGGAAAAGATTCGTTTAGTTGGAATATTTATGGTAATATATCGTCATGCTGGATCTAGTATACCTCAACCTTATCCTGTTTATTCATCATGGGTGGCAACAGGATTCTTCAAATTTGGTAACAAAGGTGGCGTGGGAATCAGCTTGAACATTAATGATACTCCTGTATGCTTTATCAACTCTCATCTTGCTGCTGGTGATATGCTTTCAAGGCGTAATGAAGATTTTCGCCAAATCTCAAAAATGCGCTTTGATAATGATCTTGGAGTATATGATCATGATGTCGTTATATGGCTTGGAGATTTGAACTATCGTCTTGATTCACCGCATTCTTTTCATGAAATGGTAAAAATTATTGAAGCTGGAAATTCTCATGATCTCATTCAATATGATCAACTTCGGAAGCAACAAGAATCTGGTCATGCTTTCTCTGGATTCAAAGAACTCCTGGGTTTACCATTTAAACCAACTTACAAATATGATGTCGGAACTTCAATCTTTGATACAAGTGAAAAAAGAAGGCTCCCTGCATGGTGTGATCGAATCCTGTATTGGAGAAGAAATGAACAAATCAAAGTTGGTCAAAATGAATATTCATCTGTTGAAAGAGTGGTTTTGAGTGACCATAAACCTGTTCGATCTGTTTACAAACTCTTGACTAAAGTTGTTGATCATCAAAAGAAATCTAAAGTTTATAAAGAAGTGCTGCGAAAGGCTGATCAAAAAGCTAATAATATCATCTAATTATCCTATTGACTTGTAATTCTGTAAAATACATGCTTATTTGTACCATTTTCTAAAGCTTTAATTTGAATAAACGATTTATTGATTATTTGCTTTGTTTTTTCTTGTTCTTTCTCAAAGGTTAAAGTAAACCTTTTGATACTTATTTTCGTTCTTGATTTACATCTTTTCTAATTTACTCCATTTTTAGAGCGTATTACGTGTCAAAGATGATGAACCTTTTTGGTGGTGCATCTCGAGCAATAACAAACATGCTCGTTCAAATGCCTGATTCCGATTCCGAAGAGGATCCAAAAAAGAAGCTTCCTGATGGTAAAGAAGATGATGAAAAGATTGAAGAAGGAGATGCTGAAATTGATCCTGAAAAGAAATCTGCTGATGAAGTTGGAATTAATACAACATTGATTGCAAGTAAGCGCATTTGTTCGATTATCATTAAACGACTAATGAAGTTATTTTTCAGATAAGCTTTTTGCTT
The DNA here is from genome assembly GCA_028622995.1 of Panagrolaimus kolymaensis. Taxonomy (NCBI): domain Eukaryota; kingdom Metazoa; phylum Nematoda; class Chromadorea; order Rhabditida; family Panagrolaimidae; genus Panagrolaimus; species Panagrolaimus kolymaensis. Next base: position 246,134 of record JAJQJQ010000083.1, on the reverse strand, counting down.
TTGCTAAACAAGCAAAATCTCAAGCTCAGGTTTATGCTAAAAGTGCTTATGAACATTCAACGGAATATGCTCAAAAAGCATCAGCTCAAGCATCGGTATTTGCTGAAAAAGCTTCAAAGTTTTCCGAAGTCGTCACTCAAAAAACTCCATTGGCTGAACTTGAAAAAGAAAACAAGCAATTCTCTGAACAACTCAAGCAAGAAAGATGTGATGTCCTGACTCAAATTCCTCCACCATGGATTGGAATGCCTGATGAAGCTTTAGCTCGTAAACATATTCTTTCACTTTCAACGGTATGTTAGTTTGTTAGTGGAAGATTTTTCACAATGATAAACGTGATTTTTTTAGGATACTCGCAATTTCTTAGAAGACCCGCCAGCTGGAAGAGAAGTTCAAATTGATAATTTGGAACAAGTAGCAAAAGATTTGATACAACATGATCCAACGTTAAGCAAGCTACGATATGAATTGGTTCCAAAGAAGTATGTGTTTCTTTTACTACTTTATCTTTAACTTATTCAACCATTTTTAGGATCACTGAAGAACGATTTTGGCATAATTACTTCTATCGGGTTTCTCTTGTGAAAAAAGTTTTAATCTCAAAAGCTGCAAAGAAAGCTGAAGAAGAACCTCAAACATCGGAAGAAAAGCCAGCTGATAAATCAAGTGAAATGGAAGCTGAAGAAACTCGTCGAAGTCCATCATTGAAAGAAGAAATTGAAGAACATGAAGAAAAAGAAAAGCAACAAAGTCCTAAGAAGTCAAGTAAAGAAAGCAGCCCTATGGGTGAGTTATCTTTATCCTTTTGTTTTCCATGGTTTTAATGATATTCTAATTTTCAGATGAAGATTGGGAAAAAGAACTTCTGAGTGATTTGGATTATGAACTGGTCGAAAAAGCAACAGGAAAGAACGAAGAACAATGGGAGAAAGAAATTCAAGAACTTTTGGAAGCTGAATCAACTGAAGAAAAATCACCATAATTTACTTAAAGCCGCCTCTCTTTAACTTGTGACCATTTTCATTCATTGTATTGTATTGTTTTAAGGGTTTTGTAGAATCGTGGCACAAATATATATTTACCCCATTGATTTTGTTATGTACTAACATTCATATTTACTTTTATTCCATTGTTTTTTATTATGTTGTGATTATTTTTCAATGTGCATATGTATATTTTTACAATAAATTCTTTCACTTTTTTGCAACTTGATTTTATCTTTTCTTTGATTAGATTTATTATGACTTACTACTAGTACCTATTGACTCCAAGTATGAATTCAATGTGGAGCTTTTTGGATTTTGTTTTTTTGTTATTATGATGAAGAAGTTTATTCAAAATCGTTTTGTTATCAAACAAGTAAATGGTTTGGGTTGAATGGTAATTCCAGGTGTTTTGTCCAATGATGGATGATTATTACAATCAATGGGTGCCACTTTGAATAAGTTATAAAAGTTTGCAACTATTAAAAACAACTCCATTCTTGCTAATGATTCACCCAAACATTGACGTTTTCCAACTGAAAATGGAACAAGTTCATCAACCTTTTTGAGATCTCCATTGAAATCAATGAAGCGGTCAGGTTTGAATTTGTTTGGTTCAGGGAAGATCTGTAAAAAGATGCACATTAGTTTTTTAGCCAATGAAAGAAGTATGTAAATGAATGGACTTACTTTTTCGTCGAACAAAACAGTGGAAATTTGTGGAGTTATGGTTGTGCCTTTTTTAATGAAATAATTTCCAACTTTAACATCTTTCGTTGTTTTATGAAGCAAATTTTGTGGTAATAAATTTACACTTCTCTGGACTTCATTGATGAATGCATTCAAATAAATTAATGAATTACGATCTGCAACGGTTATCCTTCGATCTGAAGCAATAACAGCATCCAATTCTTGATGAATTTTTTCTTGAATCTTTGGATTATGAATTAAATATAAAACTGAGAAAATTAATGTGTTTGCTGTTGTTTCTTGACCTAAAAGAAGTTTGAGAAAAAAGTTTTTTGAGAACTTTGGTCATGCTTGTTTCACAAAATTGAAACATCAAGTTTCATGCTGCCACTTTTTTGTGTGTACTTTCTTTTAAACTACTAACTAACTAACCTGCAACCCATAAATCCAATAATGATAAAACTAATTGAGTATCATTAAATGTTTCACTTTCATTTTTTTCTGCTTCTCGAAGATATGCTTCAACATAATTTTTTGGTTCACTAGCTCGATCATAATTGGATGATTTCATTTCAATTTTATGTTTTTGAATTTGTTCTTTACAATAATCACTAACAAAATTAAAATCACCCAAAAGCATATCCATTTGGCCTTTAAAATATGGAAAATATCTAACAGTTTTATTAAACATTAATCCTAATAAAATTGATGGAAAAGTCATCATTCGCATATGTCGAGCAATGCGATCTTTGTATTTAGCAAATTCCTTTTTTTCTTCTTCATCATGATATGCAAAACCAAAAAGAATTTGGTTTATAATATTGGATACTGTGATTTCAAATATTGGGATTAAATTTACTTCGATTGTTGTTGGTTGTTGTTTGGAATGATGGAATTGTTTGAATAAACCTTCGAGCATATTATCCAGCTCGCAAAGGATCTAAAAGTGAAGTTAATAATAATAATTTTACACCAGCAATTTTTGCATTAAACCAAAAGCTTTTTTTCGCAATCTTCCATCCACATATGTATGTACTTACTTTTTCTTCCATAACTCCTCGACCCATACCAAAATTTCTAAACACCTTTAATGCAAATCGACGATGTTCTCTCCAAATTTCACCTTCCGCAAGAATGATGCCTTGTTTTCCACCTCTTACATATGTATGATATTCGCCCATGGTGGTTCTTCCTGCATATGAATCACCATCTTTTATAAATGTTTCATTAATTAAATTATAATCTGCCACGACAACCACGGGTTGTTCAGAGATCCAATAAGTGTAAACATCACCATAAAGTTTTTGCCATTTTTTATATGTATCATATCCCGGTGGATTTAAAGCTACATCAATAAGATTTCCTATTATTGGAAGTGGTGGAGGACCTGTAAAAGAAAACGTTTAATGGAAGCTTTAGAAGTTGCTTGAAAGTTGGAGTTAATTTTATGGGAGTTGACTAATAACTTTTTTTTATCGCAGAAAGAAAGTGGCTTTCAACGAACATTTTTTATATCAAAGATCCTTTTTTAAAAATTACCTGGTGGCAAATCCTTTCGTTTCCAATAATAATTATAAAATAATATTAAACCCAAAATGGCAATAATTAAAACAACAAACATTTTTATTATTTTTTTAAAGTAAAAAAGTTTGAAGCAACAACCAAGTAAAGAATAAATAAGAAAAGGTAAAACTTTAACGTTTTCTTTTTATAAATATCATTTTATAATTTAGATCTCTCACAGAAAAATGAGCGAGAAAACATACATAATAAACTAGTTTTAATTTGTTGTTGTCCTATTACATATCAAAATCAATTACCTGCCTAATCTTCGTCATATATCACATTTTTTTCTTTTTTTCTTTTTTTGTAGTCGGTCATTCATCGTCAATTTTTAACTTCCTTGAACTAATGAAAAGGAATTTAAATGGGCAAAATATCTTTCTAATTTTTAGTTTAATGAAAAATCATTAACTAAATTGAATTTTGTAATAAACAACAAAGCCATTAATAGCATCTTAAAATTCCAAAGTTGATCAAAATGTGATTCACAAACTTCCAATTTTTAAAGCTCATCAAAAAATTAAAGATACAGTACTTGCTCGATCGATTACAAAATTGTTTGACTGGATTAGCTCAATGGAAACCTAAAATTGTTTCAAACCATTTTACTTTTACTTTATTAAAATGTCTCAAATGTGATGCTTTTGGTAAACCAATACTCCTCATAAATTTTTTTCTTTGACATTCCCATTTAAAGCTAGCATTTATGATTGTCGTCGTCTTTGGTTGGTCATTGCTGGGTGCTGTTTGCGTGCTTTCTTTTTACGTCGTCGTCGTGTTTTTCTTTCCTTCACCCATTTCTTTCTTTCTTTGCTGTTGCTCATGCTTACGAAATTGTTGTTTTTTTTGTTGTTGTTTGAACCTTCTTGTTTGTGAAAGAAAAGGACACTCGTTAAAAAAAATTGATTTTAACTAACTTTGTTGTGAAAATTTTTTTACTTTCTTATTTTCAAAATTTCATTATTATTATTATTTATTTTAAATCGATATTTTGTGAGAACCATCATTAATTGCATCCAAAATGGCATCGGTAGTATCTGTAAGATTCTTTCACCCAATAAATTTAACTCTTTTTTATATATTTGTTTTTCGAATCTTTAGGGCGCTGAAAAGGTCCTCGCCCCTGTTGCTGCTGTAATGGATGCAGCTAGACTTGGTAAAGCCATAGCTGATGATCTATCGGCTGGAACATCGGGTGAAAGAACTATCGAAACTGCAACATCTGTAGCAACATCATTCGCTACTAGTAAAGGTTTTGCAGTAGCTGGAGGTGAGGAAGAATTTTATTTACATATTCTTCAATTTTTTTTATTAACTATAAATTTCTTTTACAGCATCGATTGGTGCTTTAACTGGCGTTGGAGCTGCACCAGGAGCTGTAATAGGCGGAATAGTTGGAGCTGTAGCTACATCGGTTTCAACAAGTAATGGTACAACTACAACAACCATTGATGAAGTTATAACAACCACATCTTTCGTTGATCCCCATTAATTTTATTGTGATTAACTGTTTTATAATGTATATTTTTATTTGCTTATTTATAAAATAACGGGTTAGAGCAATAACATGCTAAAAGTTTTGATGAAAATAAAAGTTTTTTACATTAAAAAACCAAATCATTCCTAAAGGCTATAGTAAACATAAATAAAATAGCAGTCTCAGTTTTTAATTTATAAATAATTAATCATGGAAAAGAAAATTTAGTAAAATTCGTAAATGCTTGAAGCAAACCTTTAGAAAAAATTGGCTGGTGTTGCTCGAGTTTGTTTTAAAATCTCCGCCATTTTTTGCTGGCAAAAAGTCTAAAATGCATTTTCTTGTGAAACTTTTTTTTCTTCATCTTCGATGTTTGGAATTTTTTTACTTTTTCATCATCTTCCATTTTTCTGATTTTCTTCATCGCGTAATTTTCCAACAATGGCATATTCTCCATCACCTCATACTCGAAAGAGACGAAATGGCAGCCCTGAGGATCGTGGAAGATCCAATGAATCAAGAAGAAGACGAAGCAGAAGCAATGAACGTGAAAGAAGTCGACACCATGATGATCGAAGAAAATATGATAAAGAAAGGAGCCATGGTGACAAAAAGAAGGAAAAAGAAAGAAGCAGCAGAAGGTTAGTCACTTTTTGTTTTACCTTTGATTTTTAAACAGAACTAATCATGATTTCCTTTTCAGTAGAGATATTGTCAAAGAAGAACGAAATGATCCTCCTGCTCCATCAAATTCTTCAAAAACAAAGGTGGAAGCAACAGAAGAAAGAATACCATGGAATGAATTTCCTCCACCAAAAGTCAAACAAGAACCTCTTGATCCAACGATGGAACAACCAAAGCTCGAAGAAGAACCTATTGAAAAAGAAAAACCATCGTTGAAACCGTCGGGAAAGCTGCTGGAAGATACGAATATGGTCAATGGTGTCGTCGTCAAATATGTGGAACCTCCTGAAGCAAAGTTACCCAAAGTCAATTGGCAGCTTCATCCTTTTCGAGTGAGTTTTTTCTTGCACTTTTTCTTATCGCTTTTCAACTTTCATTTTTAGAATCAAGATGGCAAAGATCCTGAGCCACTTCCTGTTATGCATATTCATCGACGTTCTTTTTTTCTCATTGGAAGAGATCGCAAAGTGGTACATTTTCCTATGGATCATCCGTCATGTTCAAAACAACACGCTGCATTACAATTTCGCTCTCTGCCGTATACGAAGCCAACTGGTGAACGATCTCGTCGAACAAAACCATATCTGATTGATTTGGAATCTGCAAATGGAACGTATCTCAATGATGATCGAATTGAAGCAACAAGATATTATGGACTCAAACATGGTGATGAAATCAAATTTGGATTCTCTTCGAGGTCTTTTGTTATTCTGAATGCCACCGCTGCTATGGCTCAAATGGATGATGTTTCAAATGTGAAGAAAGAAGAAGAATCTGATGATGAAGAAGAAGAAGAAACTATGAAAGAAGAAGCTTCAACAAAGGAAGAAAAATTTGAATAACTGTTTTTGTTTTTTGTTTGTTTTGTATTGTATTGTATTGTGGCAGTATTTATTTTTGTTGCATGAATAAAGTTTATGATTACAAAAATTGTCTTGTTTTTTGAACTAATTTTACTTTTAAAAAAAGAGAGACACATTAAAGCTTTTTAACATTGTGAGAATTTTACGATTGAGAAGAGGAGTTGTTGTCAAAGTTGAAAGCGGAGAAGATTATGTTCGTCGATAACCTTGTGGTGGTGGTGTTACGGGTGGTTCATATGGATAAACATCACCAGCAGATGGAGATCCACCATATGCATTCTCATTTTTCGGTGCAATGTAAACATTATTATTGTAATTTTCGTCATCATATGCAGCAAGAAGAGAAAATTGTCCACTTGCAATTCTTTCACATTCTTTGAGATGCCTATAATTTTAACTTATTTAGCTTGTTTATTTATAGTTAATGGTCATGTTTGTGAGGTTACTAAAAGCATTTTCGGGCTGCATTTTTGTTGAATACAAAAGACAATTTTGATTTTGGACACAAAAGTTAGGGTTTGCTTGTTTTGTGGAATAAAACCCATTGAACAAAGCAACTTACAAATAAAGTTTGTAAACAATCCAAACGAAGAAAGCTTCAAGCAATGCCACAGCCAAATAAACAAGAATAATGAGGTATCCAAGAATTCGAGTAGCTAAAAATCCTTTATCATAAACCTTTCAAGTTGAGTATTAACTTGTTAGAATCTTACATTCATCACTCATATGATAATCACCTTGTCCAAGAAGTGATCGAATACCTTTATATCTTTCAAAGAGCAATAAAATTGCTGTAACCAATGCAACGATGAATAAAAATAAAGTTAAAAATATTTGTGAAAATAAATGTGGTATAACCCAATTAGCTTTTTGTTTAACAATTGCAAGAATTAAGATGATAATACCAATGATAATAATTATGAGACTGATGATACCTTTAAAATAAATGGGTTTAAATTAAATTAACTAACTAACTGTGTGACGCATTGAAGCTATTAGATATCGCAAAAATGGTTAAATGGAAGTTAGTTGCTCCGGTTGATTATGGATGCTTCCAAATTTGGGTTAGTTTAGGCAAAAATTTAACTCCGGTTTAGAAACAAAAGTGTTTTTTTGAAATAAAGATGTAAGTAAGAAAATAATTTACCAACAAAAAACCAAAAAAAATATGGTGAACCAAAAACTTGAAAATTTCTGAATAAACCATAAAGTGCTAAAATGCATAACACGGTTTCAACGATGCAAACAATGTATCCGGCTGTCTAAAAAATTTATGATTTATTATTGCTGATGGCTAAAGCAACAACAACAGCGTGGTCACTTACTTTTACATTACAACAGCATACTCGATTTGTTGTTGCATAATTTTCTGGCTTCTCTGAAGGTGGTGGTGGAGGAGATTGGTAAGATTTTGGTTTAACCATTGTTACTAAAATGAGAGGTTGCAATTAACCGACATTGCTACGGTAATGAATGAGCAAGCACGAAAACAGCGAAAGTTAAGGAATAAATAATTTTTTTCTCCCAATCGTTTGGTTTTATAAAATCCAGAAAAAGGTGCAAAAATGTGAAAATCTATAGTATTCTTTTTTAAAGGCGGTTAGCTTTAAAAAAATATAAAGAAGCTTCCAAAAAGTAAAGTTTTATTTATAGAAAAAAGTAAACAACCACTCAAAAACAAAAACTAACTAATCAATGGATGGATCAATGAATGAAAGACACAAATAGCAATCAACTTATTTTTTTTACTTATCTTTGAAGCATTTTTTTGAGCTCAATATTTTTTTCTCAACAACTTTTTGCATAATCAGTAAAGTAAAAAATCTTCCATAAAAAAAACAACATAGACAGTTGCCCTCATTTGTTTCTTTTTCTATCAGTAACTCGACAACTTCCTTGGTGTTATTGAAGGATCAATTTTTCAAGGGCAACCCTTTTTTTCTGTGGCCAATTATAAAGCAAGCATAAAGGTTAGACGATGCCGACAGACTTACTAACTAACTAACAAATTACACAGGTATCACAAAGATGAGAAGAAGAAAGAAGAAAAAATGGCTTGAAACGCCCCCACACAAGCATTATCTTTTTCTTCTTGGTCGTGAAAGATTTATCTTTCTTTTGGCTTTAACTTTAACTTTGGCAACACAAATAATAAAAATAAGATCCCTTTAACTTTCAAGACTTTAAAAAAGGAAAAAAAAGCAGCCGTAAAGCATTTATTTTTTCAAGCAATTTTTTTTTGCTTGTGGCAATGCAAGAAAAAAAATCAAAAAAGCAACGACGACAAAAAAAAAGAAGAAGCATGATATAAAGTTTTTTTTGCTTTGTTTTTTGTTTGTTTGTTGCCGCCATCAACGTTGCTGCCAGCTGTTGTTGCTTGTTGCTACCAAGTCAATTTCATGATCCATTTCAATCTTCTTCTTTTTTATTTTGATTGAATTTTGATTTAAAGAAAAAAGCAAGAGAACTTTAAAAAATCAAAAAGAAAAAACAAATTATAAAAGATTTTAAAAGTTTGAAAGCAAAGATTATCCAGAATTAAAAACATGAATTCTGACAAAACAGAGAGAAGCTGAGATTAAAAATTTATAAATGCAAACTATGGCCAGCCTTTTTTATGAAAATTTCGCCGGTTTTAACACGTTTATCTAAAGCATTAAAATTAGTTCAAGAAATGGATTTCGAGATAATTTAAAAGAGGAATAAAAAATAAAGGCAATCAAAATATGGATACTTCTGAAATGACAAGTTATAATAATGAGATAAGGTAGCATAGAAATTATCACAAAGAAAACCGGTCAAAAAATTTTTTTAGACTTTTATAATATTTAGGATAAAGGTTTTCCATTTTTTTGAAGTTGGAGGATAACTTCAAACAAACATATGTACATTACAAAAAACTTTTTTTTTAAGATTTTAAACTCAAAATCGAGATAAAATTTATAATCACTATTTTGGATATCCAAGATTTACTTGTAAATTTTATTCTTTTCTTTTTTTTTAAAAATGGATAACGACCCAGAAGAACCTGTTTTTGAGTTGGCTAAAAAACAACTGAAAAAAGAGAGAGGAAATAATTGCTTCCCCAAAAAAATAAAATAGTTAGTAAATTAAAAAATCGACCAACAAACAAACATATACTTTTTTACATCAAACAAAAAAAAGTACTAAAGTTTTTTAATCAAAACAAAAAATAAAAAATGAACACTTTCAAAAAAGAGGAGGGAAAAAATAAACACCACGTACAACATACATACAATTCCAGAAAAGAAATAAAAAAATAACAAATGATCGGAAATGGAACGAATGAATTCAACAACAAAAAAAAATACAAGAAAAGACAGAAGAAGAAGAAGAAAAAACGTTATGTATTGTTTTTAGCCGTTGTTATTATTTTTGTTTTTCTTTTGTAAAAAAGAATTTTGAGCAAAAAAAATGAATGAATAAAATAAAAAACAAAATATTGCACTGTTTTTTTTTTTTGGAAGCTTCTTTTTTTCTAATTTTCCAAAAAGAAAAAAGAAGCGTGAGAATGCGCTTATTATTACCCTTCTCGTTGTCGTCTTCAACCTTCACTACCTCCAACAACAAAAAAAAACCAAGAATATGAGTACGAAGAAAAAAAAGTATGAGAGTGAATGAATAAATAATAAATAAATAGAAAATCACCTTCACCACGACCAAAAAAAAAGAAGAAGAAGAAAGTGAAACTTTTGTGTAATTTTGAGATTATCTTTTTTTTTCTTATTAAAGGTAAAGTAAAAAATATGAGAAAAGCGAAGAAAAAAAAATTTAAAATTGATTCCGAAAAAAAAAGTAAAAATGAAAAATATTTTTAAAAATTTAATGCAAAATTATAATAACCTGGACAGCAAATAATTTTTTTGTAAAAATACAGTTACAAATAGTTAATTGAAGCAAACACCTTAGAATTTCTAACTTGAATCAACCAGAATAAAATTTGTCGGCTGCTTTATTTAAAAAAAGCAGCTACATAAAAATTAGTAGCAAAGAAAACGTATGCAAGCTCATCACTGGGAAAGATTTTCTTTAGTTTTTACTTTTTAACTTTTTAACTTTGAAGGACAGGAAGTTAACAGGAAATTTTATCTCTTTTCTTTCTTTTTTGCAACATTAGTAAAAAATTTAGTATTTTTGTTCAGAAAGCTTCTTTTTTTTATCGTTCTTTGAATTGTTTGTAGGAAATCGGTTCCAATTTGGTTTATTGGTGCTGAACTTAAAAATCGTTGCCGTTGAAAAACTAACTTAATTTATGTATTTTTTGTTTAAAGCTTTCTAAATTGCATAGTGTATATTAGTTACTTGTTTTACTTTAATGCAAACAAAAGTTCCAAAGACTAAAAAAAAGTATCTAGAAAAAAAAAATTCGTTTACCAAAACTTTTTTTCTTTCTAATCCCTCCTTTATCAAAATGATTTTTGATTGTTGTAAACAACATTTCATTTTTTTGTGTTTTTATTGGAAAACTTTAAACTTTTGATTCTCAAAGAAGCATATGATAATGATAAATATTTAATGAGACCACAATGCGACAAAAATAGATAAAATTAAACAAAAGATGCTTAAAGTGGTTGTGTTAATTCCATTGTCGTCATTGTTTGAAGCTCTTGTTGTCGGTTTTTGTGCATTTGGATCGGGTCCACATTGAGCATTACATTTATCGGTTTCACAAATATATAAATCCATTTGCAAACAAGTCAAAATCCATGGGCTAAAAGAAATTATTTAGAAAAAATAAAATTTATTGCAAAACTAACTAATTTTGAATACAAGCTGTACTAGTGGTTGAGTAATTTCCTCCATTATTTGGTGTACCATAACTGATTGTATTCGTTGATAAACAATAATAAAGTGTCCCTTGTGGCATATCGCAATCAGTAATATTATCGGCTGCATGCATATGATCTGAAAATGAAACCTTTTTTAGAACATTTCAAATGGCAAAAATTCTTACTATATCCACAATAATTACATCCTGTTTTCTCCACAGGTTTAGCATCGGGAGAATCATTGGATAAACAAGTAATGCTTGCTAGGATTGAATTCAAACAAAATCCAAACAAAATAATGCTAAAAATAAAAACTTTTGACATATGTATTTAAATTTCTCAATAGCTCCAATAAACTTCGAATCTGAATGCTATTAACCACATTTTTTGATCACTCTTATATCAAAGTTTTACCAACTGAAACGTCATAAGAATCATTATTTCAATTAACTTTGGGAACTATTGCTCCTAAAAAATTTTGATAAGTCCCAAAAAAATTTTTAGGTGGAGTTATTATGACGAACTAACCAACATTTCTTTGTTAGCAAAAGTGTGCAAAAGTGGAATTAGAAGATTAAATAATTTCCTTACTTTTAGATTCTTATCACACTTTTGAAATTATTGAAGGAGAAAAAAATATTTGGGCGTTAGCATTTCCATCAAAAAAAGGTAAGCTTACTGTGAATTTTTAGGAGGAACCACCGTGTATTGTAAATGAGTCATTTCTTATTATTCATAAACAGTCAACAACTAAATCAAAAATAATTAAATTAATGGATTCGTGTTCTCACGGGCTGTGAAAATATCGTCTTTTATTTTAAATACTTTGGACGCATCTTTTTATTTTTTTTTCAATGGCACAAATCGTGGATTACTTTTTTTGTTGTGAATTATTTAGATTTGCCAAAATAAAAAACATTCATATTTTTTATTCATAAATCTTTAAAACAAAAATAAACCACAAACACTTGCTTTAGTTTAATAAAAAAATAAATAATAAATTATGATTTATTAGGTGTAAGTTTATCACCAACGGCTTCAACAATTTCTTTAACACCGTTTTTAAATTCTTTGGCACTTTTTTTTATTCCATTTTTAATACTTTCTGCACCTTCTTGGAAATCGAAAGCGACGCTGCTTTCAGCATCTTGATTTAATAGTTGTTGTTGATATGCTTTATCATCATCTCTATCCATGGCTTAGCTTTTTTTGTTTGGAAGGGAAATAAACTATAAATAATAATATTTAATAAAAATTAATGGATAAAAAGAAAGTATTTTATTTTTATCGCGCGAAAAAAAAATAAAAAAATGGATTGGTTTAAGGCTGAAAAAATAAAAAACACGCCGTAAAATGAAAAGTTAGTTTTTACGAATGAAAGTTATTTTGGTAATGAAAAAAAAACATTTTGAAATGATAGCCGAGAACAAAAAATGCTTTGAACTTCCCTTTTTCCTTCTCTTTCTTTTCTTTCTTCTCTTTCTTATACGCTTTGTTTTTTTATTTTTTCATACATCAAAAAGCATTATTTTCAGGCTAGCTGTTTACTTTAGTCTTGAGTTTTATTTTATCCCTCTCTTTCAGCTGACTGACCGATGTTGTTGTTGTTGATGCTTTTGATGCTGCAAGCAAGAAAGCCAACAAAATTTCATCAGCAGAAGAAAAAATGAAGGAAGGATGATATGTTAAAATAACTCACGATAGGATTGATCAATTGATAATTTTAGTAAAAAAAAACCTTTTTAATTGCATTTAAAAAGATAATTAATCAAAAATAAAAGGAAAATGAAAAAAATTAGTTCAAAAAGTTATGTACTTTACACTTTTTATTTTATCAAAGTTCAAAATATTTTATGGGAAGAAAAAGAGAGATAAGTGCAAATTGTTTGTTCGATGAAATCTTCAAAATTATTAAAACGAAATTAAACCAGTGGATCCACGGGTCAATTAACATTAGATAGGTATACCATAACAATAAAATATGCCATAACAATAAAAGAAAATTCCATTTAATTTGATACCAAACACGACAAAAAAAAATAAAAAAAGTGGCGCTTCGCGCCCCTTGATGTGGTATTGGTGATCCTACTATCATTCTTAATTATCCAAGGATTCATGATAATTCACCTAAAGATCCATTAAATGCTAACATGGAGATCCAACATACTAATGCAAAAAGATTCAACGCTCATTTTTTTGATCCACTTAAAAAATTCATAAGCTTCATGGCTTTACCGGGTTTTGTATATCTTTGAAGGTATTTGTAAAACTTTTTAAATACAAACAAATTCTTTCAAGAGAATTGGTAATTCAAAATTTGGGTAAATATTTGTTTAAAAAATATTTGGTTTAATCTCAAAAAAATAGGGGATAAATGTTTTATTTAAAAAGGAGACGATAATTCGTATAAAAAAATGCTAATAAAATTTTGAAATTGATGCTAAACATTTTCAAAGCTTTTCTAGTAAAATTGGACGGAAAAGAAAAATGATTCAAAATTGTATGGCAGAGGATGAGAGAAATTTGCTTCCCTTTGCTTTGAAAAAAATTTGCAGGTTGCGAAAAAAATTTTCAACAAAAGTTTTGAAAAATTTTTACGCTCCAAAAAAGTTGTGGGAATGCCAAACGCTCTATTTTATAGCAGTATTTTAAAAATTCATTAGGAGAATCCTATTCGATATATGTTCCCATCCCAGACCTCCGATTTTGATAGTTAAACAATGTCATTAGGAAAAAGTTTTAGTCAAAAAACCGTTAAAAACGTACTATTAACTAATGAATAGGTTGAAAGCCAGGAAATAATGATTTCCAACACATATTAATGGTGCTAGAACATATAAAAGTATATACTAACCGACTGGGTTGGCGTGGGAGGCACCCCTGTTTTTTTATGTGTACTATAGAACCAGTGGATCCACGGGTCAATTTACATTAAATAGGTATGCCATAACAATAAATAAAATTCCATGATTTGATAGGAAACGCGACATAAAAAAAAATATAAAAAAAAGGGGCGCTTCGCGCCCCTTGATATGGTATTAGTGATCCACCCATTTTTCATAATGATCCAAGGATCCATGATAATCCACCAATAGATCCATTAAATGGTAAAAGGGCAGAATTTAAAAATGGTTATTAAAGTAAAACCGATTACGTATTTGCCTCTCAAAGATCCACCTTATTGTTCTTAATTTATCATCCCAAAACTATACGAAAATCTTCCAAAAAGCAGAGAAAATCCACCAATATCCATAAATAAAATCCTTTTAAACTTTAAAAAAGATACACAAATAGTATTTAATTGATCCACTTAAAAAATTTCATAAGCTTCATGGCTTTATCGGGTTTTGTAGAATTTTGAAGGTATTTGTAAAACTTTTTAAAAACAAACAAATTCTTTCAAGAGAATTGTTAATTCAAAATTTGGGTAAAGATTTAGTGAAAAAAATATTTGGTTTGCTCTCAAAAAAAGGATTACAAAAAATAGGGGAAAATTGTTTATTTAAAAAATGAGTCGTTAATTTGGATAAAAAAATGTTATTCAAAATTTTAAAATTGATGCTAAACATTTTCAAAGCTTTTCTAGTAAAATACGACGGAAAAGAAAAATGATTCAAAATTGTATGGCAGAGGATGAGAGAAATTTGCTTCCCTTTGCTTTGAAAAAAATTTGCAGGTTGCGAAAAAATTTTTCAACAAAAGTTTTGAAAAATTTTTACACTCCAAAAAAGTTGTGGGAATGCCAAACGCTCTATTTTATAGCAGTATTTTAAAAATTCAAAAGGAGAATCCTATTCGATATATGTTCCCATCCCAGGCCTCCGTTTTTGATAGTTAAACGTTTAGATGGAAAAAAAGTTTTAGTCAAAAAACATGAAAAAACACGTTATTAACTAATGTAAAGGTTGAAAGCCATGAAATAATGATTTTAAGCACTTATTAATGGTGCTAGAACATATAAATATGTTAGCCATTCATCTGGAAAGGGAAGGGAGGCACCCCTGTTTTTTCTTGTGTACTGGGGAACCAGTGGATCCACGGGTCAATTTATATTAAATAGGTATGCCATAACAATAAATAAAATTCCATGATTTGATAGGAAACGCGACATAAAAAAAAATATAAAAAAAAGGGGCGCTTCGCGCCCCTTGATATGGTATTAGTGATCCACCCATTTTTCATAATGATCCAAGGATCCATGAAAATCCACCAATAGATCCATTAAATGGTAAAAGGGCAGATTTTAAAAATGGTTATTAAAGTAAAACCGATTACGTATTTGCCTCTCAAAGATCCACCTTATTGTTCTTAATTTATCATCCCAAAACTATACGAAAATCTTCCAAAAAGCAGAGAAAATCCACCAATATCCATAAATAAAATCCTTTTAAACTTTAAAAAAGATACACAAATAGTATTTAATTGATCCACTTAAAAAATTTCATAAGCTTCATGGCTTTATGGTGTTTTGGAAAAAAAACTTTGCAGCTATGCGTGAAACTTTTTATTGAAAATCAATAAACAAATTTGATAAGTTAGAATAATTTTAAAAATAATTATCATGTTTTGGTCAAAAAAATAAATAAAATGCTAATTTTTCATTATTATCATTTATTTATGCAAATTAAACATATTCATAAGTCCTAAGAAACGTTTATAAAAATTTTTAAAATTCTTTCAAGAGAATTCCTAATTCAAAAAATTTCGTTAAAAATTTGGTCAAAAAATATTTGGATAACTCAAAAAAAGGATTTCAAAAAATAGGGGAAAAAGCTTTAGCGAATTGGTATAAAAAATATGCTAATAAAATTTTGAAATTGATGGTAAACATTTTCAAACTTTTTATAGAGAAAAATTAAGGAAGTAAAAAATGATTCAAAAATGTATGGCAGAGGATGAGAGAAATTTGCTTCCCTTTCCTTTGAAAAAAATTTGCAGGTTGCGAAAATTTTTTTTGCTGAAAGTTTTGAAAAAATTTTTACACTCCAAAAAAGGTATTGCTCGTACCATTTCCTCTATTTATAGCTTATAAATTAACAAACTAAAAGGAAAATCAGATTCATTATTATATGAAAACGTCCAAGTTAAAGTTTCATAGTTAAACAATATCATGGAAAAAAAGTTTTAGTCAAAAAACCGTGAAAAATCATGAAAAATGAGTTATTAACTAATTAAAGGGTTGAAAGCCCGGAAATAATGATTTTAAGCACTTAATAATGGTGCTAAAACATATAAATATGTTAGCCATTCATCTGGAAAGGGAAGGGAAGCACCCCTCTTTTTTTATGTGTACTGGGGAACCAGTGGATCCACGGGTCAATTTACATTAGAATAGGTATGCCATAACAATAAATAAAATCCCATGATTTGATAGCAAACGCGACATAAAAAAAATTTAAAAAAAAGGGGAGCTTCGCGCCCCTTGATATGGTATTAGTGATCCACCCATTTTTCATAATGATCCAAGGATCCATGAAAATCCACCAAAAGATCCATTAAATGGTAACTGGGGAGATCCAACCTACAAATCCAAAAAGATTCAACACTCATTTTTATTTGATCCATTTAAAAATTTTTATAAGTTCTATGGCTTTATCGGGTTTTGTTAAACTTTATTCCCTTAGATTCACGCAAAATTAAAAGCATTTTCCTCAAAACTAATTAATTATGCAAATTTTTTATGTCAAATTTGTATAATTAAACATACCGAAAATTATTAATTCCTCGTTTAAAATGATTCACAAAAGATTAATAATCAAATGCACCCAAAGAACTATAAAAATCCACATTTTATGCAAATTTCTCCATAATTATGAATATTTATGATACCCAAAAATTTGCATAAATTATTTTAATAATATTCCCCTCCATTTTATAAATAAACATAATCAAATTTTTTTTATCATCTCCTAGGATTCGAACTTTTTTCCATTCACAAATCCACCGCCTTCCACCATTGCGTCACACATGCAAGGGAAGGAAAAATGCAGGTTGCGAAAAAAATTTCAACAAAAGTTTTGAAAACTTTTTTACACCAAAAAAAGGCAAACGAAATACCAAACCCTCTATTTTATAGCATTATTTTAAAAATTCATTAGGAGAATCCTATTCGATATATGTTCCCATCCCAGACCTCCGGTTTTGATAGTTAAACGTTTAGTTGGAAAAAAAGTTTTAGTCAAAAAACCGTAAAAAACACGTTATTAACATCTCATTAGGTTGAAAGCCAGGAAATAATGATTTTAAGCACTTAATAATGGTGCTAGAACATATAAATATGTTAGGCATTCATCTGGAAAGGGAAGGGAAGCACCCCCTTGGATTTCTATGTAATGGGAACCAGTGACACGGGATCCACATATGTTTTTAAAAAAAAAATATAAATTAAAATAGATAAGAATGAGCTCTTCATTTTGATACCAAATATGTAGTAAGGAGAATGAAAAAAGGGGCGCTTCGCGCCCCTTGAAGTGGAAGTTATCATCCATCCACCCAAAGATCCATCAACCCAAAGATCCATAAACCCAAAGATCCATCAACCCAAAGATCTATCAACCCAAAGATCCATCAACCCAAAGATCTATCAACCCAAGGATCCATCAACCCAAAGATCTATCAACCCAAGGATACCGAGAAATCCACCCAAAGATCCATCAACCCAAAGATCCATCAACCCAAAGATCTATCAACCCAAGGATCTATCAACCCAAGGATACCGAGAAATCCACCCAAAGATCCATCAACCCAAAGATCCATCAACCCAAAGATCCATCAACCCAAAGATCCATCAACCCAAAGATCCATCAACCCAAAGATCCATCAACCCAAAGATACCGAGAAATCCACCCAAAACAGTAAAGAGATCCATAAAAATCCACATAAAGATACATCCACCCTAAGATCGATCAACCAAAAGTTCGATCTACCTTAGTCAAATATCCACCCGAAGCTCTCCTAATATCCACCAAAATATCCACGAAAATCCACCGAAAACAGTTGAAAGATCCATGGAAATTCACCCAAGGATCATTCAAATTCCGCGGAAGGATCTATCATAACCCACCCGAAGATCCATAAAAATCAACCCGTGGATCATTCAAAATCAATCCAAGAATTTTTCTAAATCCACTCAAAGAACGGTAAAAATCCATAAAAATCCACTCACAGATCCATAAACCCAAAATCCATAAACACAAAAACCATCGAAAATCCACCAAAAGATCGATCAACCAAAGATACATTACCCCAAATTTGGTCAAAAACATTAAAAATATGCTAATTTTTCGATAAATATCGCTTTTTTATTATTCTAATTATGTTATAAAATTAGCATAAATTATTTTAATAATATTTCCCTCCATTTTATAGTTAAAGATATTCAAAAAAATTATTTACATCTCCGCGGTTTCGAACTTCCATCAACCTTTCAATACACCGCCTTCCACCACTGAGCAAGTGCGACAAAGGAAGGGAAAATGCATGTTGCAAAATTTTTTCATCGATTTTTGAAAAAAAAAAATGGTACCTTAATAATGCAAACGGGGCCAACTTTTCTCTAAGCCCAATAACTTTAGTTAAAATATAAAAAGGAAAATCAAATTTGTCATATTCTGAAGTTCTGCACCTCCTAGTTTCATAGTTAAACCATTGAATGGAAAAAAAGTTTTAGTCAAAAAACTGTGATTTTCGCGAAAAACTTTAAATTATGCTAATTAATCGTTAAAAAGCCAAGATATTATGATAAATAGCATTAAATAATGATATATAATTAGTTTTGAAATAGTTACTAACCACTTTAATAGGATGGGAACCTCCCATAAATTTTTCTGTGTTTAGAGGAACCAGTGACACGGGATCCACGTATATTAATATAGGCACATAGATAAAGGAAATTGAGCACTTCATTTTGATACCAAACATGTATAGTAAAAGAATGAAAGGGGCGCTTCGCGCCCCTTGAAGTGACGAATTTGTTCCATCAACCCAAAGATCCATCAACCCAAAGATCCATCAACCCAAAGATCCATCAACCCAAAGATCCATCAACCCAAAGATCCATCAACCCAAAGATCCATCAACCCAAAGATCCATCAACCCAAAGATCCATCAACCCAAAGATCCATCAACCCAAAGATCCATCAACCCAAAGATCCATCAACCCAAAGATCCATCAACCCAAAGATCCATCAACCCAAAGATCCATCCACTTAAGGATCCCGAGAAATAAACCCAAAACAGTAAAGAGATCCATAAAAATCCACCTAAAGATACATCCACCCTAAGATCGATCAACCAAAAGATCGATCAACCTTAGTCAAATATCCACCCGAAGCTCTCCTAATATCCACCAAAATATCCACGAAAATCCACCGAAAACAGTTGAAAGATCCATGGAAATTCACCCAAGGATCATTCAAATTCCGCGGAAGGATCTATCATAACCCACCCGAAGATCCATAAAAATCAACCCGTGGATCATTCAAAATCAATCCAAGAATTTTTCTAAATCCACTCAAAGAACGGTAAAAATCCATAAAAATCCACTCACAGATCCATAAACCCAAAATCCATAAACACAAAAACCATCGAAAATCCACCCAAAGATCGATCAACCAAAGATACATTACCCCAAAGATCGATCAACCAAAAGATCCAAGATTCTCCACCCGTGGATCCTGAAGCTCTTCAAAAGTCCATTAAAATCCACCAAATACAATAAAAAGATCTATTAAAGTCCACCCAAACCATTGAAATCCATCCAAAAATCTTTTAAAATCCACTCAAAGATCGATAAAAATCCACCCAAAAATCCATAAAAAATCCACCCGAGGATCCATCATAATCCACCAAAAGGTATATAAAGATCCATCCAAACATCCATTTCCCAAAAGATCAATAAAACAAAAGATCGATCAACCTTTGTCAAATATCCACCCGTAGCTCTTCTAATATCCACCAAAAGATCCATGAAAATCCACTAAAAACAATTAAAAGATCCATTAAGATCCTCCGAAAATAATTAAATAGATCCATTAAAGTTAACCGAAAACAGTTGAAAGATCTATGGAAATCAACGCAAAGATCCTTTTAAAATAATCCCACTTTTCCCTAAAATCTATCTAAAGATCCGTTGAAATCCATCTTTACCCCCTTAATTATCCACCCAAAGATAAAATCCACCAAAAGATCCATAAAAATTCACCAAAATATGAGAGAAAATCCACACAAACCATCTCTGCTCTCTACCTAAACTCCTCTAATATTAACCAAATTCACTTGAAGATCCAAATTTATCCACCATTTTGTAAGTAAAACAATTATTTATGTAAATTTTTCAACCAAATTTGAATAATTAAATATGCAAAAATTTATTTAAAACCCTTTTAAAAATAATTTCCATTGTTTTATAATTGTTTGGGGTCAAAAATATAAAAAATATGCTAATTTTCCATAATTATCCATATATTTATTAACCAAATATACCCAAAAATTATTTTTATAATTAATTATAATATTCCCCTCCATTTTATAGTTAAAGAAATTCAAAAAAATAATTTACATCTCCTGTGTTTCGAACTTTCTTCCACCTATCAATCCACCGCCTTCCACCACTGAGCAAATTTGACAAAGGAAGAGAAAATGCATGTTGCAAAAAAATTTCATCGATTTTGAAAAAAAAAAATGGATGCTAAAATAATTCTTTCCACGGGTTTTTAGAAATTCCCAGATGCTTTATTGATAAAACTAAAAGGAAAATCCCATTCCATATTAGTTCGCATACGTCGTAACAAAATTTCATAGTTAAAGCATATGTTGGAAAAAAAGTTTTAGTCAAAAAACTGCTAAAATCGTGAAAAAACACTTTTCAGTATATTTGAATATTAAAAAGCCCAAAAATTATGATAAATACCATAGATAATGGATATATAATTAGTTTTGAGATAGTTACTAACCGTCTTAACCCTATGGAGATCACCCATAAATTTTTATGTGTTTAGAGGAACCAGTGACACGGGATCCACGTATATTAATATAGGCACATAGATAAAGGAGAATGAGCACTTCATTTTGATACCAAACATCTATAGTAAAAGAATGAAAGGGGCGCTTCGCGCCCCTTGAAGTGACGAATTTGTTCCATCAACCCAAAGATCCATCAACCCCAAGATCCATCAACCCAAAGATCCATCAACCCAAAGATCCATCAACCCAAAGATCCATCAACCCAAAGATCCATCAACCCAAAGATCCATCAACCCAAAGATCCATCAACCCAAAGATCCATCAACCCAAAGATCCATCAACCCAAAGATCCATCAACCCAAAGATCCATCAACCCAAAGATCCATCAACCCAAAGATCCATCAACCCAAAGATCCATCAACCCAAAGATCCATCAACCCAAAGATCCATCAACCCAAAGATCCATCAACCCAAAGATCCATCAACCCAAAGATCCATCAACCCAAAGATCCATCAACCCAAAGATCCATCAACCCAAAGATCCATCAACCCAAAGATCCATCAACCCAAAGATCCATCAACCCAAAGATCCATCAACCCAAAGATCCATCAACCCAAAGATCCATCAACCCAAAGATCCATCAACCCAAAGATCCATCAACCCAAAGATCCATCAACCCAAAGATCCATCAACCCAAAGATCCATCCACTTAAGGATCCATCCATTTAAGGATCCCGAGAAATACACCCAAAACAGTAAAGAGATCCATAAAAATCCACCTAAAGATACATCCACCCTAAGATCGATCAACCAAAAGATCGATCAACCTTAGTCAAATATCCACCCGAAGCTCTCCTAATATCCACCAAAATATCCACGAAAATCCACCGAAAACAGTTGAAAGATCCATGGAAATTCACTCAAGGATCATTCAAATTCCGCGGAAGGATCTATCATAACCCACCCGAAGATCCATAAAAATCAACCCGTGGATCATTCAAAATCAATCCAAGAATTTTTCTAAATCCACTCAAAGAACGGTAAAAATCCATAAAAATCCACTCACAGATCCATAAACCCAAAATCCATAAACACAAAAACCATCGAAAATCCACCAAAAGTTCCATCCACCCAAAGATCGATCAACCAAAGATACATTACCCCAAAGATCGATCAACCAAAAGATCCAAGATTCTCCACCCGTGGACCCTGAAGCTCTTCAAATGTCCATTAAAATCCACCAAATACAATAAAAAGATCTATTAAAGTCCACCCAAACCATTGAAATCCATCCAAAAATCTTTTAAAATCCACTCAAAGATCGATAAAAATCCACCCAAAAATCCATAAAAAATCCACCCGAGGATCCATCATAATCCACCAAAAGGTATATAAAGATCCATCCAAACATCCATCCAAACATCCATTTCCCAAAAGATCAATAAAACAAAAGATCGATCAACCTTTGTCAAATATCCACCCGTAGCTCTTCTAATATCCACCAAAAGATCCATAAAAATAGACCAAAAACAGTTAAAAGATCCATTAAAAATTCACCAAAACATGAGAGATAATCCACACAAACTTTCTCAAATATCCACCTAAACTCCTCTAATATCAACCTTAATTCACTTGAATATCCAAATTTATCCACCATTTTATAAGTAAAACAAAAATAATTATGCAAAATTTTCGATATTTTGCATAAATAAATATGCAAAAATTTATTTAAAACCCTTTTAAAAATAATTTCCATTGTTTTATAATTGTTTGGGGTCAAAAATATAAAAAATATGCTAATTTTCCATAATTATCCTTATATTTATTAACCAAATATACCCAAAAATTATTTTTATAATTAATTATAATATTCCCCTCCATTTTATAGTTAAAGAAATTCAAAAAAATTATTTACATCGCAGAGGTTTCGAACTTTCATCCATTCGCAAGTTCACCGCCTTCCACCACTGAGCAAATGCGACAAAGGAAGAGAAAATGCATGTTGCAAAAAATTTTCATTGATTTTTTGAAAAAAAAAATTGGACCTTAAAATAATTTTGTGCAGAAGATTTTGAAATACCCAGAGGCTTTATTGGAAAAACGGCAAGGAAAATCAAATTCCATATATATTTTTACATGTCGTTACAAAAGTTCATAGTTAAACCATTGGATGGAAAAAAAGTTTTAGTCAAAAAACTGAGATTTTCGCGAAAAACTTTAAATTATGCTAATTAATTGTTAAAAAGCCAAGATATTATGATAAATAGCATTAAATAATGATATATTATTAGTTTTAAGATAGTTACTAACCACTTTAATAGGATGGGAACCTCCCATAAATTTTTCTGTGTTTAGAGGAACCAGTGACACGGGATCCACATATGTTTTTAAAAAAAAAATATAAATTAAAATAGATAAGAATGAGCTCTTCATTTTGATACCAAATATGTAGTAAGGAGAATGAAAAAAGGGGCGCTTCGCGCCCCTTGAAGTGGAAGTTATCATCCATCCACCCAAAGATCCATCAACCCAAAGATCCATAAACCCAAAGATCCATCAACCCAAAGATCCATCAACCCAAAGATCTATCAACCCAAAGATCCATCAACCCAAAGATCTATCAACCCAAGGATCCATCAACCCAAAGATCTATCAACCCAAGGATACCGAGAAATCCACCCAAAGATCCATCAACCCAAAGATCCATCAACCCAAAGATCCATCAACCCAAAGATCCATCAACCCAAAGATCCATCAACCCAAAGATACCGAGAAATCCACCCAAAACAGTAAAGAGATCCATAAAAATCCACATAAAGATACATCCACCCTAAGATCGATCAACCAAAAGTTCGATCTACCTTAGTCAAATATCCACCCGAAGCTCTCCTAATATCCACCAAAATATCCACGAAAATCCACCGAAAACAGTTGAAAGATCCATGGAAATTCACCCAAGGATCATTCAAATTCCGCGGAAGGATCTATCATAACCCACCCGAAGATCCATAAAAATCAACCCGTGGATCATTCAAAATCAATCCAAGAATTTTTCTAAATCCACTCAAAGAACGGTAAAAATCCATAAAAATCCACTCACAGATCCATAAACCCAAAATCCATAAACACAAAAACCATCGAAAATCCACCAAAAGATCGATCAACCAAAGATACATTACCCCAAATTTGGTCAAAAACATTAAAAATATGCTAATTTTTCGATAAATATCGCTTTTTTATTATTCTAATTATGTTATAAAATTAGCATAAATTATTTTAATAATATTTCCCTCCATTTTATAGTTAAAGATATTCAAAAAAATTATTTACATCTCCGCGGTTTCGAACTTCCATCAACCTTTCAATACACCGCCTTCCACCACTGAGCAAGTGCGACAAAGGAAGGGAAAATGCATGTTGCAAAATTTTTTCATCGATTTTTGAAAAAAAAAAATGGTACCTTAATAATGCAAACGGGGCCAACTTTTCTCTAAGCCCAATAACTTTAGTTAAAATATAAAAAGGAAAATCAAATTTGTCATATTCTGAAGTTCTGCACCTCCTAGTTTCATAGTTAAACCATTGAATGGAAAAAAAGTTTTAGTCAAAAAACTGTGATTTTCGCGAAAAACTTTAAATTATGCTAATTAATCGTTAAAAAGCCAAGATATTATGATAAATAGCATTAAATAATGATATATAATTAGTTTTGAAATAGTTACTAACCACTTTAATAGGATGGGAACCTCCCATAAATTTTTCTGTGTTTAGAGGAATGAAAGAAATATGAAGTCATAGAAAAAATACATACATGCAATAAAACTTTTTAAATCCTTTTTGCGCTTCAAGTTATAAAAAAATAAAAAATAAAAATGAAAATAAAAATAACCGATGAATTTCATTCAAAATATGTAAATCAAAAAAATAAACATTTTCACGGATCTTATTTTCCTTCATTCAAGGATTGAACATTTCAGCAGATATTAGTTTAAAAAAATGATTGTTTGCTTACTCCATCATCATCTAAAATTCAAAAATGGCTCTCATTTGTTCCTTTTTTTGGCGCGATCAGCGTTAAAAAAAAGTTCCTTCTTCTTTTTTCGTTTTTTGCTATTTGCTTCTTTTTTTCATTTCATGTTTAGCAGAGTTCCAACGTTTTTGTCGCTTTTATGTGCCTTTATTTTAATTTTTTTTTATATTTTTCTTTGCTGTTCTTTTTTTAATCGAAAAAGAAAAAAGAAAAGATTTATTATTATAATAATAAAAAAGCAACTTCGATGATATTCAATATATACAAAAGCAAGAATAAATAAAATATCTGTACAGTAATAAAAAAAGATGTGAAAATATTAAATACAAATTTCGATAAATAAAAAAACAATTGAAAGCGATTGATTATGTATGTTTTCAAATTTTACAGTCAATGAAGTTTAAAAAAAAATATAAACATAAGCGAAAAAGGTCTTACAAAAAATAAAAAACCGTAATGATTTTTTTTAAAGTTTTGAATTTCAATATGAAATATTAAATTTAAAAAATAAATTTTTTTAAAAGCGAAAGGAATAGGCAAGATTTAATAAGCTCGTGGAGGCATGTAATGAATTTCTGAACCCATTTTATAATCACGAGCAAGGGCTGCAGCTTCTTGACCAGCTGCTGAAACACAAGTAGTTTGACGAATTCCACCTTGAGCATGGACATTGTAAGGGGCTTCACGGGAATTAGCAGCAGCTTCACGTTGAAGTTTTGCACCAGCTTCAATCATTTCAGCTCCTAAAAAGGTGGAATTTTTAGAAACTTTAAGAATGGATTTTTTTTGTTTTTTAGTTTTTTGTGGAGGAAGTTGCTTGTCTTTTTGGAACGAAAACTATCGTTTTTATTTTTAAGCATTTTAAAAAAGTTGCTTACCAGCTTCAGCGATAAGTTCTTGACCGCGTTCTTGATTTTGTAAAGCTTGAGCGGTTTTAGCATTAGCATGTTCAGCAACAACACGAGCTTGAGCTTGTGCCAAATAAGCTTGTTCAAAATCTTTTTCATTATTTCTCAAAGCTTTTTCTCCTTGTTCACGCAATAATTGAGCATCGCGTTCATGTTCGTCAGTTACAGTATAATGAGCGGTTTCAGTTTCATATGTTTCACCACAATTTCCATTATCACATGAAACAACATCGTATTCACCATGATGATGTGGATGTTTAATGCAATGATTTACAGCATCTTTAACACCTAATTTAATTTCATGCATTCCATCTTGAATACCATGCTTTAAATCCTTTGCACCTTCTTTAATATCATGAATCATTCGATGATTTTCATCATTTATAAGTATTTGTTGTTTTACTGAGGTGGATTGATAAGAAGTCATTTTTTGTTAATAGCAATTATTTTATCGTTAAAAAAATATTCTGAAAAAAAAGTCTTACAAAAATAACTCAAAAAGAATATGGATTAAATTCGCGCAGATGACGTCATTATTAATTTAAAAATAAAGAGATAATTAACAAACTTTTAGAAACGTAAATTTCTAAGGGAAAAGTTTTTAAAAGTTTTCACTATAAAATAAATTTAAAAAATAATATAAAAATCCATGAAGTTCGAGTCAAAACTCCGGGTGAAAATTCAAGTCTTAAAAAAATTAAAAAAGCTTGAAAAAAAGTGTGGATAAAATTAAAAAAAGTTTAATACACTTTGATTTACTGTCTAATAACTCATTAATATAAAAATGTTTTTGGAAAAAACTAAGGCTTCAATAAGCTTTACAAGTAGGAAGGTAGCTTTCTTTTTTAAATGGCTAGGAAAAAAATCAGTCTATTTTAGCCCAAACAAAATTAAATATTAACAAAAGTGGAGTTTAAAAAGAAAATGCAATTGCTCGCATGGAGGAGGAATACTTTTTTTTATCAGACTTTAACTTTCTTTCAAAAAAAAGCCAAAAGCCAAGAGCGAAGAAAGAAAAAACATAAACAAAAAAACAAAGAGCCAAAAAATAATGAAAGATTTATATTTGGAATTGGCAACTGCTTTTTTCTCTTTCTGCATCCTCCATTATAATGGCCGTTAGTTTCAAAACTGTAAAGAAAAAAAAACAACAACTTTTAGGAGAGAAAAAAAGTGTGTGGAAAATTAAAATGGAAATAAATGGAAGAAAGAATTTTGTTGTTCCAAAAAAACACCAAAAACGAAAAAGCATGTGTGCAAAAAAAAGGGAGAGTTTCTAATAAATGTTTTTTTTCCAGAGTAATCGCTGTTTCTATTTGAGCGTTAAAAAAAGAGCTCTGACGAAGACGACTTTTGAAAGTTATTTTTTTTCCTTTTGAAAGGGTTGTTTTTTTCCATGCATGTGGTTATCAATTTAGTCTGCTGTTTTTTTTTGTTTACATAAAAAAATGGGGGAATCCCTTTTTTCTTTCGAGAGAATGTAAGAAAGAGAAAAAATGAAATGAAGCCGCTATCATCAAAAAACAAGAATGAAAGTAGGGGTGGTGAAAAAAATTACATAAGCTCATCACCTATATCATCTGTTAGCTGCTGGTGTTGTATGTATGTAATTATTGTGTAAAATTATTAAGAAAGCCAAAAAAAAACAAAAAATTGTAAAAAGCAGATTTCATAAATTTTTGGGAAACATTTTCAAAGTGCAAAATTAAAAGTTTTTATTTCAAAAAAAAAAAATCAATAATAATTTTTCTTGTCAAATATTTTTTTGTTTCAATTTGATTCAAATTTTGTTTTGAAAAAAATCATGCAAGTCGTCAGGTTAAAAGCAATGAGGAATTTTTAAATTATACAATATTTTTGTGGCAAAGTTGGTTAGACTTTAATTTTAATACTGGCTTCTATAGAATCAACTTTGGTACTATATTAAAAATCCAGTTGTTGTTAACGCTGTATCAAAAAACAATTTATTTTTTTGTTATTAATTAACTAACTCTTTATTTAACAAAAATTCCGACAAAAATAAAACAATGATAAAAATTAATTTTAAATTATTAAGCAGTTCGAATAGGCACAGATATTTTAATTTGTTTTGAAATGGTTGTTGCAACTTTCACACTATTCTTTTTATTTTTTAAATTTCTTAAATTAAAAATTTTTAAGAAAAAAAAATTAAAGAATGCCTTTTTAAAAGTGGGACTAAAAATGAAATGAGTGATCATCACAGCATAATGTTGAAAATGATATCCAATTGTGGAAGAATAAACATAAATCCACAAAACATTATTATCATTTACTGTCGAAGAAATATAATTTAATATAAAATAAAGCATTTGAAAAAAGGATGAAAATATTGCTTGATATATTAAACGCCTCTCAATTTTAGCATGAAGAGAATGGACTTGAATTTTATCGCTTCTCGAACGATGCATTGAAAAAAGAATAAATCCAAAAGTGCCACAATTAAATGCGGCACTCACAATTAAACCTTTAAAATAATAATTTGATCGAAAAATTAAGCATGGAGCTGTGGTGGAAAGGGAGCAAGGAAAATTAATAAATTTATAACCATCGATGATGAAAGGAAAGAGGACCATAAAAGTTACGATGAAAATCATTTTTCGTGGAGTCCAAAGCTGAAAAAATAATTAATTGTGAAAATTTGTTATTAACATTTTATTTTCTTATGTTAGAATTAATATTAAAAAACGCGGCGGTTATTAGAGCGATTCGCGTTCTTACCTTTTCATGTTTGAATGAAAATGCTAAAGCTGTGCAGCGATTTAAACAAAGGGCAGTATTCCAAATAATTAAAAAATATGTGTTATGCCATTTAACCAAGATTAATGAATAATAATATGTTATCGTATCCATTGGATATATCCAATTAATAAAAAGCGATAAATCAGAAATATATCCAACATTTAAAATGATAAAATATGCAGATCGAAAATTTGATTGACGCTTAAAAAACTGAACGGTTAAAAAAATAACCATAACAATTTCTAAAGCTCTACAAGAACATGCAACAATATTTGATGCAATTTTAAGGATTTGAACTGCAGTGGCGGAATTCATGAATGCGAGCGAGGAAGTGGAGGAAGTAAAAAAGAAATAACGTGGATGTCAAAAAAAAGTAAGATTGTTACATATTTTTTTCTTCAACTTTTATACGATAAAATTAGTTCCCACGAAAACGTAAAGCTCAAAAGTTTTTAATTATGAAATCTTTTGTAGCTTAAAAATTTTTTATAATACTTTTGCCAAAAAATTTATGAGGAAGTTTTATAATATCGTGTACTTTTTTTCTTTCCACTCAATACGTTTATTTTAATTATATGGGTTTGTTTTGGTGTCGTCCATGCATGCCTGAGAAAATGTGGGGAAAAAGTTTATATTTTCTCTTTGAATATATTTTTTTTTAATTTGCTAATTAAGATAAACTTCTGTTTTATTTTATGTTTTTCTTGGAAGTTTTATCCAAGAACCTTACTTTGAGAAAATTTTATGATACAAATAAAAATAAAAATAACTTTTGGATTTTATAATTTGTGTTTATAGTTTCTTTTTGCCTATAATAATATTGCAAAACACACACTTTTTAAATTACTATAAAATAATGTCTTTTGAATATTAATAATAAAAAATTTCATAAAGCTTTGATTTTTACTTCAAATTCCAAACTCAATCATTAATCACGAAAAAAACTTTGATTATCACTTTTTTTGTTGATCTTTTGTACACTTTTATTTTTTTACTTTTATATCTGTAAAAAAAAGATACAAACAAACAACAAACAAATATTTTCACTTAAAACATCATCGATACACACAGAAAAAAAACTTGTTTTTTTAATGAAACGATTCTTATCAAGTCGCAAAGACAGAAAGTTAAAATTATTTTTGTGTGTTGTCTTATGTTTGATCGCTAAAAATTTTGTTTTTGCTGGAGAAAAAATTTCTTTCATTCAAATAAAATTTTGTGTTTTATTTTACCAAAAAATTTTAGTTACTTATTTTCTCGAAAGCTTAGTTTGATTAAAGAAAGAAATATGGATGAGACGGTTGAAGCTCTATTGCATAAATTGCAACCCATTAAAATTGCTACTGGGGCTAAAGTAACTGTAGTTGGGGTAGGACAAGTTGGTTAGTTTACCAATAATTTTTAATTTAAAAGTTATAAAAATAAAAATTTTAAGGCATGGCATGTGCTTATAGCATCCTTCAACAAGGGCTTGTAAGCGAATTATCTTTAGTTGATGTAGTTCCAGAAAAACTTGAAGGAGAATTAATGGATTTACAACATGGTTTAGCTTTTACGAGACCTTGCTTAATTAAAGCAAGCACTGGTAAGTTTTTACTTTGAATTTAAAACTAATCAAGGGTTTCATTTTTAAAAGTTTGCAATAAAAATGCAGGCATGAGAAGAATTCAAATTTTTCGTTAAAAGCTTTAATCAGTAAAAATAATTAAGAAACGAATTTTCTAATATGAAAATGAAGATATTTAAATTTTTAGATTATTCCATCACAGCCAAATCTGATCTTTGCGTTATCACTGCTGGTTGCCGACAACACGAAGGTGAAAGCCGACTTTCCCTTGTTCAACGAAATATTAAAATTTTTCGTGGAATTGTTCCTGAACTTGTCAAACATTCTCCTGAAACCCTCATTCTTGTGGTTAGTAATCCATGCGACATTCTCACATATGTAACTTGGAAACTTTCTGGTCTTCCAATGGAGCATGTATTTGGTTCGGGAACAAATTTAGATTCAGCAAGATTTCGATTTTTATTAAGTGAAAAATTAAATATTGCTGCAACCAATTGTCATGGATGGATTATAGGTGAACATGGGGATTCATCGGTTGCTGTTTGGAGTGGAGTTAATGTTGCAGGAGTTACATTATCAGCCATACAAAAAACTGATAAATATAAATCATGGGAAAAAGAAATTCATCAAAAAGTTATTGAATCTGCTTATGATATTATTAAACTTAAAGGTAAAATCGCAAAATAAAAGGATTCGATTTCGGGATTTCGGATTGAAAAGGTTTAAAAACTTTTTTGTTTCACAACAAAAATAAATATTAAAATCTTTGTTTTTACTTTAGCGGTTTAGAAAAGTTTTTGATGCAATATTCTAATTTACTTTTATATTTTTAGGTTACACATCTTGGGCCATTGGATTATCAGTAGCAAAAATTGTTCGAGGAGCCCTTCAAAATAATCGACATGTTTTTGCTCTTTCCACCAATGTCAAAGGCATTCATGGAATTAAAGATGATGTATTCCTTTCATTGCCATGTGTGTTAGGTTCCAATGGCCTTACACACATCGTTCGACAAGATCTTCAACCCGGGGAAATTGAACAACTCCAAAAATCGGCTAAACATATTCATGAAATTCAAGAATCTCTTGATTTCGAAGAAGGAAAATAAAAATACTATAAAATTTTTCTTTTAAATTTTTAGTTTATTTGAAGATATATTTTTTTTTATTAAATAAATTTTTTAGTTTGATTTATTGTTGCCAATTCTGATAACCAAAAATCAAACTTCTTTGTCTTCCACATAAAAAGTTCTTTTTTGAAAAATCTGCCATAGACCCATTTTTTTGATTGCTGTTATTTTAGCTTAAAACAACAACAAAAAACAACCAAACATCCTTTTTATCCACATAAATGTGTGTATTAAATCAATCTTTTTTAAAATAACAAAATCATTATTTTCTTCTTTTTTTCTTTGCCATAAACTAAACAAACAAACAAACAAAAGAAGGCGGTTAAGAAAAATTAAAAAAGAGGTATAAAAAAGAATTTATTAAAGATTAGAAATTCAATTTTTAAAATTGTCTATTTCCTTGATTTAGAGTTTAATGCCAGATTTTATTTTTCTAATTTTTCCATTTCGAGGTTTTTCTTTTCGCGAATTTTTTTCATTTTATAAAAACCCAACTTTTTTTGCAGATCGGTTACTCCTTTTTTTCTAAAAACAAATTCATAATGGATAAAAATCAAGACAGCAAAAAACCCGATCCAGCTACCGTTCCCAAAGCTGAAAGCGGCAAAGAAGTTGAATATGCTGGAACTCAATTACAACAAGATCAAATGTATGAAAAAAATCATAATTAATTTTTATGACTTAGCTATTTAGAAAATTTTCTTTGTGTAATTATTTAAATGCAGTTTTAATTGTAAATCATTTTTTAAAGTAATTATTATTACTGGTTTTCATTAAAAATGAGAGAATAAAGTTATATTTCTTAAACCCTTTTTGATCTAAAAAATATATTTTAATAAAGCGGCAATAATAAAAACTTGAATTTTTAAAATTAAAATTTTAAAAATCTTACAAAAACTTGTAATACCAATTTATTGATGGATTTTCTTGGATTTTATGTCCTTTGGAAAAAAACACAAAATAAATATCCTCGAGTGAATTGAAGATTTAAAAAAAAGACTTGAATAATAAATCATTTATTTATTTGATGAAATCTGCAAAATCAAAAATCAGTGAACTTCAAAATTTTAAGTAAAATCAAAAAGTATTTTTTCTTTGTAATTTTATTGGTAGATTTTATATTTTTATTCCCATGGTCTCGGATATTTTCTGGTTTTTTAATTTAATAATAGCGGCGGAATTTGAGTCAAATCAGAAACAAAAGGCCACGAAGATGGAATCTCATATTTTTTGTGCAATTATTTTACTCAAAGTTTTTAATAGAAAATAAACACCATAATCTCATTTGCTCACATTAAAGATTACCCTTTTGATAAATGATTTAAAAGATTTGCTCCACAAAGATCAGAAATTATTTGTTTTGTTTTTTTGGAGGAAAAGGTTCAAAAAATTTTTTATGTTGATTAAGAATTAAAGCAAACGACCTCGATAATCAAGCAGCAGCAAAATGGCTTTTAAAAGTGTCTTTTCCAACAATGTTTTGATGAGGAAAAAAAAGAAAAGATAAACAAAAACTTTTTGGGAGAAAACCCATAATCTGTTATTTTATTTTATTTTTTTAATGGATTTCTTTGATCCTTAAAGCCAACGACCAATGTTATGTAAAAGCAATTATAATTTGGGAATAAAGATTAAATGAAGCGGAGGAGGATGCTAAGAAATATGGCATAAAACCTTTGCTAAAGAAGTGGATAAAAAAAAGTAATAAAAGTCGGTTTAAAAGCTAGTAAACATGTTTTTTCGCTGGAGGTTTAATTGTTGTTGATCCTTGAAAAAAGAGACGATCAAAAAAATCAGTATAAAATGCAGATAAAAAAAGTTGAAAAAACTATATCTGAGTTCTTCATGGAAGTAACCTTAATGTTATGGTTTGTCCCAAAAGAAATTTTTTAACTTGGGATAATTTTTTTGATTATCGGCTCAAAACTAACTTTTTTGGTGTCGCGATTTTCAAACTTTAAAATATTATCTTAGGTTATTTAATTTAGAAATCCAAATTTCAGAAAAATATATCATGGACGGAAAAAAGCCCAAGCCTCAATCCAGCGATCCCGCAACTGGACCTTTCCAAGAAACTGGTAAGCGAACTTGCTAAACTAAAATAAACATTTAATTATGTTGGATTTTTTTATAGGGAAAGATGTTGAAAAATCTGGAACCCAAATGCAACAAAATAAACAAGCTGGAAAGGGAAAATAAAAGAAGACTAAATTTTTTAAATACCATTTTTTATTGTGTTGTTATAAATTAATAATTTAATGTAAAGCTTGAATGTATTTTTTTTTGTAAATGATTTTATTTTATTATTTAAAAATATAAGCAAATGCATAAAGAAAAAAAATCTAGAATTTGTTGCATAAAATAATTGCAAATGAAAAACAACAATAAGGCAGCACACGAAGAAATCCAGTAAAATAACTTCTTCTTTTTTAGAGAGATCGAGCTTTTTACCAATTGACTATTTGCACCCTTGATTTTTTTGCAACATAAAAATAAATAATTTATACCAATTCCATGAGCAATAAAAATGGAAAAAAGTTTGCAAATTCCAAAAGCATTTTTAGTAGCAAAGAAAGAAAAATTAAAGATTCCAAGCGGATGAAAAAAATGTCTTTCACTCATGCCAACCAAAAAAGGAATCTTGATGGTGCAAATGCAAACTGCAAACCAAAAAAGCTCAAACAATGAAATCAATAAAAAAAAATTTCTCTTAATATTAAAAAACAAATATGAATCAAACCCGTTTTCTTTTATGAATAATAACCTCGCAAAAAGACCCGATAAAAAAGAATTTGTTATGCAACATCATCATCTTCAACAATTAAATAAAAAAAGATAATTCCAATGCACATAAGATTAATTAAAAGTGAACCAAAAAAAACATTTCTCCAAACATGCGAAAATCGTTCACATGGAATTGGGCAAGTATAATGCCAAACCCAATCAATAATTTCATTGGATTTTTTTTCAACTGGAGCAATTAAAGTTAAAATCATGGATGTTAGAGTTTGAGAATCCACGAGATCTTCATCCTTTAAATAACTTTGCATAGTTTGATTTGAATCTTTAATAATTTGTTGGAAATTTGATGAATAATTTGAGTCGTGTCTTCGATGCCATTGATTAATATTAGTTTGAACATAAATATAATTTTTTATTTGATGAAATAAAAATCGCTCAAATGCTGATAAAGTTTCATTCCAACAATCCAAAGTTTCATCTTCAATCGAGCAATGCATGGAGCAACCATAAATAGTGGAATTATCACCCGTTTCATAATTTTGTGATTTAACAAAACTAAATAAAATAGCAGCAAAGAATAATAAAAATAAAAAAAGATTTTTCATATTCTTTTTTATGGTTTTGCAGGAAAAATAAAAAATATGGGAAGGAAGATGATGGTGAAAATAAAGCAAACAACTGCAAGAAAAAAAAACCCGGCGATTTTCTCCTTCCTTTTCTTCTATCTTTTTTGTTGTTCGCAAAAAAAAAAGAGAGATTGTTTTTTTAATTCAAAAATGTTGTCTGCGCGCCACCGCCACATTCACTGCTGCCGCCCAGTCATATTCCATTCGTAAAAGCAGCAGCAAAACAAAAAAAAATGCAATGGATGGAAAAAGAAGGAAAAAAAGGTGCATTATGAACGAACAACCACCAAAGTCAGTTAGTTTAAACGTTTTAAAAAAAAACAAGTGATGATTGACTGTCGAGGCAGGCAGGAAAAAAAGAAAAAAGTGGCTATAAAGAAAGCCTTTTTGCAATCAGTCATTGATGTTTTGAACTTTTAAAAATTGTGAATGCAAAAAAGAGGTCATAGTTGTTGAAAGACAAACAACCAAATTGAGTTTGTAGTTTGTAAAAAAAACTTTATTCAGCTATAATTAATTCGATAAAATATTATTGGAAAAAATGATGTATGTACGTACACTTTAGAATAATAAAGAAATAAGTGTTTAAATAGGTTTGGATTCTTTTATTAATTTTCCTGCATCTTTAATGTCTTCACCTGTTTTTCGTGCCTTTTCATGTTTGAGTTCTTCGTGAGCTTCATGAGGGGCAGCCTTGTCGTCATGCTTCATTTTTTCACCAATTGGATTTTCTAAAAATTCAATGGAAATCATGAATCTGAATCAACAACATTCTTTGCTTTTAATCCATCGAAAAGTATTTAAGTCTTTTGTATTGTTAGTTCCTCCCAAAAAATAGCCACAAAAAAACTCACTAATTCCATCTTTATTTCCTAATGCTGAAGCTTTAGCAGGTGTTAGATCAAGATTTTTAGCTATATCATTTACAGCATCCATAGCTTGTTTCGCACCTTTTTTAACTGAATCAATAATGGTATTATTAGATGATGATGAAGATGAATAAGTTGCACGAGAAATAAAAATATATGGCTTTTGATTGAGAAGTAAACGAGGAAAACGATTCATAACCTTAAAAGAAAAAATAACGAGAATTTAAAAGAAAAGGTTTTAAAATAATTGTTTTTATGCACATCGAAAAAAAAGCACGAGTAAACAAGTCTTTCAACAACAACAAAAAATGAAATCAGCAGCTCGGAGAAAAAAAATAAATAAAGCAAAACAATTTTTGTTTTGGGAACAAAATTTTTTGGTAAATACAATCAGCCTTTGGTATCAAAGTTAAAACATTTTTATGAAATAAATAGAATCAATGGAAATCACAAACAAAAATACTGAAAAAAAATTGAAAGCATACAGAAATACAATTTTTATTAAGGGTTAAAGCTTTATGAAGCTCTTCATGGGTTTGATAACTTTATTACCATAATCTCAAGATAAAATTGCCAATCTGATAAAGCTAAAGTTATGTAGTTGCTATGTAAAATCCAGGATATTGCTTTTCACCACAAACAAACAACAACAAAAGCAGCAGCGTTATGCTTTTTTTTTACGTCAATGCTCTCATGCAAAAAAATAATCTCAAAACGAATTTATTGTAATCATTCTTTCAAATTTTTTTCTCCAAAGCCTTGCTTGCCATTGTTTTCATTCGTGTTTTTTTAAACTTCCATCGTCAAATAACAACCAACTCATTTGCTCCAATTTTAGTCAAATCCTTGATCGAAGACTTTGGACAACACAAAAACAACGACGACAACAACAAAATTATAAGAAATGGGTTTTATTTGGCGATTAACCAAGTAAGTTTCATTTTTGCACATTTTTTGTTGTTTTTAATAAACCTTTTTGTTTTTTAGAATTGGCACTAAATTTGCACTTGTGGCTGGAGCAGTCAAACTTTCAATTGATAATGATGTATGGTCATTGAAAACAGAAAAAGGTTCAGATGTCTATGAAAAATTAAAGAAATATATCCTTCCTGGAACTATTGTTTATAAAGAAAAGGTTTGTTGGGCTTTGATATGGCTTGCTTTGAATGGTTTGAACTTGTCACTTTTGAATCATCAACTTTGCTTTTGTTAGCTGCTACTGCATCCAAGAATGAAGTTTATGTTTGCCATATATTCAAATCAAATCCTCTTTTCAAAACTGCATTTACACCTACTAATTTCTTTTCTTGTTTTTAGCTTCCATCAACAGAAGAAGTTCAACTTAATGCTGGATCTCGATGGAATCGCTATGTGAATTGTGCATTTGATTATCTCAACTCTGCTCCATCAAGAATGAACATGGGTTTCCAGTCGTTATACAAAAATGTATCTGATAGTATTCAAAACTCAACGAAATAGAAAAGCCATTACTTTGTTTTAGTTGTTTCTTTTGTCTTGATTTGTAATTGTAAAAAGATTTAATTAGTAAAAAATAAATGATTTATTAACGATTTAAAATATGACTAATACTAAACAATACATTATTATTATTATTCTAGGCTTCCAAAATCGATGACTTCCTTTGATGGTTTCTTTATCACTTCCTTCGCTGGTGGCTGCTTCTTCATTGGTTCTTTTGATAGTTTCTTTACCACTTCCTTTGATGGCTTCTTCGCTAATTCTTTTGACGGTTTCATTACTCGTTCTTTTGATAGTTTCTTAATTTCGGATTCTCTGAAAAAAAAGATAAGGTTAGAAGAATCAAAAACTTTTGAAAGCTGTCCCAAAACTTTTTGCTATCACTCATCCCAAAGAAACTTACTTTGTTGAACCATCATCAATTGTTTGCTTTTCAAGATGTAACCAATCATCATCGGATGGTTCTTCTTTAGCTTCAAAAGCTACAGCATCAATAGCAACATTTTCAACGACACTTTCACCACCAATATCATTTTCTTGTTGTTGTTGTTCATTTTTCCATGGAACTTTCCAACGTGCTGCAGGTTCAAGAGATGTAACTTTGAGCAATGGATCATTACTTTTGCGACTTTTATCTCCATTATCCTTCATCTTTGATGATTCTTCATATTCCAGGAAAACTTCATTCACTATTCTTTGGGTATCAGAGAGCAACACGTCTTCAGTTTCTTTCGCATCATCTGCGCGTTTTACATTATGCCTTTCTTCCATATTCATCTTTTTGAGTTCCTTCTTTCTTTGATGACGACGAATCAGAATTCTTCGGAATAGTTTGTTTCTTGTTTCTTGAGCTTTATTGTTTAAGTTGCAAGATACAATGCAGAAGATTAATATGAGCCTAAAAAAGAATACTGTAGTTTTAAAGAAGCAATTTCCAAGCTAAATCTAAGGCGAAGCTTTTTTGCATCAATAAAAGGAATCAAAGTTCAACTTTTAGTTGCTTTAGTAATGCAAGTTTTGAATGATCAACATGTGTCAGCATAGTTAGTTATCCAAACATAAAGAGATAAAAACTCACGTAATAAGAATTAACGCAGCTAAAACAGGAATCCACCAGTAATGATGCATAAACTCAGCGATTTTTACTTGTGGAAGTTGAAGAGGCGTCGTAGTCATTGTCGTTGTGGTTGGTGATGATGATGATGTCGTCGTCGTAGGTGGAGTTATCTTCGTATATTCGTACAGATTCTGAAAAACACATATGTTAAAGCATTAAAAAAGTAGCAGTTATAAAACTAACCAAATCAATAGTTAATGGACATGATTGACCTGCTTCTTCGAGAAATATTAAAGTTTGATAGTTGTGATAATAGCCATTGAAAGGTACAGCACCAAGTGGACAAGCAAACATGGATCGAGGTTCAAATTCTATTGTTGTAAAGTAACTTCCAGTTTCATTTGTGATGAAGGTTCCTTGTATACATTTTTGAGTTCCCAAATCGACGATTATTGGATGACCTTCGTCACCTAAAAAAATGAGATAAAGAAAATGCATGAAAAGATGGTTTCGTTAATGACATCCATTATAAAGTGGAAGCAATATGTACATATAAAAATAAATAAGATAGCGAACATCACAAGCACATCACCATGTCAACTAACTTACTTGAACTGGTGATAGTTATCACATTCTGTTCCTCAGCATCAAAATGAAATTGAATTCCACAAAAGTAAGTTTTGTTCTTACAATACTTTTTCATGACCATTGTTTGAGACATATTCGAATTGAAATAACATAAACTAATATGTCCATCATTCATATCTCTAAACGGCGAAATACAAATTTCCATTTTGATATCAGCTTTCAAATCTTTCAAACCAAATATTCTTTGAATGCCACTGAAACAAGAAACAAAGATAAAAGGATAAATCTTTAAAAAGTAAAACGACTTACATTAATTCTTTTCGAGTAAACTTTGGTTGAGAATTATTTGAGATGATTGCATATTGAGTTGAAGGTTCAAGAAAAGAAGCATCGAAGACAGAAAGATCAGTAAAATTGAATGATGATAGCTCCACGATTGAAAGAACTGGTGAAGCAAATAAATTGAGGTATAATAACAGCAACAAACTAAAAACAAGCATTTTTTTGTGAATCGAGATAGTTATTTACAGATGGCGCGAAGAGAATGACGAAAAACGAGCGACAACAAAAAAAGTTAGAATGAAAGAAAGAAAGAAAATTTGAATGAAGCAGCAGCAGCAATAACTTTCTTCGCTCCTCCTTACGTAACACGCAGGCAATGAATATGGTTTTCCAGCCTTTCAATGTGAACGGTGCTTGTACTTTTATTGAATGTCGGGGATTCATGGTTTTTCAAGTAAATGTTTATCCAATATTTTAACGGTATCATATCTTCGTGATCTTTGTTTTACTATGCGATTCGATTTTTAGCCAAATTTACTATTTAAAAAATTGCTAGTATTATTTTCTTTTAAAAGTTTCTTTGATTTTTGATCAACAATATTTTTTTCTGATCATTCTTTTGTTTGGGCAATAAAGAGATATTTTGATTATTTTTGTCTAAGGAAGTAAAAAAAGAAAGAAAGATGGTGTTCACTGTTGTTATTTTTTGGTTTAAATGAAACATTTGAGAAACTAACAAGTGCTCCATCAATGGAAGATAATCGTAAACTTGTTAACGGACTTTCGTTCAATTTTTTTGTTGTTGCTTCATTTTTTTTAGATGATCGAAGTTGGATGGATGAAGCCATAGCAAAACTTTGGGAAAAGGCCATACACCTTTGAAACGATTAAAAGTTCTAGGAATATCAAAATTTGATTTAATTTTTAAGGATGAATCTTCAGCGAGAAGTGGATCATTAAACCATCGTTTTGCTTGGTCACTTTTTATGTGAGCTTTACTTGAAGAGGTAACATCAATGAAAAAATACCACCGTTTATGAATTAAGCACGGGAAAGGCATCAGCGAGTGAAGCATTTATTGCTAAAATTATTGGAGTTCATTTTGTTGCTGTGGTAAGAGTTTACTTTGATTGGAGATTGCTGCTCTAAAGAATTTAATAATAATATCGGTTGCATTTTTTGTTGGAAAAATTTTTTACTTTTACATGTTACTTAGATTTTTGTTTTTGCTCACTTCTTTGTATTCTCTGAATGCAAGCAGCTTCACTCACATTACCATTTTTTAGATTCCCGATAGCACGGAAGAAGTAAAAGTTGCATGAATAAAAAATAATGGCGCGGATGTTTTAAAAAAACAGATATATGAAAAATATTTGAACGTGCAAAAACCATTAGTTTTTTCTGCTTCTGTTTCTTTATGCAGCAATTTGGAAACGGGTATTTTGCAAAAGATTTTTATGAAAGTGCAAACGTTATGCATGAAATTATAACCCAACTTAAAAATGAAGGTAAAAAACAGCGATCACCAACATATTTTATTCATACTGCAGCCACGTGTAAGTTTATTAGAAGCACATTACTTAGTTTACATGAGTGTATGACGACAATTATATGTGGTACAATTTCATCTGTTGGTCAATATATTCAGAAATATGGCATTATTGATACAAAGGTTGTATTAACAGATACTAAATTTTCAATTTATTATGATTATGTTATAAACGGAGCATTTACGAATGAAACAGGTGCTGAATTTTGGCAAACTCCTGATTTAGTTATAGCTGGATTTGGTTATTCGGATTAGCCCATTCATTTGCTATGGTTGCGTTAAAACAAAGTTGATAAATAAGCAATAT
Organism: Panagrolaimus kolymaensis; assembly: GCA_028622995.1. NCBI lineage: Eukaryota > Metazoa > Nematoda > Chromadorea > Rhabditida > Panagrolaimidae > Panagrolaimus > Panagrolaimus kolymaensis. The sequence continues at coordinate 205,227 of JAJQJQ010000083.1, read as the reverse complement.
GTGAAATAATAGGACCAGCAATTCGAGGTGAAACGGCTAGTCTCTATTCAGATGCCAACTGCCATTGACAAAGCATATTAAATCCCTGATTTAGCTTCGACTGCTGATATGCATGTTTTAAAAGGTACTAACACCTTCGAAAACTTATTTTTTTTACACCTAACAAGAATAATTTTTTGTTGTTGTTACAGATAATGGAATGAATAAACGGTGGAACAAGTACAGGAATAAATTTTATTACAACTCTTTCGCTTGCTGCGTCACATAAAGAAAATAATGCCAGCGATGAAGGTGAAAAGGATTTTTCAATTATCACTCTTTTAGCAGATAATTCCAGCATTTTATGAAGCAACATATTACAATACAACATGGATAAAAGAAAATTTTGAGAGCCTCATGGTGGAATTCATGGATTTGAATATTGGAAAAAAGTTATTAAAAATGCATTAAATGGAGGAAGTTTATTAATTGTGCTTTTACAAAGTGCGATTAATTCTTATGAAAATTTTGGTGATGTTCTAGAAATTCTTAAAAAACCCTATAATTATTTATGACTAATGATGCCATTGCTAAACTCCTCGATTGACTACAATTTCTTTGGGCCCATTATTAGAAAAATTTGAGACATGTCTTGCTTTCAAAGCCAACTAATTTTGCAAATATTAATACTCTTTTGGTAAGGCGGTTCAGAGGACAACAAAATGTTAATTTAAACGAAAATGATATCAAAAAATTGCAAGAAACATTAGAAAATCATTCTTTAATCGGAAGAGATTTCAAAAAAAATTTTGGTGGAGATCAATGCGCTTCAAATTTTCAACAAAATAACAACAACAAATTTTGCTCTTTTATGTAAACACTAGTTTGGTAAGATAAAGGAAAAATGTTACTATGAAAACAACCAAAATAACTACAGCCATGTTTATTGGTGATGAACAAACTATAATTTTGTTTGATATCATCTTCCTTCATTCACAAAATCCAAACAAAACATACCATAATTTTTTATTTGGCATGGTATGACAAAAACCATTAATTTATGCTTCATGTTTTTTACCCAAAAAAAGAAGATGAAAATAGTTTAGGAGAAAATTTCATACCGAAGCTTTTACTTTTTTGTTCTTGTTTAGTTCAAAGTATTCTTCATTTGTTAAATGTGATAATGGAACCTTTATCGTCAACACTTCCTAATGAACGCATGGCTCATAAACGTCCAATTTCTGTTATCACAATTGACGATGATAGCGACCAAAATGATAATAAAGAGTAAGTTTTTTTATAGCATTATTATTACTTTATTTTTAATCCATTTACTTTTAAGATTATCACCACCTGCTGTAAAACGAGAAAAACATGAAACAACTACAGAAACTATCAAGGATGAAATATCAGCTTCTAACTCACTCATAGACAATAGAGAAGAAGAATCACATGATCCTGATGCAACCGAAGTTTCAAATGCTTTAGAAATTGATGGTGAGACTTCTGCTGAACATTTTGGCGATCAAACCTTTTCTGTAACTGATGATAGCAATGAAAGGTAAGCATCTCACTAGATTTCGTGTTAACTTTTCCTCAATCAAGTCGTTCCACTACTTTTGGATTCTAAACTTTTATCTTTTTAGCAATGACATCATCAAGCCTCCCAATTTTCTATTAGAAGCAACAACGACTGGAAAAAGAAGAATGATCGTTTTTACTTCAGATGATAAAACAATGTGTTTCAAACTTTACAATAATCACGACGCATTGTTTCATTGCAACGAATGTTGGAGAGTTCGTAATAAAACTGTTGCTGCGAAGTTATTTCAAGATGAAAATGGTGAAGATTATGTTCAAATGGTACATCAGCATCTTTGTGAACCTGTCAAATATGTTCCGCGATCACCATATTTTCGAATTCAACCGAAGGAAATCATCAATGCTCCAAATTATGAACTTCAATTAAAGCAAAATGGTAAACGAATCCTGATCACTTTTGTGCAAACAAATCCCAATGTCTGCTATTACTACCGAAATAAGAAAAATGATAATTTTATATGTTTTGAATGTGAAAGAAGCTATAAGAAATCCATCTCGGCGAACATTCTCAAAGATAAAGATGGCATAGAATATGTTCAAGTAAATGCTCCTCATCTCTGTAAACCTGTTCCATACATCGCAAACAAATGGCATGTTATTCAAGGTCCGAATTTCTTTCTTCATCCACTTAATCAAAAATTGGCTGTTTTCAACTCGAATGATCCTAACTCCTGCCATCATTACACGTATAGCAAGTCGAACAAATCTTATATTTGTGCTGCATGCCTAAGTGGTCATCAAAAGTATGTTTCCGCAAAGTTAACCAAAGATGAAAATGGTAATGAATGCTTGCAAGCAAACAAAATACATTTGTGTGATCCTTTCATTTATAAAATTTCTGATAGCTTTTACATCGTGAAATCTCCTAACTTTACATTGATCATGGATGAAAGTAATTGTTCTTCTTCGATGTTGCGTATTTATGCTTCACATATTCGCTTCAGTGGTTACAACTTTACTCAAATGGGAAGTTCTTATGCTTGTGCTGGATGTCTTCTAAAGAATAAATATTTTATGGCAAAGTTTTTCAAAGATGAAAATGAAGAGGAAATTGTTTTGCTTTGGAAAGATCAAGAACGACACGTATGCCTACCTATTATTTATTGTTAATGTTTTTGTTATTTTGTTAAATTTATTATTGTCTTGTATAATAAATATTTAATTTATTTTTATTTTATGGAATAATTAATCGAGTATTTATGAGCATCATGTTTGATGTGTCAGTATTGGCATAAGTTTGCCTGAATGTCAAAGGGCAAATGTTAGCTTCCTCCATTTTTAGTTTGTTCGTTGTTGTTCGTTGATTTTTTGCACGACTTTTGCTTGTGTTGTTTTCATCGTTATTTAATAAAGATAGTCGGTAATTAATCGGGCTGATTACATAGCAATGTTCTTCACATGGACTTTTCGGTCGGTAATTTAACATTAGTTCAAAGTCGATTCAACAATGTTTTTTTCTCTTTGTTTGAGACATATTTAACTAAATGGATCTCCTTTGAAGGCCTTTCCCGTTTGGTAAAAAAATATTTGCCAATAAAAATAAAATGCTTATGACTGACCAACGTCGAGTGATTTGAGCTTATCCTTTTCAAAAAACAACAACAAAGGCGCACTCATTTTTTTAATTAGCGATTTAAAATGGTTTCATACATCATTTCTGGCAAATTTGATTCTATTTTACACCAGGTTCGTAAATAGCAAATTTCAAAAAATGGTAAAACAAGAATAAATGTACAAATTTTTGCGTCAAATTGTTTCGTTATTAAGAGGAACTAGAAAACCATATTACTGTACAACATGGATAAAAGAAAATTTTGAGCCTCATGGTGGAATTCATGGATTTGAATGTTGGAAAAAAGTTATTAAAAATGTATTTAATGAAGAAGGAAGTGATCCATTAAAAGAAGGTTCAAAAAAATGTGAAAAGCATTGAAAAAATAATAAAGATAACGAAAATTTGTGAGAAAGAAATATTTAAAAAAAGTTTAGTGATTAGTAAAATAAATTCTAAAAACTATTTAATGGTGTCATCGATAAGTAAAATGATGAAACAGGGAAAGTCATTGTTGAATCCAATCAAAGCTAAAATCTTTCAAAAATGTGGTTATTGGAAGTTGTTAGTGCAGCTGGTAAATTTCCCTTTTTCTATTCTTGTTTTTTTTTATGCTGGAAAAGGAAAAGCATTTCATTTCCAACTTTTTTATTTTCCCAATTTTTAGCCTTTTTTATTAACACTTGGATTTTACTTTTTTTATAATAGCTATCTTTTGATTGTTTTTAATTGTAAACCCCTTTTGGAAATTTTCTTTTTCAACAAATCACTGACTTGTTGTTTTCCATATTTTTTTTTGTAAACGAACCTTGTTTTTCTTCTTCTTCGATTTAGTTAATTAAAAAATTAAGTTTTTGGTCGGTTATTGTTTTTTATATTTTTTATTATTATTATGACATTTTTGGAAAAAAGTAAAAACAAACAAATATTCTTTTTTTTGTTGCAAAAACAAGTTTAAAACTTTTTAAAAAACCAAAAATAATATTTAATATTATTTTGATAGCCGCGAGAAGAATAAAAAATGTTTATTAATTTAGTCGTTGTTTTTGTCTTAAAATTATTAACTATGATCTCACTCGATATCGTTCATGCTCAGTGATCGAAGTAAAAACACAAACAAATCGTTGAACATGAGAGGGTCAAACAAACATTTCAATTATCACTGTCAAAGTTCAAATGATTACAGTTTTATGTACCTTTTTTTTAGAAAAACAAATCAAAGGAAAATAAACAAATTATTGCTAAAAAAAAGTTTATTTCTGGTCGTTTTCAAAATTGTTAAAAAAAGTTAATTGAAAGGTTCAAAAACGATATTTTAAATTGAGAGCAGAGCCACTTTGAAACAAACCAACAACAAAAATTCAAAAAAAGCATCTGGTTGTAGCAAAAGTAATTAACTCTTTCAACAACAAAAGTTTTACCTGCTGAACTATGGATAATAATAAAGCTCACAAGTTTGTGAGCAGCAGTTGCCATTATTTTTCGATCCATTTTTACGCTACATGGTGGAATTTCCTCGACTTTTTCATTTTCCAAAACCATCTGTTGCTGGATCACTCATATCATTTTGCAATGGAAAAATATGTACCTACATAAAAGCTTTTACATAATTTTCTCAAACAACCTTGGAAAAATAATTGAGAGAATTTGGAGTTCACTTTTTATTATTAAAACATAAAATGATAAATTACTGTATTTTCAATCTTAAAGTGAACTTATTGCATGCGACAAAGACCATTCAATCTCAATGAACTTAGTTTATTTTGTTTTGGAAAAAAAACTATTAAAACGTAAAATGACCAAATAAAGTTCAGCCACAAAATATTTTTTATTTTTGCAGTTTAATATTTTTTCACGTAAATTTTATGATAGTTGCTCGTTTTCTTTTCTTCTTTTTCTTTCACGGTGAATGATTATTTATGATGATTATGGGAAGCAGTCAGTAAAATTTTGTCGTTGCAAAGAAAGAGAAAAAAACAATTCAAAAAAACTATCCTCCTTCTTCTTCTTCTCCCATTCGTCATCATGAGTTTGATCTAAAATGGTTTTTTTTTAAATTCGTTTCACATAGATACTATTTTTGTGGTGGGTTTAATAAAAAAATCATTGCATTCTTCTTTTATTATTATTATTAAAAACACAATGAAAAATAAAGTGACACCACCTTCTTTTAACCTTTTCACCACCTTTACATGATCAAAGATCCTTCAAGAGAAAAGGAGGGAGTAAAAAAGGTAATAAAAACATATGTATTATTTTTTGGGGGTTTAAGTTTGTCGTCTGTTTAAAAAAAATTAGTGGTATTTAAAGGAATTAAAAAAATTTTAGAAAGAATAATATTATCATTTCTTTTATTTACAAAAAAAAAAAACATTATTGTTGTTTGTTTTAAAAGAATTTGTAAACAAAAAAAAAATGGCATCAAAAATTCTTTATTGTTTTAGTTGTATTATTTTTATTTTTGCTTTCGTAAATACTTTATTGAATGCACAAATATATGATCCATCAGCAGCATATTTTTTTGCTATGCCATATTCCCCGTATGGCCCATATGCTTATAATCCCATTCATCAAGCTTCAGTTACGGGTGGAATAGCTGGAAATTTATTATGTGCAGATTGTGGGCGAGGAAGAAATTAAAAAAAAACGTTTCTGCTTCTTCACTTCTTTGTATAAAAAAACTTCATGTACAAATTTTTTTATTATTGTCTTCTCTTCATAATTTTATAATAATCGGGTCTGTAAATAATTTGTTAAACTAACTTTCAATTAAATAAATGATTTTTAAAAAATTTCTTGTTTGTAGTTGCAATAACAAACTTTTAAAATCTAACAATCAAACCTTCGCAAAAAACTATAGCCATATCTCTTCTTGGATACAAAGTAAATTAGGCGTAAAAGAAATAACAAAAATATTTGCTTGTAAAAATACGTTAGAATCATCCATGAAATTTTAATTAGAAAAAACAAATTTTACCCATAAAAAAATCAAAATCACCTTTCAAAAGCAAAAAAACTTTCGCTGCAATGCTTCTTCTTCCACGGTATTTTTCCATTTGAAACACCTATCAAAAAAAAAAATGAAAATCATGTGTTAGTAAGATTGATAAGAAGCTCTTAGCTAGGTATTGTTGTTCTTCTTGTTCCACGCTCGCTTGATTACAAAGAGAAATAAGTCTTTTGGTTAGTGAACATTAAATTCCATTTTTATATCCATAATTAACTGTTTCATTTTTCCTTTTAATTTCAGTGCTAACAACAACGATATGCATTCATAATAATCGAAAAAATTATTTATGGTGGATGGGAAAAAAAGAGAAGCAGAAACTCGATAAGCAACAAAAAAAGATTATTAGTCGACAAGTTTAATGGAAATTCACTTCAAAGATGGATTAACACTTTATGTTCCAAAGCGTTAGGGCAATTGTGTGAGAGAGACTAAAGATACTCATTTTCAAGCGAAACTTGCGTTAACATATTTATAAATCCAAAGATGACATAGTTTTTGAATGAAAAGCAAATTTTATTGAAAGAATTTTCAGCATTAAATCCAACATTCATTCATCCACAACCTAAATCTTGCATTCATAATAAATCCAACCTTTTCCACTTTCGAATTTGATCCGAGATATTCTAGTAAATAAGTCGCAAACACGAACGCAAAATCTCAAAGCCACTGTAATAAACCCTTGAAAGTTGTAAGCAATAGTTTGGTTGTAAATAATTTTTTATTTTGATATTTAAAAATTGCCAATAAAAAGGGAAGTAAATAAGTACATACATCAATGAGATAAATGTAAATCACAATAGAAATGGAAAAAATGATGAGGAAAGAACATACAAAAAAAATTTATAAAAAAATAAAATACGCGTAATTTAAATAAACAATGTACGAACAAAAAATAAATAAAACACAATGCAATTATGTATGTATGTGAAGAAAATTATTTTTGGAAGGAAGGAAGAAAACTTTTTTGTTTTTTATTTGTAAAAATGAAAGAAAAATAAATCTGATGAACAATAATAAATGAATGAATGAATGCTGAGTAAAATAAAGGAAATCCCCGAACCATTTATGTATGTGTAAATTAATGAAAGATGCGAGAATAGAAAAATGGTAAAAGAAAACACAACAAAAAAATGTAATAATATCAATCGTGTTTTTCACCTCAAAAATCATGTACTTAGAAGATAAAAAGTGAGTTAGTCAACTTGGCTTAAAGAAGACTTTTGGGGAGATAAAAAAAAGGTATGAAAGAACGCTGAATGAATGAATAATAATATTTTTAGACTGCAAGATACATAATTTTAAGAGCACGAATAAGTTCAAGAAAGAAAGTTAATGCTTTTTACGGTTAAAAAAGAGAGAAAATTAATGATTAAATGTAAAAAGTGAGAGAAAAGACTAAAAGCATCAAAGAAAAAAAGAAGAGACACAAGTGTTACAACAAAACAAAAACAATTTATTTACTGTAAGAACAATAACTCCATATACAAAACAAAACAAACAAAATAATCCTACATAATGAGATAGATTTAAAAGGTATATTCATCATCTTCACCGATCATGTCAATTGCCCATTGGAACTTTTCACGCTGGGTCTTATTGTATATCTTTTCAATTGGAACATCGAACTTTCGGCACCATGCAATGGAAATTCGTGGATCAAGATAATTCAATTTGGATGTACTTAAAGCAATTTGCTTGTTTTCATCTTTGTCGGTCTAAAAAACAACCCTAGTGATTATAAGAATGCATGAATTGAAAGAAAGATCATACCTTATTTGTCTTGAGTTTCTTCAATTGTTCTTTGCATCGTGAAATTTTCTTGTCAAACTTTTCTTTGTCTTTGGCTGATCTTGCTTTATCACGTTCTTCTTTGGCTTCTTTGAGTTCCTTCTTTTTCTCTTTGATCTAAAAATGAAAAAAGTTAGAAAAAGTTACAAACAAATCAAACATACCTTAGTTTTCATATTCTCCATTGATTTCTCATGAGTTTTTGGAACAGCACGTTGATGGTTACAAAGGATGGCCACTTGTCTGTTAGCACGATTGTAAGAAAGGATTTTCTCTGGTATCGTATCTTTGGCTAAAAATGATACGAGATAAAGACACATCTAATCATAATGTAAAAGAAACATACCATTTGTAAGTTTGTCCAGCTGTTGTTGAAGTGTAAACGAAGCATTGTATGTACGGAAGCATTTGGCCGTCAATCCAGGCATAATCTTTTTCAAATGCTCATTGAGCGATGAAGTGTCTAGTCGATCAAAGAGGTCATCGGAGCCATCCTTGTTTTCCATAAATTTACCAAGATTTTTGAAAACTTTCTTATCCACAGAAACACGATTGAAATATCTGATAGAATCTTTACCAGGGAAATCAAACTCCACGACATACCTAAAAAAAGAAAAATGAAAGAAGCATAGAAAAGAAAGTGAAAAACTTACTTCTTATCTTCAAATTCTTTATGAAGTTTAATGTGTTCACATCGTAGAGAGCAGCAACCAACAGTATCTGCAGCTTCATCAGTATCCTTTTCGTTACCAGCACGAAGAGCAAGTTTATCAATGAAGTAAATAGCAACAGCACGTTGACGCGTTCTCATTTCTTTTGAGCTCATATCTTCATTGTATTGTTTTCGAACATCATCAATAATTTTGGCAAGACTTCGAGCTTTTTCAAACTTTTCATAGTCCTTTTCTCCCTTCATCTTTGATGAGGAATTCAGCATAACATATTTGTTTTGACCAAGCACGTTTTCTGTCCATGAGCATAACCAAGCTACAGTATTATCATGTCGAACTTCTTTCCATTTGTGACCAGCTGGAGGTTTAGGAGCATCACCGCCTCTGAAAAATGAAAGTTTTTAAGCATAAAATAAGAACAAAGCAAGTTATAATAAGCTCATATTTTAGGTCAACGTTTAAATATGTTACTAGCAGCATCGCAAACCCAAATAAAGCTATAAACATACTTAGAGCAATTGATGATAACGTCTTCTGGCAGGATTCTTTTCTTCAACTGGCCCATTTTCGGGTGCTCGCCACGCCAAAAATTGTATAATATAAGATTAGTAAATAGATAATTATACAAGACTTACCCTCGAAACAATCCAGGAGGTTCAATACGAAAGTTGGCGATTTTTTGACGATATCCATCGATGATTGCAATGCCATGTATTTTCTGCTCCTTTTCTCTTTCTTCTTTTAACTTCAGCTTTTCTTCCTTTGTCATAGCTTTTCTCTTTTCTGATTCAGCAACAAAGTGAGCATGAATTTGACGAAAATCACATTTGTCCAAGCTTTTGATCTTTTCTCTTTCTGCAGGAGTCATAACTTTTCTCCAATCTTTGAAGAAGTTTGTATTGAACACATCCTTCGTCGTGTAATCATGATCCAACATTCGAGCATAAAATGATGCAACTTCTTCAGCTTCAGGTGAAAGATGCATTGTTTCTTTATCATACTTGAATTTGACGCTTTTCGGTAATGGTTCATATTCAGGAGCGAAGACAGGACCTTTATGAATAAGAGTAGTCCATTTCATTCCATTCTTCGCTTTATCTTCCTCCCACCACTTCCAAACATCGAAATCGTCTTCCTTCTTCTTCTTCTTTGCAGGTGAAGCCCCATCTTCTTCCTTCTTTGGTTTGGCCTTTGATTTTGATGTTTCTTTCACAACCTCCTTTTCTTTCTCTTTCTTGCCATTTTTCTTATCTGTCTTCTTGTCTTTTCCTTTTTTATCCTTCTTTGAATCCTTCTTCTTGGGCGTTTCTTTCTTGATTTTCTAAAAAATGAGTGAAATTAATCGATGTATCAATAACCACTTCCTTGTTTATGTAAAATGTACCATTGTTTGGAGATTCTCTTATCAAAAAATCGATAAAGAGAAAACTATGACAATGATTTAGGTTGCTATAGCCTTTTGTTAACTCCAAAAACAGTATGTTATGACTGAGTTAGAGAAGAAAGAAGGCGAAGAAGTTTTAGTAATAATACCTACCGAAGGTTTGTATTCTTCTTCTTCATAATCATCGTCGCCACCAGCATCAGAATGATCATTATCATCTTCTTCATCCGTTGAAGCATGTTTTCGCTTCTTGGCTTTGCTTTTTGATTTTGGCGTTGATTTGGCTGGAGCGGCTTTGGCTGGAGTTGATTTTGATGGAGTCGATTTCACTGGTGAAGCTTTTTGACTTGAAGGTTCAGTTTTCATATTGACTTCAACTTCCATAGGCTCCACAATGCTGTTGTTATTGAATGACTGAGAATCCTAAAAAGATAAACGAATGAGCAGCCGGAAGTGGAAATGTCTTACAAGTTCAGCTTTCACATCATGATTGTCAGTTTTGATACCATTAGATACTTCGCCATTCTGAGTTGGACGAGGTGAAGGCAATGGAGAAGCAGCTGCAGCAGTCATTGGAAGAAACTTTGACAAGCCTAAAAAAAGTAAATGAAATAAATAATTGATCAAAGCACGTCAATAACAAGTTGTAATCACGTTCACGTGCCAAAAAAATCAAAACGCGAAATAAAACCACGAACAAATTAGGATGGAGGTGGCAAAAAAAGAAAAGAACAGGATAATCAGAAGTTAAGGAAATCAATGGTTTCATTGAAAACTTGGTAAACAACGCGGTCAAAGATAGGGAAAGGATGATCGAAAAACCTTATAAAACCTTCACGAAAGATTGATTTTTCAACTAAATTTCGACATTTTTGTCATTGATTAGTCCATCCAACATTCAAATAAGGGTAAAAGTAAAACTATAATTAAAAATTATTAAATTTTAAGAAAAATCTTTGCGCAACGAGAGGCAAAAAAGACTTATACGAAATTTTTTTCTCAACAAAAACAGCCAACACAGCAAATAATAAAAAAAGAGAGAAGTAAACGCAAAGCAAAGGGAAGAAAAAAGACTTTGTCGTTTTTTTCGCTAAAAATGCAACTGAAATACGACTAAAAAAAATGGCAAAGTGTTGGAAAAAAATGGAAAATTTTTCTAAGTCCGGGGAAGTGGTGAAGTGGGTAGGCAGCGAGCAGAGGAAGAGGAGAGATGAAGGAAAAATGAGAAAATCAGACAGCAATGATGAAAAATGCTGACGGGCTGTTGCGGCGGCGGCTGCGAGCAAACCAACATCGAGCGAGCGGCGGGCGGTGGAGGAGACGACCACCGAACAACAAAAAAGTAAAGAAAGGAGACTTTCCATTCTTCGATCAATTTTTTTCTCCTTTCCTATTGCAAACTAATTCAGTGCATATTTATATTTCTTTAACATAACAAACAAAATAAAATAAAAAGTGTGCGTCCAGCAAAAGCATTTTTTGGTTCGTTCGTTCATTTTTTTACCGTTCATTCAATTTTTTTGGTTGTTGAATCTTTCTTCTTTTTTTGGGAGAGCAAGAAAAAAAAAGCGAGAGAGAGAAGGGGAAAAATGTGAGTGGCAGCAACCTAAGCCAATTTTGGCGGCAAATACAGTAAATTTCAAAAAAAAAACGTTCGATTTTTTTTCTTCATGAAATTTTTTTCTAACTCTTTTTTTTAGATGGAAAAAATGCATAGTTTGTGATTAAAGTTAAAGTATTATTATTGGATTTTACATACTTTATCGACGACGATTAACTTTCTTTCTTTTATTATTAACATTCTTGACTTTTCTTAATTTTTTTTAATTGATGGATTTTTATTAGTTTTATTATTATGAAAACTTCAAAATCTTCATATCTTGATTATTCCAGCGCTTTTCATGTATCTAATAGTTTAGCCATTCGTGAAGCTATTACTAAAATCTCATTATCCCCAATAGAAGCTATTAAATATTTAAATGGAGAAGATTCAATTTGGTGAGAAATATTTCTTTTTTTCTTTCTTTTAGTTTTGAAGTCATTTTTAAGGTCTAACACATCCGATGATGCGATTCATTGCGCTTTGATAACATTAAAGAAGTTTTATAAACAATTAAAGCAGGAAATCAATCAAAAAATTAATAATACTATTGATTCGGATAGTTTGTTAAGATTTTTAATTAAAAATGATGGCGAAAGTATTAGTGATGTTGTTTCAAGAGTTTATGGAAGCAATAAAAAAGTTCCATCAAAACGAAGAAGTTGGAAGCAATTAAAAATTGCTGATCGTGATACTCCACAAGATATTCGACCTATTCCTTCTAATGTTCCTCCATTGGATGCACATGAATTTAAATCAGTTTCGGGTTGGTCTGATGAAGAAGAAGATTTAGAAAAAGCAGCATCAGAAAGAAGTGAAGAAGAAGTTTATCATGAACCTTTTGATGATGATCCATTAAAAATTATTTCGGCAAGAGTTTTGAAAGATGATGAACCATCATCTTCTTCTTCGTCTTCTTCATCCTCAACTATTTCATCTTCATTAAATCCAAATGAAAGAGCTTTAAAGCAAACACAAGAAGCAACAAAAAAGGTATTTAAAATTGTTCATAAAGTTGATAAAGCTATATCTCCCCGATCTCCAAACACCCCAAAGAAATTATCAGGGGTTAGTTTAAGTTTTTTCTATTACCTTTTTGCGATTATAAGAATGTATTTTTTTTAGCAAATTTCTGCTCCATTTTCTACTGAAAGAAGTGGAGAAGATAAAATAATTACTTCTCGATATATTCCACAATCGTCTAAAGCAATTCAAACTGATTTTGAATATCCCATTAGAGTAAGTAACTTTGGTTTTTTATATACACATTTTTTTCGAATCTCGAATATGTAAGTAATAATACTTAATTTTTTTTATAGCCAAAAACCGCTGATGTTGGTGTAAGTGCTCGATTAGCAACAGCAACAACAACATCTCATAGACGTGATAATCACGAAAGAGGAGGAGGAGGAGGCAAATCCACAACTTCTTCAATCACCACATCTCTTTATAATAATTTGATTGATAAAAGTTCCACTGGTGAAACAACGGCGGGCACCACTTCATCATCATTTTTTTCTTCAAGTCTTAGTGCAGGAGAAATTCCACTTCATAAAGTTGCAGCTATGACTGCAAAATCAAAGTATACAGTAGTTTCAATTAGACCCGATGGAAGTTGCTCTTCTGCAGTTGCAAATTATCGAGCTTTTAAAGAAACTTCTAAATATTTTGTCCCCCTTGCTTCATCATCTAAGACTCCAACATTAATGGAATCTAAAGATGAAATAAGTTGTTCATATCATAATTATTCTTCATTTGCTAATTTGCCACCATTACAAGCTTCAACACCTATAGCAAAATCAACCACGACATTTGGTGTAAATAAATCCATTCCTCGCGGACATGCTTATCATAATTATGGTAGCAACAGCAATGGAAAAGAAAGTGATGGTAGTGGAGGTGGTGGCGATGGTAATGGAAGTTCTTTAAGAGTTCAAGAATATTCTCTTCCATCAACTTCCCCACATGAATTAAATAATGTTGGTGAGATTGCTGGAAATTTACCTCATTTGCAAATAGAAGAATTAACTCCACAAGAAAGTAAGATTTTTATTTTTTAAAGTTGCTTTTGGGGATGTGACTTTTCAATATTGGTGGAATAGAGGAGCGTAATAACAATATGTGTGGCAAAAGTTTCGAACAATAATAATAAGATTTACAAATTTACTTCAAACTTTTTTAGCTAATTTTTTTGAAAATAAATGCAACTACTGCTTACTGTATTATTATTTTTTTTATCACACATGTTAATTATTTTCAACTAAACTTTTGCAAAGATTAATAATAGTTTTTAAAATCCTATGTAACGAATTTCAAAAACGCGCAACCTTTAATTAACTTTGTTTTTGCATTTTTTTTGAATGAAAAAAGCTCCAATTTTAGGAATTTTGCAACTACCAATTTTTGCTTTCTTTCAAAAACTTTCCTCATAAATTATTATTTCACAATATTTTTATTAACCTATTTAAAAAGGTGCAAATTAAGCTCTGCGTAAGTAAGAAGTCAAAGAAATACATACAAAAAGTTTTTTTAATTAGCAATTAGTGGTTTTGTATTTCTAAAAATCCCCAAAGAAAAAAGAAAGGATGAAAGATATTGATTAGGCTTTTTTTAGCTTTCCATTGCTTTTATGTCCTCTTTAGGAGAAAATAAAAAGCAGCTAACAAAAAGGCAACAACAACAAAAAATGGGACAACATCAAAGCACGCATTGATGTTTTTTTTTTGTTGCAGTAAAATAATTTTGTTTTTTATTTTGCTATTTTTTTTAGTTCGAGAACATCTCATTCGTCGTCATTTGAATGCAGCATCCCCAACAGGAAGAGGAGGAGGAGGCGGTGGTGAACCCATTTCAATGCGATCTGAAGAGGAATCAACTTTAAATCAAGTTTCACCATTACCCAGTGGTGAATAATTTATAATACAAAAAATAAGGCAAGGTGGAAGTAAACGATGGGTTATAAACCCAAAATGATGATGATGTTTGAACAAAAAAAATGTCAAGGCTGTTTTTTACTTTGTTTATAAATCATTTTTTCATTATTTTTGTTTTTATTTTTTTAAACAAAGTAAATTATTATTTTTCTGTCTGTACCTAAAAAAAATGTTGTCTCCTTTTTTTTTTTGCGGCTTTCAGTCGATAAATGGTTTTTCAATCAAAGTGGAAAAACTACATTTTTTTTCATTCCAAACTCACTTCTTTCTTTTTTTTTTATCTTTTCAAGCATCCCATTATTTTTTGATCTCTCCTTTTCTCTCAATTTTTTTTAATGTAATGTAATAATAATAATATTTGCCATGTATGAATTTGATAACGGCCATATTTTATAACTTGCAATAACTTTTTTCTTCTTCATTGTTGTATTTAAAATCCAATAAATTTATTGATCCCTATTTAAATTTTTTTTTAATTTCTAAAGGGTTTTGCCCCTTCCGTTATTTTTCACAGGATTTAACCTCAACAACAAAAACATGGAAAAAATCAAAAATGCTTTATTACTTTTTGGACTCTGTTTTACTGTTAAACTTTTTTTCAAAAGATCAATGATTTTTCCTTTATAATCAAAGTTTGAGAAATTTGCAATTAATTAATTATTCTTTATATTATTTTTTTGAAATTAATTGAAAATAGAACAATTTAAAACAGAAAAGACAAGGAAGGAATCTCTTCTTTCAAAAAATGACGCAGCAGATGGGGATTCAAAAAAAATATATTGATAAATTACACACCTTTTTTCTTTTTTCCCTATTTTTTCTTATTCCCATTTTTCTGAGATTATAATGACTAATCGGGGAATTATTTCGTTTGATTAAAATCTTTTATGCTTTATTTCGAATATTTTCATTAAGCATTAATTTTTTCATTTTTTTTTTCAGGCATTTGTGGTGATTATCATCTCAAGAAGATGTTGGAGGAAGTGTTGTTGTTAAAGACGTTGTTGGTGGCATAGTTGCAACAGCAGCTTATTTATTTAAATTTTATTTTTACTTCTTCTTTCGCCTTTATTTACTTTTTTTCAAATTTCTGTCGCGGGGTTGCAGAAAAAAGAGTTACTGATTTTTATAAACTTTTTTCAAAGAACTTTTTTTGGATGATTTTTTATTAAATCAAAACAAGCGATTAACAAAATGAGTGGCAGCTGTGGAGTTGAAAAGTCAGTTTTTCAAAAGTTTTATACACGAGCAATTTGATAAAATATTTTAGCCCTTATATGAATAAAAAAGCAGACAAAGGTGAAAATTATGAGCCCACTCAACATGAACATGTTGCAAATACTTTAACACATGGAGTAAGTTTTTTATTTGCTTTTTGTTCTCTATTTTTTTTTGAACCTTTGGCTGGTTTGACTTTTAAAATAAAAAGGTATTCAACTAAAAATTTGATATTGAATTCGTTTTCTGAAAACATAGCATCATTTTAAAAAGTTGGAAGATTCCATAAAACTTTTTTCAAGCAAATAATAGTTTATTAAAAGCTCAAGAATGTTTCTCTCCATTTTTAAAGCAAAGATTTAACTTTTCGTTCAAGCCCTGTCTCAAAAAAAGCAAACGTTTTTTGAAGCAAAATTACTCAAACTACCTAAAAATAAATTTTCCCCTGACTTTTGTGCAACCTAATTTTTTTTCTTCATTATTTTAATTAATTTTATGGCTTTTAATAATTTATTATTTTTTTCAACTTTTATAGATTGTCATCATTCCATCAATTTACATTACAAGTTATTTAGTTCAGCGAAGTTATCGAGATCTTCAATTTCATATGATGGTGATATATTCATTTGCGACATTTGTAATTTAATTTTATCCTTAGTCTTAAATTCCTTATAATGATGTATCTTTTTAGATGCTATTTTTAATGTCAACTTTATATCATCTTTGTGAATATCTTTTTCGTCCTAATCAAAAGAAGCTTCGATATTATTTACATATAACGGATCGAGCGGCAATATATTTTTTTATTGCAGCTTCATCTCATCCATGGTTAGCTTTAAGACATTCAGATTATTTGGGAAAAAATTTAAAATGGATTATATGGGCTTCAGCAATATTTGGAATATGTTATCAATTTAAATTTCATGAAAGATTTAAAAATCTTGAAACTTGTATGTATGTCGTTATTTCAACTTTACCGTTCGTGGCTATGATGACTATGGTAAGTTAGATAGATAGAGTGAATGGGATTTTATTATAAAAATAATAGAAAAGTAACTGCCATTTTTTTTTTCTCGACAACGACTCGAAAATTTATGGCAGTAATCGCTGTTGCATTGACTTGGACAAAAAAATCTTTTTTAGCAAAGATAGAATGAACTCAGAAAATAAATTTTTTGACTGAAACATTATCATACCAATTAAAAAAAGCATTTTTTGATAAATTTTTATTTATTGAAAATTTCCAAAAAAAATAAAAAATCATAAAATTTGCTTTTTTTGCGATAAATTTAAATATTATTTTCTTCGTTTCTTTTAAAAGTCTTTTAAACGTTTACAAAAACGATCTTTCAATTTTTATTAATGCAATGAAAAAGCTGCTCAAGTCATGTTTTTGAAAATGAGACGATAACAATGCCCAGAACTTGCTTTTCCAAGAGTGGCACGAATTTTATATTTTTTTCTTCAAAAATTTTATTTTCCTCATTTTTTTTTTCAGAATGATCGAACTGGGCTTCCATTAATGCTTCTTGGTGGATTGGTTTATGCAATAGGTGTAATATTTTTTAAAATGGATGGCGTAATTCCTTTTGCCCATGCAATATGGCATTGTCATGTTGTAGTTGGAGCTGCAATTCATACATATGCCATTTATTCTGTTCTTCTTGGCCCTGATCGACTTAATCCATTTCCTAGTGTTAGCTTTGAACAAAAATAAAAAATAAAATTATTTATGGTATAAAACTTTTTTTTTAATTGTCAAATGACGCGACGCAATGAGATTATTAATTAAGGGCGCTCTTTCTTTTCTCTTTTCTGTTAGTATGTAAAAATTATTAGTGTGATTTAAAAAATGGATAGTTCAAGTTTAAAAAAAGATTCTTTCCTAAAAAAATATTATTAGTATTAGGCCGTAATTGATTCTTATTTTTATTAATTTTATAGTTTTTAAGCTTATTTTTTTTTACTTTGTTTGTGAGATTATTTTTCTTTCATAAAAAAAAAACAATGTTAGAATGTGAAGTGAGCGAGAAATTGCATTTCGAAGTTTGCAGGAAATTTTTCGATTGTTTTCTAAAACGGTGCATTTTTTCTTTGGGGTTTTCGTGCTTGTGTTTTTTTTCCACATTGGTCACGATGAAATTATTATTGCATTTTATTTTTACTTCTTTCAAACTTAATTAAATCTCTCACTTTTATTTTATTTTTTGTCCCTATCATGACTATAGTATTTTTTATATGGCGCTACATATTTTTATTATTATTATTAACTTTTCTTTAGTCTTGCTGCTGCTTGTTTTATAAAAATCTTTTCTCTCTGTGATTTTCTAAATTTTATGAAGTATGTATTTTATTTAAAAATAAATAAAGGTATTTAATCTTTCTAACCACTCTCGTATCACAGAAGTTTACAATTTGCAATTAAAAAATTAAAGTTAAAATAAAAAATTAATATCCACTCGGTTCTGATTCGCTACCCTTTCTATAATCACTATTAGCATAAATTTGTCCATCAATTGCACGATGAACGGCACAAACAACCGTATAATTATCAGCTAATTTAAAAGTATGACCTTTTTCTTTTAATAGAGTAACATATTTTTCTGGCATTCGATGTTCCACAATTGTTACATTAGGTTGAAGTTGATTATGAAATCTTGGAAAATCCACTGCTTCTTTAATATCATTTTTAAGCCATAACGAATGTAAAGCAACATTTGCAACACCACTAATAATGGTTGATCCTCCAGCGCCTCCAACTGCGAGAAGTTCTTTATTATTATCATTAAAAATTACTATAGGACTCATGGAAGACATGGGACGTTTTTGTGGACGAATAAAATTAGCTGGAGTAGGAAGGAAACCAAAATAATTTGGATGTCCTGGAATGGAAAAATCATCCATTTCATCATTCCATAAAATTCCCGTGGCTTCTGAGGATACCATTGCTCCAAGGCTAAAAAAAATGAAAAAAGGATTAAATCGGCATCGATCAATGAATGACACATCTCCTCTAAGAATTTTAAGCATTATTTCAAGAAATTTTTTTTCAAATTTTTGTTTCAAAGCAAAATTACAAAACTCAAACAAATTCTTGCTTTTTTTTCTTTCTCTTTCATATTTTTTTTTGCGCCGTAAAAAAAATTCTAAAAACTAACATCAAGTTTATGGTTGAAGTTACAGCTACGGCATTACCCTTTTTATCGATAACACTTATGCTTGTTGTTCCATGATCTTCGGGTACATAAAAATGTCCACCATAATATTCATCAGCTTGAGTTTTTTCAGTTAATAAAGCTCGAATATTTTCTGCCCATTTTATATTTGTTATATTTCTCGCTACATCGCTAGCATTTTTAATAAAATTCATATCACCTAAAGCACTTCGAGCTCCATATGCAAATTTTGAGGCTTCTATAAATCGATGAAATAATGTTCCATAATCATCCAAAGTTGTTAAATTTGATAGTTGATAACTAAAACAAAAAGCTAAGGATAGTTTTAGAAGAAAAAAATGAGTTTTCTTTTACCCATCAAGAATATTTAATATTGCTTGAGCTATGGCTGAACCAGATGGAGGAGGAGGGCCACAAATATGTCGACCACCAGCCAAATGAGTTTGAATTACATCTTCATCATTTCGAATAATGGCTTTATAAGACTTAAAATCTTCTGCTGTTATTATTCCTCCTAAAAAAATAATACAAACAATAACTCAAAAATTCAAATTTTCTGAAAAAAATTTTTCTTTCTCAAAAATTAATTTTTTTTCCTTGATGAATTTTATTTTAAAAACTAATTTAATTTTTACCATTTTGTTTAAATTCTTTAACCATTTCTTCCATCATTTCACCATTATAAAATAATTCAACTGGATCTTTTGCATCTGCTAATCTTTGTAAAGTATTTTTTAAATTATCCCTTGTATGAATTTGTTCTCCAACTTTATAAACTTGTTTCGTTTTTGGATTTATAAATCTTTTCATCGTTGGTTCAGCTAAAATTTGTTTTTCAAAATGTTTCAGTGATCCAGCTAAATGATGAGAAGTTGGAGGACCTTAAAAAATTATTTATTTGTTTTTATCTGGTCTTTGGAAAATGTTTATAAACCTTCTTTTAAAATATCGATTGTTGGTTGAATTAAATTTTTCCATGGAATTTTTCCACCAAATTTTTTATATTCTGTCCAAAGTCCATGTAATTCCCCGGGAACTGCAATGGCTTCCCAACCATATTTAGAATTATTCCATTTATCTTTATACATATTTTCAAATGCAGCTAATGGAGCCACTTCTCTTGCATCCACAACATGGCAGGTTTTAGTTGTGGCATTAAAAATAGTCATAAAATGTCCTCCACCTAATCCAGCTGATTGAGTATCCATAACCCCAATACAAAATAAAGTTGCAATTGCAGCATCCACTGCATTTCCACCATGTAAAAGTGTATCTCTGAAAGTTTTTTACTTATCATCTAGAATTCATTGAACCTATAGTATACCTTCCAATATCTGAACACATTTCATTGTCCGCTGCAACGGCGGCGGTTGAATATTCACCTAACACGCTTGGAGAAGGTTTAGGCCATGGTGGAAGTTTATTATTATTCTAAAAAATAATTTCACCTTTTTATGGAGATTTTTTGAGGGATATCGAAAATTAGTTTAAAAATGTTGGTTAATTCAATAAATAAATATCATCTAACTTACTCCTTTCAAAAGTTTAAGATATAAAGATGCAAAAAGAACAGTGGAAACTAAAAATATAAAAATGCATAATAATCCTATCATTGCAACCACAGATAATCGACTAAAAAATAATAATTTTGCTTCATTCTTTTTTTTTTTTGTTGCAGCAAAGCTCCAGTTTTTTTTGTTTAAATCTTACGCGCTATTATGATCTTTTTCAATAACACCTTCTTCTTCGTCATCATCATTTTCATGTGGAATCATAGGAATTTCTTCTTCTATTCTACTAAAAAAATATTTTGATAAATAAAAGCTAAAAAAATTTAGAGAATAAACATTACTGAATCCTACTGGTGGTACTCATGATTTTCTTTTCTTTGAAATTTTTATTTATCTGGCTTTAGTTTTTTTTACCTAAAAAAAAGTAATATTGATTAAAGGTACATACATGTTTTTGTTTGTGGTTAAAATCAAGCACAATCATTAAAAGTAACAAAAAAGCTATGTTTGAGAAAAGTGAAGTAAAAGGTAAGGGAAAAAATGAAGCAGCAACAACAACCCCAGCATTGATTTCCTGAAACAAGACAAGAAAAGAAACAAAAAAAAGTGGTGATAATTTTTCTTTTTGTCAATAAAAAAAGATAATTAAATTTTATCAGTGTTTTTATTTTTCGGTTTTTTGAGATTCCAGAAACTTAGTTTTTTTTATGAAAATTTAGAGGCATTAATTTATTTGCATTTAATACTTATGTAAAATAAAATGATTACGATAGATTTCATAATTTAGTATTTCGATGTCTCATTTCCAATCCGATAAAATCTATTTATAAACCTTGCTTTTAATTGTTTTCTTCTTCTTCTTAGATGTCATTCAGTCAGTATTTATTTATCTGTCAAAGAGTAAAAATAAAATGCTTTTTTCTTCTTCTTCTTCTTCATATTCATTATTATTGACTGGCGGCGGTAGTAGTTCAAAGAAAGCTGAGGAAGAGGAGAGATCTCGTGAACTTGAAAAGAATAGCAGCCAGCTATCTGCGCAAAAAATACAAAAAACATAAAAATAAAACCCAGACATTATTCTCTCCCTTTGCTCTCGATTTTTTAAAACTAACATACGTGGAAAATCCCAACGTCTCAAAAGAAGATGCTTTCGCTCAATCAAAAAAACAAACAAGCAAATAATAATAACTTCCATCATCGACCTTCCTAAGATTTATTTCTGTGACATACATCCTTGAAACTTTTTTGTTGTTTTTTTTTTAAATTTCTTCTTTTGTAATGTTTGCTTATAAAAAAAAGTAATTTTGAAATTTTTGTAATCATTATTTGGGATTTCTTCCATT
Organism: Panagrolaimus kolymaensis; assembly: GCA_028622995.1. Taxonomy (NCBI): domain Eukaryota; kingdom Metazoa; phylum Nematoda; class Chromadorea; order Rhabditida; family Panagrolaimidae; genus Panagrolaimus; species Panagrolaimus kolymaensis. The sequence continues at coordinate 183,460 of JAJQJQ010000083.1, read as the reverse complement.
GATTTTCTTAGTTTTTCGTTAAAAATAAAATTGTTAGGAATTAATTTTGTTTACAAATTTTTGGAAGTTTTAAAAAAAATCAGTAAAAAAATATTTTCTTTTTTGTAAAAATGATAATAAGAAAATGGAAAAATTCTGATATTGTTACAATCAAACTAACTGTTGCAACGGGTAAGTAAAAAGCGGAAGAAAAAAAAAACAAATTTAAGTCGAAAAGTTGCATATTCATTCCTTTCCATTGCCTTTTTTTAGTTCATGGTTATCGTCCATTGGTTGGTTTTACGGAAGAAATAGAAAAAGCATGGGATAAATTAAAAACGCGGCATCGTTTAAAGCAACAACAACGACCAAAAAAATTTCTTCAAAAAATTGCATCCACCATTGAACTTCATTCCCTCTTCACAAATATAAATAAGAATGACGACAATGAAATAAATCCATGTCCATTGTCTATCATCCCAATCACCACCAGTAGTATCACATCTGCTGCAGCTGATGAAGAAAAAAATCAGCTGTTTCATCAACATCGAACTAAAAAACCATAAAAAAGCAATACTTGTAAGTTTTTCTTCTTCTTGAGTTTTTACGTCTGCAATTTTTTTCCCTTTCAACTCCCATTCAAAAAAAAATCAAAAAATCTCGTGAAAAAAAAGAAAAAAAAGAGGGTGGATTTCAAGGAAAAGCTATAGCTAGCTAACTGCTGCTGCTGCCAGCGCCACACACTGTCATTCAAGAAAAAAAGAAGGAAAAGGTTTTAAAGATATATTTTTTTAGTTTGAAAAACAAAGTTCCCCATAGGTTAAAAAATAAAAATGCTTCTTTAACTATGATGGAGGAGAAGGACGACGACGATGAAATAAATGTCAGTTGTTTCTTCACCTTTTTTCCTCTCATTTTTCGAGTAAATGCGTGAAACAAAAATATTTAAAAAGAGAGTCAGAGTGCGAAGGGCAAAATGATTGTTGAAGAAACAAAACAAAAAAGTTTAACGGAAGGAAAGAAAGAAACTTAGGATAATGAACAAATCGCTATTTATCCTTTCCTCCTTTTCAAACTTTTAGCTAATAAACTTGCTTGCTTGCTTGAACTTTTCTCTCTCTCTCATTTTGTTATTCGTTAGTTGAGAAAAAAAAAGTATTTTATTATTGAATTAATTATCTAATATTTCTATTTCTCCCAAATAATATTTTGTGAAGATTTCCATTCACGAAAAAAAAAGAAAGATGTCTTCAATAAAACCAATTAAAATTACAGTTAGCGGCGGAAATAGTGTATTCTCAAAATTTCGTGAAATGGAAGCATCGGGAATTCAAGAGAAAAAGGATGATGTGTATGATAAAGATTTTGTACCAAAAAAATTTTCAAAATTCTCAGCAGACTATGGAACGCCTAAACCTGGAACTTTAACAGAAATGAGAGCAGCAAAAGCTTGTAAGTTTCCACCTTTTTTAATATGATGGGCTACAGTAATTATTAATTGTTGGTTTTTAGCGAAACATATTGCAAAAGAAATGAATCAAATTTGTGAAATCATTCAACAATATGGTAAAAAACGCCCCGATGGAAAAGTTATTATTACATTTAAACAATTATTTGATCTTTATACTTATATTTCTGATAAAGTAAGTTAAAGAAAATATTTTTCGAATAGCCTATTACTTTGCAATCGAATATTTTTTATTATTAAAGTTTAAATCCTCCTAATTTCGGATAACAAAGGCTTCTAAAATCTGATTGGAAAGTAAAGGAAGATAATAAACTTATAAACTCCAAAGACCCGTTTCCGTACAAAAAAAAAAGAAAAACTAAAATTAACCCTTTTTTAGGTCGTTGGAATCCTTCTTCGCGCAAGAAAATACAATATGGTACATTTTGAAGGTGAAATGCTTTTTCAAAAACGAGATGATGCGGTGATAATTACCCTTTTATTAACACCCGAAGAAATTAAAGCAGCCATTGCAAAGGTTGAAACATCCAAATTTATTGCAAATGGAGAATCAAAAATGTAAATAACAAAACAAAACTTAAAATAACGATTCATCGAAAGGTGCTCAAATTAAATCCTAAACTAACATACGAGGAAAATACAGACAAGCGCGTATTTTTTTATAATAATAATCAAAACCTAATAAATAACCCTTCTTTCAAATCTTGTCACATAAAATTGTAATATTTGTTAATTGTTTTGGGTAAAAAATAAAGAAAATGCAACAAAAAAAAGTTAAAACATGAAACAAAAATCATTAAAGGTAGTCAACCTGCTTCTTTGAAGCTTTCCAGTAGTAATATCAAAATTTTATAAGGCACGAGTAAGTAATATTTGTAAATGGTGGTTTGGATAAAAATTGAGAGAAAACAAAGATTCAAAATTGAGAGGATGAGGCAAACATGGATGATGAAAGGAAAAAGTTAAAAACAACTGGTTTGAAGTAACATGAGTCAAAAGAGTATCATGTTTTAGATGGGTTGTTAATGATAGTTATTAGTTGTTTGGTAAACAAAAAAATAAATAAATAAGGGAGTTAAAGATGGAAGAAAAATAAAAGGCAAGAAATCAGATGCTTTGGTTGAAGCAGCAAAGTTTGCTGAACTTTGATGCATTTTCAGTGTCGTTTGGCATTAGGCGGCGAATAATAAAATGAATTTGATGGAGAAAAAAAAATTGAAAAGCGACGTGTCTCTCTTCTTCGTTGCTTTTACGTTAATTTTTTTCATCCTCCATTTTTTCATCTTTTTCGATCCATATTTACTTGATAGCTAACATGCAATTTGTTACAAAGGTAATTCCCTCGTGTTTCGCGCTCCTAAACTTTCTATTTTCTCTGTTATTGATTTTTTGTAAGCCAATGAATCTTTAATTTCAGGTTCAAAACATGAAACTCCTCATATTATTGTCTCTTCTTCTTTCGTGCAAAGCTATTGAATTAACATTTGAATTACCTGATAATGCTAATCAATGCTTTTATGAAGAATTGAAAGCTGGAATTGATAGTGTTTTTGAATTTCAAGTAAGTTTATTTTTTTGTCTTCCTCATTTTTATCTTGTTTCGTTTTTCAGGTTGTTACTGGTGGTCAATATGATGTGGATGCTGTGGTTGAAGATCCCAATGGAAAAGTTCTCTATAAACAGCCCAAGAAGCAATATGATACGTTCAACTTCAAAACGGAATCTCCTGGAACTTACAAAGTGTGCTTCTCAAATGAATTTTCAACATTCTCTCACAAAATCGTGTACATGGATTGGCAATATGATGATGGAAAAGGACATGATGGTAAACCAACTCCACGATTGGTAGCTATGACACAACTTGAATCTTCTGCTGCAACTATTGGTGATCGTTTAAGACTTGTGGATGATTGTTAGTTTCATTTCTGCTTTGATTCATTGGAAATTATCTCTTTTTTTTTATAGATCAAACTCATCATCGTTTACGTGAAGCAACTGCTCGTAAAAGAGCTGAAGATCTAAATGAACGTGTTATGTGGTGGTCTTTGGGTCAAACAGCTGTTTTTATTGTTATTTCAATTGGACAGGTATGTTATTTACAGAATCTTACAGTAACATATTGTCTTTGCCATATCTTTGGTTGCTTTTATTTGTGGTTTTCTTCTACGATTAGAAAGAAATAGCTTTGCCATTTTTTCCTTTACTTCTTTTGTTCTTACACATTTTCATTTTTCAGGTTCTTCTTCTAAGATCTTTCTTCTCGGACAAACCTTAAGCTGAATCCCGATGCTCAAACAAAAAATTCTCTTTTATTTATTCAATGTAAACCATAATATTATTATTGTAACTTATTTTTCTTCTTTTCTGATTGTTATTAGAATTTTTTCTCTGTGCATTTTGGGTATTGCTTTGTATGTTAAATGAAAGTTTCTGTAGATTTTTCTTGTTCTTGCCTAATTTCCTTTAGTTTTGTGATAATAATTTATTTAAATAAAGGTTTTTTGTTTGCTGGTGGTTAAAAAGGTTTTGATGAAATTCAAAACGTGTGTCTCTAGATGCATAATTAGACAAAAGTCCAAAAGAAAGTGTTATTGATTGATGGTGAAACTTTAAGACACAAATTTGATCCACGTTTTTTGCTCATGTTAATCGTTTGACTAATCTTTTCATTTTCTTACTTCTGTCCAATGTTTAAAAGGCGTTGTGGAAAGCTAAACAAAGCCATGATATTTTTATGTTTCACCAAAATTAGTAACAACAACAAATCGTGAATCTTTTTTCAAATAATTGAGCATCACCGTAAGGAATTTGCAAAAATGCTCTAACTTCATCATTCTTCAAACTAAAACCTTCAATTGGGCCTAACTGTGTAACTTTTAATCCAATTTTTGCCGAAGCAGCAGCTTCTTCACATGAATAATATCTTCCTCTAATACAAAATAATGCAAGTAGTAAAATTAGTTTAGTCATTGTTAACGATCAATGCTTTGATTGCATAAAATATGTTCAAACTAATCGATTAATAAGGATAGCATTAAAGCTTTTACACTTTTTTTTATGATGACGACAATGTATGTAACATTCTTAACCATGTAATCGAAATCACACCATCGTCCTTTGTTTTGAAAAAAAAGTGCAACCATCGATGGTGATTTTTCATTAAAACATATAAGTAAAGCAGGTGTTGGATATTCAAATCCAGATAGAATTGAAACTAAAATTGATGCTTTATATCATTGGTGCTTCCTTTTTAGGATCGAAACATTAACAATTGCCTTCAAGAAACTGTAAAAAAATATTGACAACCGATTAAAATCACCAATTTGTCTTCAGTTAAAATGAAAATCGAGTTTAGATACATAAATATGTGAGTCCATAGAAAAAATTTTAAACAATAACTACCCTTATCTTTTTGCTTCATAAAAGCAGCGGAGTAAGAAAGTTTACAAAACTGGACATTAACGAAACCGAAATGAAAAAATGTAAGCATACGCAAATTTTTTTCTCCTAAAATTTTACATAATAAACCAGCAGCGATGAATGGATGCGATAACAAACAAACACATTCATTATCGTTGCTTACTTGAAATCATTTTGTTTAGAAGAATGCGGTTTAATTTTTTTACTGAACCTTATCGAGAAAAACGCCGATTAAAATTGAAACGAGGCAAATTTGAAGACATCTTTTGGTACAGGTTTGTGTTTAGTTTGCTTTTGAGTAGAAAATCTTTTCAACCATAACCTTTCGGTGCTCGCCTAAAAATTTTTACTTCTCTTCTAATTTTTGTTGTTGTTTCAGCTCTTCATATGATTATTACTTGCTTCGAATTTGTTACAACTTTCTTTTTGGATTTCTTCTGTGCTATGGTGTCTATGAACTTGGATGGAAAAGATTAAACTTTGCAACATTTGAAAAGCCTGATGGTACCGATGATCTTTTTGCTTCAATATTTCAATGGTCCTTAATCTCTGGTGGTGCGATTGCATTTGCAATGAGTCCAATCTTTCGATGTGCTATTGTATGTGTATGCTTTGGTGCATTAGGAAAAAGTGGTCAAGGTGTATTATCTCTTTATGTGGCTGAACAATTGAGCAATGGTCCAATCAACAGAACTTTGGATAACTTTGGAATGATGGCCAATATGACTGTATGCTTCCTGGAATCTCAAGCCAAAATAACTACTCAACGAATTACTCTTGCTTCTGGTCCATTGGAACAACTTCTTGAGAAACATTTTGGTAAGCTTTTATTGAAAAAAAACTTGGATTAACTCATGTTATGTTTATGCTTTACTTATTATCACCATGTTGCTTTCTTTGTTAACTTTTAATGAACCTTTGTTTTCAGTAAACACTACGCTTGTTAGTCAGAAAATCGCTCATCATTTACAATCTCTTCTTGCTCCATTCAGTGATGAAATGCTGTCCTCAAATGATAATGATGAAGATGAAACATTAGCTGCAAGCATTGATAGCGCTGATATCCTAGCAGAACGTGAAGCAATAATCAATGTGGAAGAATTAGAAGCAAATGGAACAATCGAAGAAAAACCATCAAGATGGAATGAATTCAAAACTACTGGTGCAAAAACCGTTGCAAGAAGGTTTATTCGACGATGTCAACAACTTTTCGCTGGAGCATCAAAACAATGTCATGATAAATTCTCTGATGTTCAAACACTTTGTTATGATTCCGTTCCTTGGGTATTCGCATGGCTCATATGTGGACAATTTAATGCTGTGGATCTCTGTCAACCTGGGAAATTACAAGAAGCTTCAAGAAGATATTGCCGTTTTGATGATAATGATAAGAATGCTTCGTTAACTCCTGATTTGGATTCGCAAATTGATAACATCAAAGGGCTTGGAAAGCAAATTGGTAATGAATTGAAGATTAATGTTAGTTTGTTTACCTTTTTTATCTCATTTGTTAACCACTTGATTTTTAGCTTCATTTCCACGTCAACGAAGAAATAAGAGACGAAAGAATCCGTGTTTTGAGTGAAATCAAAGAAAAGATCAAAAGTGATATCGATATCGTCAAAATTGTCACGGGAACATTCAAAGAAATCTTCAATGCTTTATTGATCTTGCTCGTGTATTCAATTTTCAAAGATGTTATTACAATGATCACCAGCTATTTGAGCAATGTGGATTTCAAAAACTCTTTCCTGACTACATACTTCTGGTACATCGATGAGAAGCGAGAACAAAGTGGATTAGTTCATCTCAAACCTTTAACCAATGCTGAGAAGAAGAAGAACAAATTGATGAGTCCTTTTGCTCCTCCAACATGGTTAGAAATCAAAGCATCATGGCAGCCGCTGTTAAAATGGATGATAACTCTCATCGTTGCAACTGTGTTCGTTATGATTGATTATTATTTCCATCGAATCTTGACTCATGTTTATGAACTTGGTTGGTTGCTTTTTTCTTGTCGATAAAATCTTTCATCTTGATTATGTTTTTAGGTAATAAAGCTAGCACAGAACAAAGAGGTGAACATATGCTGAAAATTCTTGTTGAAGGCGAAGGACCAATTGCTGAAATGATTAAAGAATTGATTTCTTTCAATTTCTCTCAAACCATCGATGATTCAATTACTCCTTCTCATTGTATCAATGCACCACAAGGACCTGATTGGAATAATGTTTTCTGGACTATTTATCTTCCTCTCATCGCAATGTTTCTTCTTCAAGTATTATTCAATTTTATTATTCGTCGAATCATTCTCTTCTATGTGCTACCATATGTTTTTCGAAAACGTGCCAAAGCAAGAATCATTCAACTTTACAACAAATTACTGTTTGGAAGAATCAATCAAAGAAAGTTAGCTAGAGCAAGAATTCGTGAAGCTGTTCGCCAAAAGAATATTCAAAAAGCCAAAGGAGGGTATGTTGATCTTTCTGATGAAACCCAAAGCTTCTTGTTTAATCATCTTCACTTTTTAGGCTACTCTTCGCTGATGATGGCTTCATTAAAAAGCAATTAATTGATCGAATTTACAAAGTTGGAAAGTGTTTGATATGTGAACAAAATCGACGACCCAAAGGCTTGATATCCTGCGAAATCTGTTCAGCAACTTATTGTAAGAAATGCCACGAAGAATGTGGAGATCAATGTTATGCTTGTTTAGCTAAAGAAGGCGCTGTTGATTCAAATATGACTATCTTACAACCACCAAAATGAACCTTATCTTATTTTTGTATTTTTGTTTGAATATTAATAAATGAAAGCTTTGTTGATTTTGTTTCTCTCACTAATCTTACAAATTATTAACCTTTTAACCCTATTGAAGCAATACAAATCCAGTGAAAAAAGTTGAAACAAAAATTTTATTTTATAAAACGAAACATCAAAAAAGTGATACAAATAATATAAAACAAAAAACACAAAAATCAATTATGAAGACCATTCTTACGTTGAGCATCCAGTTTTGATGTTGCTGCAGCTCCAGTAAAGCGACGTCTTCGAGGAAGATTGATTGAAGCATCTGAGGTTGAAGGCATCGATCCAGGAGATTTCTCATTTGAAAGTATTGTTGAAGCATCTGCATTTTGTTGATTCATTTGATCTTCTTTTGTTTGATGGAGAACAGGAGCAGGTTTGGAAAGACGATTTGAATCAAGAGACTTTTGAATTGGACCATTTGAAGTAGGAGCAGCTGCCATTGGTTTTTCTTCGCCCCATGGATCTTCATCTTCTTGTAGTTTAAGTTCTACCGTTGATGCAATTGATTTGGACGTTGTAGCTTGAGGTTTGATAATTGTTGGTAAGACTGCTTGCCATATTTCTTCTTGCTTGCGAGTTTGCTGACGGCGAATTGGAGTTTGCCATGGAACACTTTGAGGATTCGACTTTGAAGCAGTAATAGCAGCTTTTGAAGATGAAGCAAGACGAGCAGCAAGTGATGGACGAGGTGGCGGATTTGGTGGAGTTGAACGTCGACATTGATCCACATTTGGATCATCTTCTTTTTTACAATCATCAGCACGTCCATCAGGCGAAGAAGCTGCAGGTTGAATAACTTCAGGTCCACGATAAGGAAGTGGAGGAACAGTGAGATCATCTTCTTCTTTGAGATCATCAGCAGATCCATCAGGCGAAGAAGCTGCAGGTTGAGTAACTTCAAGTCCATGATAAGGAAGTGGTGGAACTTTGAGATCATCTTCTTTTTCATCAGCACGTCCATCAAGCGACGAAGCTGCAGGTTGAATAACTTCGAGTCCACGATAAGGAAGTGGAGAAACAGTGAGATCGTCTTCTTTTTCATCAGCACGTCCATTAGGCGAAGAAGCTGCAGGTTGAGTAACTTCAAGTCCACGATAAGGAAGTTGAGAAACATTGAGATCATCTTCTTCATTCCAAGTAAGCGGAGGTCCGAACTCATCATCTTCATCCATTTTATGTTCGATGCTTGAATGCGCTAGTGTTGGAGAAACATGTGTTGTGCTGGCAGGCATTGGTACTCCAAGTTTTTCACAGATATTTTTTACTTGATCCTAAAAAACAAAGTAAGCAAAATGAAGTGAAGTTATTTCTCATAGCAAGGCTTCATCATGTGTGAGACATGTAAATATGAGTTTTCGATGTCAAAGAAGCAAGTAAAACATTGTTGAGAAAACCATAAAGTTCCTCGAACATTAAAAGTTTGAAACAAAACGTACTTCAATGGATCGATTTTGTTGGCGATCATAGCGAAAAACTTCCAAAAGTGCCATCATCTAAAATTTACAAAGTTAATGCTACCAAAAAAACCATAGATAACCAAACAACTGACCTCATCACTATTACCAGGAAGCGGAATTTTATGAGCAATAATAAGCTGTATAAATTGATTCAAGTCTTGATCAAGACTTTGATCTTCATATTGCTCGAGAAGTTGAGAAAGCATCTCTGAAAATTGTAAAAAGTTAATGTTATGAAACTTAAAAAAAACGCGAGAAATAATAAAAGGAAGTTAATGGAGGAAACTAACAAGGAATGAGCAAAAACAACTAACATGTTATTAACGTATCGCAAAAAATGACAAAAATGCAAAAACAATAGCTTCGAAGAAATAATGACGAAGAGCAATAACAACACCGTAAGAAATTCCGTGTAAACAAAGAATCTCGCTAAGAGTAAAACCTTCTTAAATTTGGTTCAAATGAAGCCTTCAATGTACGTAAAATTCATCGAAAACAAAGGTGAAGTTGATAAAAGTGGAAAAATTAGCAAGTGCTTGGAATAACAAACGAACTGCATTCTTCTGCATAGTTTTTTTAACGATTTTTTAGAGGTTCTTGCTCTTACTTAAATCTGTTGTTGGTGGTATCATAAATTTAAAGCTTTTACCGCAAATGCTGAAGGCTTATAACAAGCGATAAGATGTTCACTTATTATTTGGGTAAAGCTATGTTTGATTCGATTTTTCCTAATGAACACGCTCAATAATGCTACAAAATCTTCTCCAGCTGCAGAAAGCTGTTTGAGTTAACAACTTGCAAAAAAGTAAAACAATAATGCCAAAAATGATCATTCTTTATAACAAATTTATTAAACGAAAGAAATTTATTCAAAAGAAACAACAACAGTAATCGTATTAAACGAAAGAAACGTATACAATTTAAAGGTTCTTAGGTATGAGTCCATCTCGTTGAGCCAAGCGAAGAATGCAGTCATCAGATTCACCCATGCGTCGAAGTTCACCACAGATAGCATAACGCGTTGATTGACCAGGAATAAGGCGACCAGTTTCAGGATCAACATTAACGAAATCAAGCTGGATTGAAGCATGATCTTTAGCATGGATAATACGAGATGACGACGAACACTTGCGAGGGACGTACATGTCCACGAATTCTCCTTGATCGTTTTGCATCTTTGATGAGGTTCAGCGCGTTTGATTCAAGCCTATAAATTGAACTGTTAGAAATACAATAATCCATCATGTCATAAACACAAAAAGCAACAAGTAAAAAGCATGGTCAAAACCAATAAAAGAAAAGGAAATACACAAGTTTACAATATCAATTATTTATTGTTAAAACAACGAAAGGTAACAAACAAAAACATCAGATAAAAGTTTAAGCTGGAACTTCATCAGCAACTTTGGTAGCACGAGTATACACAGTTTGCTTGCTATGTGAAACGACTGGCTTGATCAAACCACTAGCATGAAGTTGACTAAGAGCTTGTTTAGCAAGTGAAGCACGGATCTTGAAACGCTCAGATACAACGGATGGAGTAATCAATTTGACAGAAATAATCTAAAAAGAACAAAGATATATAAAGTAAAAAAAAGATGGAAGAGGACTTACTTCTTTAGCAAATTTGTCATATGTTGGTTTGTCGAAGAGAACAGCATTGTTGAGCTTATCACGAACTTTTCCTTTTGACCACTTCTTCTTCTTAGCTTTTCCGCCTCCAGCCCCAGTGGGTTTAGGCTTTCCTTGCTTGGTATCAGGTTTCTTTGTTTGTTTTGGTGGCATCTTGTTACCTGAAAATGAAATAATCACAAAATGATGGAAATTGAAAAATTGAAGAAAGTTGGATGAAGAAAAATGGATGAACAATGTTGGAAGAAGAAAAAAAGTGGGAACAAATTTTTTCCATCGAACTTCGCTGCACGCTCCATCGTCGAATTGACACACAAAAAGCCAAATTTGCGGCTCTTCAAAATGTTGTTCTCTTGCATTTGCAACCAAAAACTATTTTACTGAACAATTTCTTTCTTTCTTATTTTCAACAAAGTTTTTCTTCTTCTTCATCACAAAAATTAGTCAAATCCTTCAAAGTTAAAACTCAAAAAAATATTTATTATTGCAAGTTAGAATAATGAAAGAGATTTAGCAACAACAATACATTTCATGATTATCAAAAGCATCATTTTTCCTGGATTTGATTTTTACATTTTCGAACGTAACGTGGTTTGAACTTGTTATCCTTCTTCTGCTTCCTTTTTTAAAACTAATAATTTAAGGATTATTTTCACTCACTTCATTTCTCTTTTTCTTTATGTTTAGTTCCAAAACAGATGAAGGTAGTAAGCCTTTAGATCCTCTAATCTTCGAGAAGTTGGTTCGCTACTGTAATTATTTGTGTGATGAAAAAGTTGGAAAGTTTTACTTTTTGGCCAAAAATTCCTTTAATAGGTCAACAACAACTTCCTCCATTTCTTCTGCTATTCGTTTATTTTTATTGGGATCGTTTATAACTCTTTTCATTTTACAACCGCGATTGCTGTAGCTTAGATCAATTAGAAACCAATCCTCTTGCTTTCTCCTTTATTGAGAGACTTCATTGCTTTGATGAGTTTTAAACCATTCATTCACCTTTCTCTCTTTCTGTATTATTGTTTTGACATCTTTCTATTTTTCTGTAACAAAAAGCATATTCATGAGAAAATTGTATTAAAAAAAGTGTTTTTCTTTACTCCCTTTTTTTAAATTTTGTTTTTTGTCGTTGAAGTAAGTGGATGCTTTATCACCTGATGAGCTAATGTAAGTAAAGGCTTGTTTTATTTTATGCAAAACCTTTTGTGAATTCACATTTCAACGACGTCAACATGCTTGATGATGTTTATGTTTGTAGCTTAAAGTTAACGAGTTGCATTTCAATCGATAATACGACACCACAATGTGCTATTATTGATAAGAAAATGCTTGAAAGAAGCGTGGACGTTATTGAAGGACCATCAGCTATCTAGGTTATTATGTTAGTTTTATGACCATGTGTTTAACCTTTCATCGATTTATTTTTTCTAAGACTTTTCAAACACTTTTAAAAATACTTTATCCAATATTTGTGTTATTAACTCTTGCATTAATACTTTTTATTTGTCCAGGTTTGTAACAACGGCATAACTTTACGTTTTTTTTTTGTGAATGTCACTGACATGACATCGTCGAAATATAAAATTCATGAGTTTGCTTGGGTTTAAAAGGTATTCTTACTTACATATGTTAACTTTAGATTGGTTTATAACCACTCATTTTCTTTCATCATCACAAAATCAATGGAATAGTCCAGCATTTGCTTTGATTGTATCAGCTTTATTCGCCATTGCAACTTTCACTCCGATATTGTCATTTGCGTTATATTTAAACCATCTTAAAATTCCTTCTGGTTATAATTGTAAGGCTTTACGTGGATGCACTATTACCTCAGCGATTACGTTTGTATGTTGTGGAGTTGCTCATATTGCAATTATTATTAAATATCCAGGTTTAATTTTTTTTTCTTCGCAAAAATTAAAGTAAACAATAAGAAAAAAGTTTGTTTTAGATTCAGTTCGAAATTCTTCTTCTTCTTATGGAGTGGTATTATTAAATTTAGCTTTTCTTACTTCCACATTTGCTTTTTGTGTTATTGGTTTAATTCGAGTGGCAATATTAAAGGAAATAAAAGAAAAAACCCTGCAACAACGACAACAGCAACGAAATTTGGAAAATGGGCGAAGCAGCAATCATCCCAAAGTTATTTCATCAAATATTTTAATGTTTCCAAATCAAAGATGTTTGGAAACCATTGAAAAGCCTCCATCGTCGTTTTTACAAACTGCTGTTGTTGCTGATTCTTTACCATCAAAACTTTATCTCCCCGATTAAAAACTTTTTCCTTCAAAAATTTAAATATAAAATTAATGTTTTTTGAACTCTTTACAAATTTTTTTGAAGATAAACCTTTTTATTTAAATTAAAAGCAAATTTTTACAATAATAAAAACATTTTAATGAATTATCAAATTATTACGTATTATTTAAAAAGATGAGGAAGGACAAAATTTGAAGGTAGTGCAAATATCTTTGGGTGATTTGGATTCTTTAATCATTTGAATGATATCATCAACTTTGTCTTTAACAAATTCTTTGCATTTAGCATCAAGATCATCATTTCCAATGGTAATGACATCACAAATTTTGCCACCATTCTGAAAGTAAAAAAGAATTGTAAGTAAAATATTAGTCATCTAAGCTTTTTATTGTTGTGATCATCAGAGTATCAACAAGAACAAGCTCATGCCTCCACGTTAGCTTTAATCCCGCTGTGAACCTTTTTTTAATTTACCTTTCTAAAATCATCTTCATGTTCGATGATTTCAATTCCAGCTTTAGTGATAAGTTCAACGCACATATTGCAAATTCCTTCGCGATCAATTTTTTCAACAGATTTTGTTGAACCAAAAACAAAAAGAGAAACAACAGCGATGGCAAAGATGGCTTTCATTTTTGTTTGTTTGTTAGAAGCTTCGCTTGATTGATTAGAGGAAAGTTATAAGGAGTAAAGAAATAAAATTCAAAAACAAATATTGAATTGAATTGTTGAAATTGTGCTTTATCAAAATTGCTTATATACGCTTCAAATAAGGCGTAAACAAAGTTTAATAATGCCATGATTAATTCAAACATTGATCAATTAAAACCATTTTAATCAGTAAAATTTTGTTTTTTGAAACTTTTTGATTCTAAAAATACACATACGCAATAAATAAGAAAAGTGTGCATCTATGTTGAAGAGAAAATGACGAAGGAACGAAGGAGGAGGAGGAGGTGTTGTTTACGCCGGCTGACTGCTCCTGATAAAGCTGAAAACCCATGGAAATATGTATTTTTGTTTTTCTTCCGTTTTAAAATTTTTTTTCTGTTGTTGGTTGTTGTGCTTGCCTCAAAAAAATACAAAAACAAATGGCTTCAAGCAAGGCATAGAAAAAAAAACTTTTTCTCCAATCAACAAATTGGTTTCTGATTGTTCTAACAATTATGTATTTGAAATAATGAAAATTATAACACAAAAGGAAGAGAAACATTTTCCAAAAAAATTAAAACAAAAAAGACCAATGATTAAAATTGGGATGAAAGTAATTTTTGGATTCTTCGATTAGCCATTTCATCAGAAAAAAAGGAGATGAGCTGAATTAGTTTGTGATAAAGTTCATTAAATTTAGAGAAAATGAATAAAGAGGAAGATGGTGAACAACCAGGATGCTTTTAACTAAACTCTAATCTTTACCGTTGCCCAATAAATCAGAAACAAAAATAAAGTAAAATTATTTTAAAAAAAGTTTCTCAAATCAGCAAAGTTGTTGAGAATTATTAAATTTAGTTAATAATAAACTTCAGCGGTTGTTTATGATAGCTAAAGCCATTGGATCATCTATTGATTATGACTTAAAAAACCCAAAAATAATGTAAAAAAATTGAAAGCCATCCATCACTTTTTTTTTCAAAACGTAAAACTTCAAAAGCTTTAAAATTTTTGTGGTTCCTGCATCGAATGCTTCTCAACGAAGAACCCAAAGTGTTACTGTGGCATTCTTTTCTTGATGATTACGAAAAAGCAGACGATGTTTTTTCTAAATCTTTACAGCATATTTGCTAGTTATTAATTGGTTTGACCTGTTATTCCTGTTATGTCTATTCCATGTAAAATGGCTACGCATTCTTCTCCTTTAACCAAATATCATTATCATCATCCAAAGGCTTATTTTTTGCGATCGTAAGTTTTATTGTTATTTTCTAATTTAAACTTTTTCCTTGTTTTAGTGATGCTTTATCTCAACGATCTATGGTTGCATCAAAATCAGAAGATATTACACCTGTTGATGGTTTTCGATCTAAAGCTCCTGGTCCACTGCAACGAAGACGTCAACCTCATCGTCGATGTTTAAAGAAAGAATCTCCAAAACGTAAACACCTCAACAAAGAAAATGTTGTACTTCGTTCACCTGGCTTTAAACAACGTGATCTTCATAAAGCTGCTATCAGCAAAACTCCATCTGCATCGAAATCATCTGCTGTTAGCCATCATGATGTTGCTCGTCGATGTGAAACTAAAGTTATGCTCCAAACAGCTGATGGACAACTTTTTAATCCATATTTTGAACCTGAAGACATCCAACAATTTGCTCATCGTTTCAAAGCTCTTCGAACTCAATATGGTTTCTCTCAAGCTGATGTTGGTACAGCACTTTGTAAACGATATGGTTCAACTTATTGTCAAGCTACTGTTTCTCGATTTGAGAGCTTGGTACTTTCTCATTCAAACATGTGCCAACTTCGTCCACCTTTTGAACAATGGATGAATGAAATTCAACGTGGAATTGATGTACCTGCTAAACAACTTCGTCGAGCAAAGAAACGTGGAAAAAAACTATTGCAATCTTCTCAATCTCAATTGAATCATCAATCAACCTTTTCAAATTTGGTTATACCTATTCGCAAACGAAAAAATCGAACCAAATTTGATGAATCTCAACTTCTCGCACTTGTTTTATATTTTGATGCTAATCAAAGACCTAATAGTGCTCAAATGAATGCAATTGCTCGAACTTTTCATGTTCATTTTGAGGTTTGTTGTTTATCCAAAAAGGCTTTCATTTGTCATATCATATATTTTTAGATTGTTCGAAATTGGTTTTCCAATCGCCGTCAAAAAACTCTTAAAGGAATTGCTTCTAAGGCTAAAAATGAAGAAGAAGTAACTGATGAAGAAGATACTGTTGATGATTAACTAACTGTTTCATTCTTTGTTGTTAATTGTACTATTTTTCTTTGTAATAATGTGTTGTTGTGATTTGTATAAAATTTTGTTTACGTTTAATTGACTCTTTTCTTGTTAATAGGATGTTTGTACAGACGTAAAATGTATGTGCATCGGTGGTTTTTACGTGTAATAATGGTAGCTTTTCGTTAAAGATACGTAGCAAGCATTATAAACGTCGTGATGAATCTCTGTTAAGATGTGGATGATGATGGATGGAAACTAACATTTTTTTAAAACCATCATGCTTGCAATGCGACTAAGTTTTTGCATTCCAAGCGCATACTAATGCACAATTATTTTATTTATGTTTATGGATTTAAACTGTAACGCATAATGTAAAGCGTTTTGAAGGATGAAAGCATGTAGTATAAAAGGAAGCTGCGTTGCTAATATCGGTAGTCAATGTGCTAGGTAAAGCATGCAGCGGTTTCAAGATTGCTAGCACTCGTTTAATATTGTTGTAATTTATCTTGTAAAGGACTCAATAAAGGATTAGTTGTGCTCATGTTTTAACACCGGAGCAAGCAAAGTGACAACTACCGTTACAAAACAATGAATTTATTCGAGGCCAATTTTAATTACATTTTAACAAAGTCGCGCACAATAATGTCAAGATAAGTTTTTTGACACAAAAAAAGGAATAATTTATTCTTTTTGAACTTTCATTTCCAATTCATTTTTGCTTTTGGATTCAAAGAATTTTTTATCAAGTAAAAATTCATGACAACCTTGAACGATTTTAAAAAACCAAATTCCAAGTGCTGCACCGCAAAAGCAAATGGTTGCTAAATTAAATGGCCATATTGGTCCCATGCTAGCTTCCATCATTGATACACTAAAAGCGAAATCATTAAAGCTACGATTGGTAATTCTATGAAGGAATAGGAACTCACTTAACAAATGGACCAAAAAGTGTTGCAGTCATTTCAATCCCGAATGACATACTTGAAATTGAAATCAATGCTCCAATAAGTAATACACTAACTTCAAGATGAAGGAAAAACATTTGTGGCACCACAAGTTTGGGTCGTTCAGTTACAATTCCAATAATCTTAAAAAAAAATTTGTCTTTGTAGGATTTTGGTACTAAATAAAAACTTTACCATTATGGTTGTTGTAATAATTGCAACCACAACAAAACCTGTACCAATTACAGAAGAATATAAACCCGTAATTCCAATATTTAAATAAAAATCTGAAACAAGAAGCATCAATTAACAAAGAAGTTTATAAATTCTAAGCAACTAAATTATTTGAAACTTTTATCCCAAAGTTTTTGGGCTTTTTTGTGCATCAAAAAGGCTTCTTTTTTAATAACAAAGATGGTCATAATTAAAGAAAAATTAGCTTTCAAATAATCAAAGTAAAGGCTTACGAATTAAAGTTAATGTTGCAGCAATAAGAACTCCAACTTCAACAATTCCACCAATAATTGCTGCAGTTCGATAATGAAGTAAACTCGCAACTGGTGGAGCCAAATAAAATTTATCATTTGCATCAAATACATATTCTTCTTCTTCTGCTGCAATTTTAAGGGGATTCTTTTTCTCTACAGCTCTTGATGCTGATCCACTTGACGAAGAGGATGAGGAAATGGTATCCTCGGATGATGAAGGCATAATTTATAAAGTAAAGTTACTTGATAAATAAAAGAATCCGTCGGTGGTGTAAAAAATATCAAAAAAATTGTTTTAACGCTAAAAAATGAGAGAAGAATAAAAACTTTGCGAAAGAAATAACGCTTCACTTTTTTTCTTTGATTCGTCTTCGATCTCCGTTAGTGACCCAAAAAAGAAAAAGGTTTAATCTAAACACGTCATTCAACGAGAAAATGAATCCATGAAAACTCATTTTCTCGTAAAAAATAAAGAAAGGATAAATTTAATCAATATTCAATATTTTTTTTGATTGCAAAAAGCTCCAAATTATGCGAGGAAAATATAAAACGGGAGTAAGTTTGTTGGTTGTTTGATTACAGAAAATTTGGACCATCTTTATGTCTAAAATGTTCAACAAATTGCCATCGCTGTGGTTCGCTTTAATTTGAAGCCGCTTATAAAAAGCTCTAGTTCTACGTCAAACTGTTCTGCTCCAACAACACTTAGATATGCCATAAAGCAAGCTATTGCTGAGGAAGATATAAATATGTGGTTGTTTGTGAGTCGTTGATAGGGAAAAAATATTATTAGCTTCGTGCAACAACAATGATGCAAGCCCTACTAGCTTTAATAATAACCAGAATCGAAATCAAGACCAAAATTAATGTGATGCAAAAAAGGGAGAGCAAAATAATTCAAGCGAATTGACAAATAAAAATCCAAAAATGGATGAAATCAAGATTGCAAATGAATCTTTAGCTTCAATTATTGGTATCTTTACTTTCTTCTCCTTATTTAGATAGCAATGCTTTACAAAGTTGATACTTTTTATCCATCTGTTAAATTATTTTATGAAACTATGGACACACACAAAATTGGACATAAAATAACGAAGCGAGTCATTTGCACCTTTTCAAAATCTCATCTTCTAAAGCTTCTTTGACTCAAATCACAAAGTTTCTTGGAATAAAATATGGTTGATAAACAAAGTTTATTGCTTGTAGCAGATTTGTAAGAAAGTAATGATTGTGCCTCGTGAAAAGAAAGATGCAAACTTATAAAAAAAAGTTAACAAAGCCAAAAAGATAAAAACCAAAGACAGCAACTAATACTACTAATTTCAAAACATCATACATACATACAGTACAAATAAAAGCTTTCATTCATACATTTATTTACAAAATTACACCTTAATAATAAAATGGATTAAATACAAATTCATTAAAAACTCATTATTAAAGCATTTGTTTTTTCTTTTCTTTATTTCTTTGCTGTTTCTAAAGTTGATGACGAAGATGGTTGCTTTTGTTGTTTTTCTTTTTGTTCTTCAATTTCAAAGTGTAAATCAAAATCAAATTTGGCCATAGTTCCAAGAGATTCTTCCATTGTTGTTGTTGCATTAGCAGCTTTTGATTCTTTTGATTTTGCTTTTGTTATTGCTTCATTATCTTCAGTGGCTTCAGAGGTCGTTGAAGAATTGGTTGTTGTTGTTGAATTTGAATTTGATTTATCATCTTTAGTTAATTTTGATCCGGATTGAATTTTTTTAATTTTAAAAATTTCTTTTATAATCATTTTAACTTTTTCTTTATTATCCAATTCTTTCAATTTCATACTTTCTTTTCTTTCTTTGATGACAACGATGATGGAAGGAAGCTTCTTTTTTCTTTTTTTTTGAGAGATGAGAGAGATGAGTTGTTGATTGAAAGTGATTTTTTCTTTTGATTGAAGCTTTTTTGCAGCAAAAAATTTTTGAGTAAACAACATACTAAAGAAAATGCAAATTTTTTAGTTATTTGTTTCGTTTTTTAGGAATTTTAATGTTAATTTTTTGATTGTAAAAAAGTAAGTACGATGACGCAAAAGAAATAAAAAATATACAAAAGCTATTGACTATCAACGTACTAACTAGTCGGATTAATTTTTCCAACGATGTTATGATATGGAAACAAAAGGATGCTATTGTATTTTCCGATTTCGACATGTGTTAATTAGCATGAGAAAAATAATGGATTGATAATGAAATGGCGGTGTCACCGATGTTGCTTATGCCTTTTTTTGTCGACATTCACCGCTGGATTTATTTCCTTTAATCTTTATCCACGATTTTTTTCCAACTCGAATGAATGTGAATCTTTTACTCATCTTCTGTTAGTATTAGTGATATTCAAAGAAGCAAACACACGAGAAAAAGATATTTATTTTTATGCTTCATCGCTTTGGAGGCTACAGACAAATTAAATCACCTGTTTTTTTTTGTTGTATATATAATTATTAAATTATTCAAGATTCTTTGAAAATAATTATATTTATATTTAGTCTTTCTTTCTTCATTGCTGTTGTATTTTTTATTTTTTGGATGTAAACAAAAATTATCTTAAAATAAATATGTAATTTTTAATAATTTTCTTGTAATCGCGCACCTAAATAAAAAGAATACAAAAAAAAATAAAAGCAGAAATCTTTTTATAATATTTTTTGTTGTTGCTTTTGAGATTACTCATGTGCAAAAAAAAATTATAAGAGACTAAATACTTCCGAAAGAAAGAAAAAAAGCTAAAAAAAAGAGAGAAGTTTACCACATTAAAATAATTACATATTTACAGACATACATAATTTTTTTCTAATTTTAGAAAAAATAAAGCATTGCTTTTATTTTATATTATTCTTTTTTTCATTGCCGCTAAATTAAGAAATGAACTTTAAAGTTTTTTTTGAAAATGAAAAAAATAATAAAGATCTATTTTTAGAATAATAATAATCGTAATAACATATTTTTTTAATAAAGTTATGCTTCTCATTTTTTACGAACTTTGTGAAATGAAAAAAATATTATGGAAGTAGCCATTTATTAGTGAATCACACTCGATGATTCAAGGAAATTATGCAACCCCCAATTTGGAGTCAGAGGCTTATGAACACATTTAAAAATATGTAAATGAAGGGATAAAAAAATGAGAAAAGTAAAGAAAATGAATAAAATCTCAAAAGTTTCTGAAAGAGTCTATTGTTTCTTTTTGTTTTGAAATCGATAACAAGCAAACATCAAAATTTGAAGAATTTATTAAATAAATTTAGTTAATGGTATTAATTTCAACGAAAAGACAAAATGCTCTATAACAAAGTTATTGAAAATCATGACTCAAAAATTTTAACAATAAAAAACTCAGGAAAATTTTTTAAAGCAGCTGCTGCCCAGAATCTTGATGGACAATAGTTTTTGGATTCAGAAAATTTACTTATAAAAAATGTTTCCATATTTGTGCTTTGCTTTTAGAAATTTTTAACACCCTTTATTTTGTATTTTCTAACTGTAGCGTTGTATCCCATATTTTATTGAGTTTGATTTAGTCCCAATCTTTTTTGTTTGTGTAATTTTTAAAAACCAAACCTTGCGTTAATAACTTCCAAAGATTATGTTTTATGATTTATTTTTTTGAATATTTAAATGGCGTAATAAGTTTTTAAGGGTTGCAAAAAAAACTAAAAGCCGTCACTTTTTTTTATTAAACATAAAAGCGAAAGTGATAATATTTCCGTTTTATGGTATTTTAAAAGCTGACGTTAAACTTTAATATTTTGGGGAATGTGCACATAAAATTTTTTTTGCAGCAAAATAAGTAGCAAGGAGCAACCCAGCAACAAAAAAATGTGTGTGTTTGTGTCAAAACAAAGTTTTTTTAGTTTTAGTTTAAAAAACTTTTATTTTTTTTTGCATAAAAAATAGAGAGGAAAACTTTTTATTTCGAATTTTTTTTCTTCTTCAGGAAAACCGATGATCCTAAAAATAGATTTATTTTTTAACCTCTCTTTTTTTTGCTCGTGTTTTTATTGTTTATACATTTTTTTGACGCTGTTGTTGCTGCTGCTGTCTTCCTTTTTTTTTTATTTCGACTTTGTTTTTTTTTTTCTCTTCTTCGTCGTCGCTATCATTGTTTTCGAGAGTTATTTTTTTTACGTCTTTTTATTCATGCTTCTCTTTTTTCATTTTCATCCTCATTTTTTTTATACGCCTGTTCAGAGATCGTGTGATGAAAATGAGAGGGAGGCTTCAAACAAAGTTGGCAAAAGTTGATGCCTGAAAATAAAATAAAAAGTTTGTCGTTGTTGTAGTTAGCTTTTTTTTAGTTTTTTTTTGGAAAAAAATGTCTAATGCAGCGTGACGAAAACATTTCTTTTTTTTATTTTAATTAAAGCTTTTTTTTCAACTTTCAACTTTCCAAAGGTTTCACAAAATTGGTCATAAAAATTCGGTGAACCGAAAAAAATTTTTTGTAAAGACAAAATAACAACAAAAATGAAAAGATTTATGCAACAAAAAAAAGAACGACGGTGCTAAATTGCTTCCAAGAATTCCACCTCCTTTTTCGGGTTTTCAATAATAAACGCTTTGCCTTGGAGAAATAATCACTTTCAAATAAACCAAAAACAAATTTCTGCCCGTACATTTTTTTCATATTTAATCTTCATTGTAAGACTTAACATTTTACGAAAAAGCTACCGTATATTTTTTGTTTTGTTTACGTAATATAAGCCATTTTTTCTAAAAATCGCACTTGGTTTGGGATTTCAAAAAAAAATAAATTTCGCAAATTGACTTTTCTTTGACTACCCTTAGGTTTTCGAGGTCGCTGATCACGAATCTGACCTTAGTTTAATTGGTTTCGAAGCGAAAAGTTGAGATCCAGAGGTCTCTAAACGAAAACCCAACTTTGTTTTAAGACGCTTTTTTTAAAAAGTGTTTAGACCAAAAAATAGCAAAAAATACGCTGATTATTTTTGTAATTGATGCCAAACATACAAGTATAGGCACAAATGGGTCAAAAGTCCATTTTAAGGAAAAATTCATCGTTTCGCTTGGGAAAACTCGAAATCTGTGGCTCGTGCTTGGGCTATTGTTAACATAATCGGATTCCCCATGAAATTCTGCCCTAGAAACTTTGAAATGTAAAAAAAAATGCGTGGCCAATGGGAAATGGTGACTGGCTGAATGAATTACATCAATATGAGGTATATCAACAAGTAATTAATAAATACATGTAAAAAATACAAACTCTTTGCTAAAAACGTAGAAAAACTCATTTAATGATTTTACAAATCGATAAAACTTCATGTTGTTATGCTTTTCGATTTTTCCCACATTTTTGAAGTTTAATAGTAATTAATAATAGTCAAAAAATCAAAAATTCTCAAAATGAGGTATTTAATTTTAAAACTCATCATTTCTAGACCTAATTTGGGTCGTAGAAACCGAATTTGATAACAGTTTCTATGGTTGACAAGGTTAAAATTTAGTTATAGCATAGTAAAAAATTTGCATATTTCAAAAATTCATAACTCATTAACTTGCTTATGAAATATTTTTTCTGATGTCAAATTCGGTTTTTACGACCCAAATTAGGTCTAGAAATGATGAGTTTTAAAATTAAATACCTCATTTTGAGAATTTTTGATTTTTTGACTATTATTAATTACTATTAAACTTCAAAAATGTGGGAAAAATCGAAAAGCATAACAACATGAAGTTTTATCGATTTGTAAAATCATTAAATGAGTTTTTCTACGTTTTTAGCAAAGAGTTTGTATTTTTTACATGTATTTATTAATTACTTGTTGATATACCTCATATTGATGTAATTCATTCAGCCAGTCACCATTTCCCATTGGCCACGCATTTTTTTTTACATTTCAAAGTTTCTAGGGCAGAATTTCATGGGGAATCCGATTATGTTAACAATAGCCCAAGCACGAGCCACAGATTTCGAGTTTTCCCAAGCGAAACGATGAATTTTTCCTTAAAATGGACTTTTGACCCATTTGTGCCTATACTTGTATGTTTGGCATCAATTACAAAAATAATCAGCGTATTTTTTGCTATTTTTTGGTCTAAACACTTTTTAAAAAAAGCGTCTTAAAACAAAGTTGGGTTTTCGTTTAGAGACCTCTGGATCTCAACTTTTCGCTTCGAAACCAATTAAACTAAGGTCAGATTCGTGATCAGCGACCTCGTAAACCTAAGGGTAGTCAAAGAAAAGTCAATTTGCGAAATTTATTTTTTTTTGAAATCCCAAAATCCTTCGAAAAAGCTCGATTCTTACAAAAAATGGCTTATATAAATTATTCGATGGATGCGATGGCAAATAAAGCTTTCAATATTTACTATTCTTTTCTATTTTAATATTTTTTTGTAGTCTAAATTTTTTTTTGTATTTGTTGCGCTGATCATCGACTTCAACCATCCATCTCTTTTTATTCGTTTTTTTTCTATTTATGTTTTTATTTTTTTGACTTTACAACCATTGTCATAGAGCTATCGTTGCTTAACCTTTCTTCCATCTCTTTCTCTCCCATATGTGTGCTTTATAGCTATAATCAGGACTTAAATAAAACAAAAAAATAATAAAAATCAACAAAAAAAATTTTGTTACTAAAAATAAAACCATTAAAAAAATTTTTATTATCAACCAACTAACAAACTAACTAACCAAAAACATACACATTTTTTTATGTAAAAAAATAACAAACAACTAAATAAAAGAGCAATGAACCAAAAAGTAAAATAAAAAAGCAAAAAATCAAGCAAGCAAAGCATTATTTTAGTTTTTTTTAAACATCGAGACTCACACGCAAATAAAAAAAAATCTAAAAAAAGAAACTATTGAATTTATAAACACAACACAAACATACACCACTGACATTCAGCATTATTCACTCACTCACTCTGCCGCAGCTCACTCATTTAATCACATACACGTTTTTTTTATTTTTGTTGCGGTGGTTGTAGGTTTAGCTCACATTGAAGAAAGAATGAGAAAAAGAAAAAAGAATGATAGTGAATGAGTGACTTAAACTTAACCTTTTCCTCCTCGTTTATTTTTTGTTTTATATTTTTGTTTGACCTCACAAAAAATTTTTTTCTTTTAGTTAAGTTTTTAAGTTGAAAGACACCGATGTAAAGCTTACTTTTTTTTTTAAATTTTGTTACTTTTTTTAAACTTAAAAATGTCAAACTCATTCTTTTCTTTGAAGTAAAAATAAGAAAAAAAAGCCTGAGAAATAAATTTAAATGGAACCATTAATAATAAAATGAACTTTTAATTATGAGATTCTCATAGTCTCCCCTTTTTTTAATAAGGAAGTACATATTTAAAATTCATTTTCTTCACCACCGCCTACTTTGTTTACATTTTTTACAATTAGGAGGGCGATGAAAATTTGAAAGGGAATGAATGTGTGCCACAATAGTTTCTAAAAATAATTTTAAGATTTTTTCTTTCTTTCTTTAGTGTGATCAATAGCTGCTGTTATAAAGAAAAAGGAGGAGGAATAATGCTTTATTCTTTTGATTTACTTTATTTATCTTTGGTTTTAAAAGAGACAAAACTTAAAAATATCAAATGATCACCATTTTTATTGGGTTTTTTAGGAGCCACAATAATTTGATAACTTTTGAATCATTACTTCCAAAATTTATATCATATTTTTTTCTGCCAAAAATAAAAATCGATTCCGTTTTTAGTGAAAAAGACTCGTGGTAACTATCTTTTTTTTTTGTTAAAACAAATTTTTATTATGCCTAAAATAAACGTGCTTATCAAGAAAGTTTTTACAAACAAAAAAAACATGTTGTTTATTCCAAAGTTGCTTTAGCTATTATTCGAATTGACTTCTAGCCCGGGCACGATAATCTAAAAATACATACATACTTTAGACTATTACAAAAAAAATTGTTTTAAAAATTTCTTCGAAAAAATCAAACAGCTTTTTTTGTTTTGATTTTGATTTTGTTTCTATCTCAACAACAAACTATTTTTACTTCCTTCTTTTTTGATTCAATAATTTAAACAAAAATTTATTTCAATTTTAATCAGAAGAAAAAAATATATGTTTTTTTTAAGACATTGGGTTTCTATGATACTGTACAAATTGAAAAAAGACAGGAACGCAAGGCAAAATTTTCTAACCTTTGAAACTTGAAGATTTTCTTTTTGTTAATTTTTCAAAGTACTTAAAAAAAGTAAATACTTAATTTAAAAATTTTTTCTGATAAAAAAAATGAGGGTGAAAATCCAAATTGCAACTAAAAAGTAAAAAAAAGGATGAAAAAGGTGCGCCGAAAAAAGAAAAAATGTGTCTGATACATTTTTTAAGTTTTATAAAACAAAAAAAAATGTAGGCATATTTTTTTATTGCGTCGCAAATAATTTTTTTTGCGATAGAAGGAGACACGTATTTTGTAATGGTTTAATTTTGGATTTTGTGTGTGATTATTGGCCATTCGATTTTTTGCTAGACCATAAAAAATTTGAATGAATTCAGTTAGATTTTGACTTTAAAAAAAACTTTGTGTTCACTTTTTTTCTCTCTCTCTCGGTTGTTTGACTCTTATCATATTTTTAATCCTTTAACCTTTCCCCTCAAAATGATTCTATTTATAAGCGCACCCAGCCATTCCTCATTCCATCATTTGTTCCATTCCACAAATCAAATCTAAGTCAAAAAGCTTCCCCAAAATTTTTGTTTTGTTTTGTTTTGCTTTGTTTTTTACACAATTATATTTTAATCAAATTGTTTTGTTATTTTTGAAGAACACAAAAAAACAATGCATTTTTCTGAAATAATTTCCGTTCAAAATAATTTGGTTTTTGTTGTTTATCACAGAAATCCATTTTTTTAAATTTTTATAATCAGTCAACGACAAAAAAGAAAAACTTCTTCTTTAATTCGAAGCTGCTTCAGTTCTATCTTCAACTTCTGTGTTTTTCCTTTTTTCGCCGCCGCTGCTT
Organism: Panagrolaimus kolymaensis; assembly: GCA_028622995.1. NCBI lineage: Eukaryota > Metazoa > Nematoda > Chromadorea > Rhabditida > Panagrolaimidae > Panagrolaimus > Panagrolaimus kolymaensis. The sequence goes on along the minus strand of JAJQJQ010000083.1, from coordinate 157,104 downwards.
TTCCTTTCTTTTTTTTTTTTTGCAAGGAGAAAAAAATAAAAAGCGAACACAACAGACACGTGCTTCCTTGCTTTCGTTTGGTGCTTGCTTACTTGGTTGAGTTTATTTTTTTCTGAGCCCCTTTAAGAAAAAAAAAATGAGCTCCGCCTTTTTGTTTTTATTTTTAGTTTTCCGGCAATTTTACTTTATATAAAGCTAAAAAAAGAAACTTTAGCTCTTTCTTTTTCTCGTTTTTTTCTTATTTTCTTATTAGCATACTTATTACTTTTATTTTTCCCTCTCCATATCTCTTTAGTTTTTATAAAAAAAATTTTTGAAAGGAAATAGGCGGCGGCGGATAACAAAATTCTAAGTTTTTTTCTCCCGAAAGTATGAAAAATTTTAACATTTAAAAAACTTTTTTGATCAAAAATCTTTATAAATAAAAGATAAAAGGCAAACATATTTTTTTTTACTTTTTTACAGTACCATCATTTTCTGAGTTTCAAACTTTTTTTTCACTATTGATACAATTTATTTTTTTGCCTCACACATCTTTAGGCTCCAAAAAACTTTTTTTGCTCCAATGTTCGAGCTCAAAATCAAAACCTATTTTTATCCATTCAAACCAGCAAAAGAATTTATTTTGTTGACAAAAGCTTTTTCTTTTTGCGTTCATTAATGTTTAATTTAAACACATGTTTAACGAACGAACGAAAAAAACTTTTTATTATTTTGTTTTTAAAACAAATAACTTCCGTGTTCTAACCTATCTTTTGTTTCTTCTTCTTGACGGCGTCGTCAGATTTGTAAAACAATGACAACAGCGTTCATTTTCATGTTCAAAAAAAATTTATTTTCGTTTATTTTCAGAAATTCATTTTCAAACCCATGCAACTTTAATTAATCTGAGAAACATTGAAAAAAGAAAAATGTTAGAAGAAATATTATTTGAATTATTTAAAAAATATGAATATGATAATAAAACCGTATCAAAATTTATTTTATCGAGTAAAGCTGCATTAAATGCATATTTTAATATAATGAAAAAAGCAGTTAGTTTAGAAGTTGATTTTATGGATGATGATGTTATTATTAGATTTGTAAGTATTTTTTTCTTCTAAAATTTTGAATTCCACTAAAAATCTCTTGAAATAAAAAAAATAGAGACTTGAAGCAAAATTGAGAATTTTTGTTTCGAGATCCTTTTTTAATCCTCCCTGTAATACATATTTGAGCATTTTAATATTTTGAAGGTGCATTTTTAAATAAATTTATCCCTTTCATTTTATTTCTTTTTTGAATTGCCCTTTTTCTATGTCATCTGACTTCATCCCCAGAACATTATTAGTCATCACATTTTCTTAATCTTTTTAAACTCTATTTTATTACGTTTCAAAGAAAAGCTTCTTTCTGTCTTTTTCTGTTACCATCCATCCATATTTAAGCATTATCAAATGAATGAATAACTTTTCTTTTAATTTTTTTTATAGGCCAATAAACAAGCTTTACGAATTAATCCTCAACGAACATTATTGCCATTAAAAACTTTTGATATTGTTGGAAGAAATGTTAAATCCTTTAGCCTTAATTATCGAGATAATGTACCAGAAATTTTATTAAAAGCTTTAGCTGAAAATGAATGTAAGTTGTTTTATTTGTCTAAACAAAAACTCTTGGAATCTGAAATTTTTTTCTTTAAAAACAAAAAATTATTTAACTTTGGAAGTTTTTGTTACAAACATTTTTTTAATGAGAGCCAAAATTTATTCAAATGTTATTTCTTTTAGATCTTGAATCATTTTCCCTCGCTGCAGATTGTTATTGGCAAACATTTTCGAAAATAACTCCTTTATCATCAGATTCATGCGAATTAGGAACTAAAGATTTTGTGGAAATCACCGATTGCAATCCAGCTGATGTTGAAGTAAGTTTTTTCTGATTTTATTTGGATTCTAATATTTTTCCAATCATTTTGACTGCTCATCAAAAAACTTTTTTGCATTTCAAAATTAAAAATGACGAATTTCAATTTTTTTTTTGTATGAAAAATAAGAAATCTCAAGAAAAATAAAATTTCTGCATAAAATTAAATGCTCTGTCCATTTTATTATTATTTTTTCCATTAGGAAAGTCAATCTTTGTTTTCTTAAAAATTAAAGTCTTACGAAAAAAGGAAAAATAAAAAAACCTATTTTTGGATATCGGATGTTTTTTGGGTATTTTTTTTTGCAAAAAAGAAAAAGAGATGCAACTTAAGCATTTTTTCATTTTTTTTCGTTAAAAAGGGTTTCCCACAATAAAAAAATTTAATTTTAACGAAAGTGATTGCGTGTTATTTTTTTGGTGGAAAAATAATATTTAAAGTAGTTTTTCGAATGTTTCTGCCGAAGGACAATAAAAATAATTTTTATGAAGCAAATAATTTGAGGTTTAAGAGTGGGGGGTTTTCATTAAGGGTTTTTAAAATGAGTTATTTTCACGCAAGGTTTTTTTATGTAAACTTTTGAGCTTTTTTGATAAATTTTTTGATGGACCAACTTAAAATTAATGAATTTATCTACCGTAAGACTCCTTTCTAAGGCACAGAAAAAAAATTAAAATCAAAAAGAAAATTATTTTTTTGTCGCCATAATTCTTAAACAAAAACATGCAATTTTCGGGCTCAGATTCGTTATGACAAAGAGCCTTTAAAAATATAAAATCTTTACTAAAAATTTATCTTTTTTTTTCAGAGCTTCTTAATTCTTGCACCATTTAAAACTCCATGTTTGATAATATCCTTTGAAAAGGGATGCTTTACATGGCCATATAAAGAACTAAAAGATATTCGATATTTACCAAAGTAAGCAGCCCTTTTATTTTTATTTTTTTAGACTTGAACTTTAATTCATTTAAATGTAACTATAATTAAATTTAATGTTTTCTTTTTCTTTTTTCAGTCCAAAATTATGTTATATTAAAAAATTGGTTCTTAGAATATATTCATCTAATCCATTTTCATATGATTATTTTTATACATTTTTTAAACATTTTCCAAATTTACATGAAATTGAAATAAAATATATTTGTGCTTTATCTCATAATTGTATTATGGATCGATGGATTTTAAAAGAATTTGATGATGATGAATGTGATGAAAATCATCCAACAAAAGAATTAAGTAATAATAATTGTGAAAAGAATAATAATAATAATTATGTTATTAAATATCAAAAGGCTCTTGAATATGATTGTCGTATCGAAGGTGCAGATCTCTATTAAAATACAAATGTTTATTTTTATTTTTTGTGTGGTTTTCTTTTACGTGTTTTTTTTGTCTTTATTTGTTTGAATTTTTTCTTCGATGTGTAAATAAATTAGTATATTTTATTTTAAAAAAGTTGGAAGACTTTCACACCAAAAAAACAAAAGTCACAGTCATCAAAAGAAATTCCTTGAAGTTTGACTTATTTTTAAAAGTTTTATGCAAACTAAACTTTGAAAGGCTACGGTAGTTTGATAAAAAAACAGATGGAATAACTCCAAACCATTGTCAAAGTTCGGTGATTTTTGACTGAATTTAAAAAAATCAACCTCTAAAAAATTTGTTTACGGTCAAGCATTTTTAAACAAAAAAAAAATCAAAAAATTATTACTTTAACTTTTTTTTTGCAATATGTTTTACTGTATCATTGTTTTTTATGGTAAGTAATTAAATTCATTCTCTTTATGGATGCTTCTATTTTTATTTTAATATTTTTGTCTTCTTCTTTTTTTTGATAACCGTAAACAAAGTAATTAAAGTGAACGAAAAATTATCCATAGATTAACTTTTTTTTACTTTTTTTCGTTGTGCATTTTTTTGTGTGTGGTATAATTATTCATTGTTTTTTCTTCTAATGAGCTTTTTTTTCGCTGCCTAGTTGCTGCGTCTAAAAGTAGCAACAGCGGCAAAAGCCGACCGCTGGCTTTAGCAGAAAAAGAAAAAAAGTAATAAAGTCTGTCTCTTTTTTAGCTAAAAAAAGAAAAACAAAAAACCAATTTTTTTCTAACTGTGTTTAGGGAATTGATGCTGCTTGCTTTTAAGATGGCTCCAAAAAATTCTAAAAATAGAATGTTTACTTGGAAAGTTAAAAATAGAACCACAAAAAATAAGAAAAAGTCGATGGTTGGTTTATTGGCAGCAACGACTGTGACTATAATCTTCCTTGTTTTTTTCTTTTTTGTGGCTTGCCCATGTTGCTTTTTTTGCAAATAAAAAAAGATAGAAAGTAATCTTTAAAAAAAATTTATTAGTCGTTACCCGTCCTATTTATAAAAACCTTTTTTTTTTGTCTTTGAATCAGTCGATTAAGGATATTAAAGCATTTTAGTTTGTGAAAGATCGAAAACCAAATGTTAAAAATTCGATGCTGCGGCCGCCGATTTTTTTGAATGTCTTTTTAAAACAAAACCATTTAAAAAAAGAAAGACTGACTGATAAAAAAAGTGAATGTGAGCAAGCAACAACAATTTTTTTATTTAAAAATAGAAAAATAGTAAAAAATTGTAACAAAAATTGAATTCAAATTTTAAAAGTATTAAAAGCACAAATACATAAATAAATTGGAATGAATATTTTAAGTGTCTATGTTCTTTCAATAAAAATAGAAAAATTTAACTTCCTTTATTTTTGGTGATTCATAATTTGTCTATTTGTGTTAAAAAATAAATTTGTCAAAAATTTACACACATATTAAGCAGAGATTATTTCCTTAAATACAGCGAGTGAACCGCAATATTTATGCGTAATAGTAACATTTTTTGGGTAAAAAGTAATAAGAAAAATTTTAGTTCCTCTTTTTCCCTTGCCGAAATGAAAAAAAGAAGAGAATATTACTGTAACAAACAACAACAACTGTGAACAAAAAAAATTCTTTCAATTTTTGTTTTATAATGTAATTTTCTTTTTCTACAAAAAAAAAACAAAAATCATATTTCTTTGAACCGAAAATGAACTCTCATATTTCTCTTTTTTTTTTGCTGAAAACTTTATTGTAAACACAATATTTTCACTCCTCTTCTTCGACGACACCCTGTCTGAACCAAAAAATAAAATATCCAAATATCCTTAGGGATATTTGAACTTACTATCATCAGCTGACAAATAAATTTGAAGCATCAATCATTTGTTTTTCCAATGAAGGAAAGAAAAAACAAATCCCACTTTTTTTCTTAAATATTTTTTAGTTTTCTTCGGCGAAAACGTTGAAAGAAAAATATTATTATTGTTTAATTTTTAATTTTTTGGAAGCTCCTTGTTTTATGGTTATCAAAACTTTTTACTCCAATTTATGGTCAACGCTTTATAACTTTGGAATAGTAAAAATAAAAAATATTTGTTTTTACTTTTTTTTTGCGGGAACTGAAAAATTAAATAAACTTTAATGACGATGATGATATTAAATTTTTTTGCCTCAGGCATTAAAAAAATGTGATTTCTGAAGCTCGAAAAATGTGTACTAAAAAAGAACATAATAAAATCCTTGTTTTTTAAAAACTTAACAGAGATATCATCGAGAAAGTTAAAAATGAAGTTGGAAAAAAAAATTTCATTTTCTCAGGTAAAAACACTCAATGTTGCGAATTTAAAAAAATGAAGTTGTTAAACAAAAAATTTAAACTTTTGCGTCAAATGCAAAAAAATTAAGAGTGTGTGTGTATTTGAAAAGTTAATGATGTCAAAGTTGTTGTTGTTAGTTTGTAATAAATAAAAGCAAAGTTTTTTAATAAGAGCCGAAGAAAAAAAAAGTAAATGGTTGCTGTATTTATTGTTTACTCAAACAGCGTCGTCATCTTCATTGAGCTAGCATAAATATTTGTTTCTGGAAATTAATGAATAACTTTTTTTTAAAGTAAAATATTATATTTGCAAGGGATTAACTAAAAATTAGGAAATGGCATTTTCAAAGTTTTTTTTGTTGAATTTGATCGAAGAAGAAAAAAACTATTGCAAGTAAAGCATATTACTTGGAAGAAAATAATTTTTTCAAAATCTCAAAGTATTGTATCACTTTAAAATTAGCAGCATTCGTCTCTCCAATTTTGTTAATTTCTTGTTTGGTTTTTTTCAAAAACAATGGAGCGGAAAACTTGATTTTAAAAATGTTTCGGAAAATTATTAGCAAATAAATTAAAAGTAATTTACTAAAAGCAAAAATTATTTTTGGGTCCATATTCAAGGTCTTTGTAACAACTTTCACAAGTTTTTTTTTGTTGTTTTTTGTTTTCATGAAACTGTGAAAATTAATTTTGTGATTACGCTCTTTCTTTCGTAAGAAACAAAGTTTGAAAATTTTTTGGTCTAATTTTGCTTTCGTTTCAACCCAAAAAATTTAATCTCCCAATTTTTTAAAGCTCTATTTTACTTTTTACATTAATTACAGATGCTGCTTGCTTTCCTTTAGATTATTAAAAACTGTCAAAATTATTAATAATTTTGGATGATTTAGAATGAAGCCAATCGAAAGATTTAATAAAATTATATTTGTTTAACTTTTGCTTTCTTTCAACAAAAAATAAACGTGATTATTTTTTTTGCTGATTTCTCCCTTTTTTGATGAAGCGTATCTATCTATCGGCTGAAGATTTTATTGCATCTAATTGCGTAATGCGCAAAACAAAACAAAAAAAGAAGAAGATTGAATGAATGAAAGTTTACTCAGACGTTGCAGTCACACATTTTTTATTTGAAAGTTAGAAAAATAAAGGTTCCAGATCTTTTTTTAATTAACTGCTTCAAAACTATATTTTTTTTCATTTGCCTAATAATTAGGAATTAAGGCGGTCCAATACTTAGAAGAAAAATAAAAATTCATCTAAATCAAAAGAAATAATGAGCTCAAACGGAAAAATTTATTCGTTAAATAAAATCATAAAAAGATTTTTTGGGGTTTATAAATTGAAAATAAAAATAATTTGGAAAGGTCGGAGATTTTAGTTTATAAGTGGCGGCTTCCAGTTGCTGATGCTGGTTTTTTTTCAAAGCTTTTTTGAATTATTTCACATTCGAATTCTTTCCTTTATGTCTTCCGATTGCGATAGACGTGGCTTTTATTTATTTAATTTCTCCTAAAATATCTTAAACAATTTGGATTTTTCCTTTTTAGCTTCACAAAAATAAATATGTTTCAAATCAGAATATTGTCACTTTTCTTATTAATTGGATTTTTTGCCGTTTCAATTATGGGACATCACTCACATTCTCATTCTCATTCACATTCTCATGAGTAAATTACTTTTTTTTAAATTTACAATCTAAAAGTTTCTGTTTTTCAGACATCACCATCATCATGGCCATGGCTACGATGGCGGTTATTATGGCGGCAGCGGTGGTGGTGGTGGTGGAAATGGATGGGGTAATAATGGTTTTGGATTTCAACAACAACAATGGCCTTCCTTTGGCAGAAAATAAATTTTCAAGATATAATTAATTTTTTCATGATTTTTGTATATTTAAAAAAATGAAACGTGTATTTAAATAAAGGAATAATAATTTTCTCATAAACTCTCTGGATTAGACTAATTACAAACAAAAAAGTCTGAAGACAGTTTCATTTCCTGGAAACTTTGGGCAAGAAAGGAAAAGCTCGAGAAAAAAATGCAAAACACAATTTTACTTTTGTCTGAAACCTTTTTTATGCACTTTTTAAAATTTTCTCAAAAAATAAAAAAATCACGTAATTATTATTTTTTTTATTTATTTTTTGTTTCTCTAATTGCTATGTCACACATTTGATTAAATTGGACAACAATAACCAAAATTTCTTTGTTCCCATGCTTGCCTAAGGCGATTGGTAATTTGATAAACAAACGTATGTTGCTCTCTCATGATCATCCTAGAATTACAAAAACAAATTGGAACAATAAAAACCTGTTGTCTTCTTTTATTTACCACCGAAAGAGTAATAATTGAAAAAAAAAATAAATAGATAAAGTTTGTTGACAGAAAAAAAAGGTTTGGTGATTAAAAAAATTAATGTGAAAAAGATTTTGAAACAATCAGAAATTTGATCAAAAAATTTAATTATTTATTGTTTACTTCGTTTTTTTTTATTTGAGTTGTTTGCTTTTTTACAAACAATTTTTTTTAAACTTCAAAGAATAATAATGGCAGGAGACGCCCAAGAAAAAAATGGGTTTAAAAGGGTTTTTCGAAAACCTAAGAATTCCTAATAAAAAAAACTTTGATTCAATAGTTTTGAGATTTTGAAAGAATAAAAATATTATTATGGCTTCATCGTCGTCAGCTTCTTTGATCTTTATATTTGCTTTAATTTTTGCCATTTTTGGTTTTGCGATAGCTGGTCCATGGTCCCATTCTCATTCGCATGAGTAAGTTTATCGAAACGTGTAAATAAAAAATGAGCCTCATTTTTTTCAGACATGGAGGCTTTGGCCGAGGTTTTGGAGGAGGATACAATGGCTATCGCGGCGGCGGATATGGAAATTATGGGAATTATGGCGGTTATCCAAGTTATGGTGGAGGTTCATCATGGCCATTTTTCGGAAAGAAATAAATTTATTTTTAAAAATTCATTTTATTTGTAATTACTTGTTTTGTATTTTTAAATTAGTGTACAAAAAATTAATAAAACCTAATATTTTTCATTTAAAGAATTTTTTATAATAAATAAAAGCTCCATTAAATTTGTTATCGAAAAAAATGCAAGGCACCAAAAAATTTTTTCTCTTCATTTTTAAAGTAAAAAGCATAATTATCCGAGGTTATCTTTTAATTTATAGCCTATCAATAAAGCTTAATATTTATATCAATTTTTTTCCAACATAAATAAGTAATGTTTTTTTATAAATTTTATTTTTTGTTTTGTTTATTTGAATAAATTTGCAGCAATGTCAAATCTAACCGTGAATTAACTTTCAATTTATTCAAATCCATAAAAAGTTCTAAATTTCTTGAATCATGAAAGAATTGCTTTTTTAATGGCAAAAATAATCTTAAATATTCGGAAGTTTATTAGCAAATTTTAAAATTCGTCAATTTTTTTCTTAAATTCCTGATTTTATTATAATCAAACTTGCTGTTACTTACTTTTTAAAGAAATTTGAACTCCTTGAAAAATAAATGGTTTTAAAATAAGCCCCTGATCAACTTAAACATAGCATCTAGGAATGGGCAAGTACGAAATGTTGGAAAAAGTTTCAATTAAAAAAAAATACATACAAAATTACAAAAATAATAAGAAAGAGCTTTTAGGATTATTTTCAATTTTTTTCTTTTTTCTCTTCTTTATTCAATTTTAAAATTTTCTAATTATCGATGGAGCTTTAATTAAAAAGTTTCAATTACTTTTCCAAAGAACCTTCAACTCAAGCTCCGTTGGATCTTCAACTTATTTTTATCAGCGAAAACTTTATTTTTGCTTTCATCTTATTTCCTTTTTTTCTTTTTAGTATCTTTTTGATTCTTCTTTCAAAGCAGATATGTGCCTACAAAAAACTAGAAAGAAAAGAATAATAAAATATTTAAACAAAAACTTTAATAACTGCTTTAGCAAAAAACTGAAATGGAAAAAATGATTGCAAAAAATGTTTTTTTGTTTTGTTTAAAATGCTTATGTTTTTGTTTTGGCAAAGTTTTTAAACCTTTTTCTATCGGGAAAATGGAATGAATGGTACATACATATTTTTTTAAACAATCGTTTTTCTACCTGAAATTATTTAAATCAAAGCTTTTGTTGTAATCTTCTTTTTTTCATTCAACTTTACTTTTCTCAGTCAAATGAAGAAGGTAAATATTTCTTTTATCATTTCCAACAATTAAAAATCTCACATTGGATTTTAAAATTATTGAAAGCAAATGTTTCTTAAATTTTTTTTCTTTTGTATTTTTTTTCTTTCAATAAAGCATTTTAAAAATGTTTACTCCACAAAAAATGTATCAAGGATTGATTTAAGCGATAAAAGAGTCTTTCTCAACATTCCTTTTCAAGGTGTGGCTCAAAAGGAATTATAAAAATTGATTTTCCTCTCCATCGCATTTTTTTTTTTTGCAAGCATCAACGAGACGACGACCTCAAAATAAAAAATATCAAAACCATGCCAACAACAAAAAAATTATTCATGAAAAGAAAAAATTGAATTCTCAAGACGAAAAAAGAAGAGCAGCAATAATCTATCTATCCAGCTTGCAAGAATTTTTTTATTATGTATTAGAGGAGAAGGAAGGAGAGGCAGCAAACAAAAAGCACACATTTTTTTTCTGCTTATCATTTATTCATTTTATTTTTGGTTTATGACTGATTGATTATATACAAAAAAAAATCCACGTATAAATATTATATTGATACTGAATTTCTGAAATGGCAGCTTATGATCATATTTAGTTAGTTTTTTATTTTTTTAACCCAAGTTTTCCAAGCTTCTTTCTTACTTCTTTTTTCCCAACAAAATCTTTTTATAAACTTCTGTAAATTTTTTAGTGGTGGCGGAATGATGAATGATCCATATTCGTTTCCACCTATTAGTGGCGGTGGATTTGGTGGTGGTGATGGTAATGGAGGAGGAGATGAAAAAAGTTCATCACATTATTTGAGACTTCGTGGTTTACCATATAGTGCAAAAGAACCTGAAATCAAATCATTTTTTGATGGATTAAATTGTGATGAAGTTCAAGTAATTATGAATGCTGAAGGACGACCATCGGGTGAAGCCTTTGCTGGATTTGTAACGATTGCAGATGCCGAAAATGGATTATTACGTGATAAAAATAAAATTGGAAGTCGATATATTGAAGGTAAAAAATAATAATTTAAAACCCCATAAAAAGCAAGCGCGACTTTAATTTTTGTTTATTTTTAGTTTTTCGAGTTGGCGAAGTTGAATATAGTCGAATTCGAAATCGTTCCAATGGTGGTGGATATGGTGGAGGATATACATCATCTGGTTATGGAGGTGGAGGTCATGGAGCAGCGGGAGCAGCAGCTCATTATGGTAAACCTTTAGCTGGGATTTATGGTGGCGGTGGAGGTGGACCTCCACAACTTGCAAATGCAGTTCGAGTTCGAGGATTACCTTATTCTTGCAAGAGAGAAGAACTCCTCGCATTTTTTGCAGGTTTGTTAATTTTGGCAAAAAATTTAAACTAAAAAAAGGAATATTTGGTTATTTGGGCTGGGTTGAGGTTCCAAACCAGCGGTGGCAGTAGTGTGGTTTCATATAAAAAAAGTTTTCTTATTTATTATTTTATATTTAAATAAAATGGGATGAATTATTTTTATTAGGTCTTAATGTGGATGAAGTGGTATTCGGGAAAGAGCCTGGGGAGGGCGAAAGACCAACGGGTGAAGGATTCATAAAATTCCGTACATCTGAAAATGCTGAAGCTGCAATGACGAAAAATGGGCAACATTTGGGGAAAAGGTTGTTTACAAGTTTAATTCAAGCTTTTTAAAAAAAGAAGCAAATTTTAATGGAATGATTTGTATTTTCAGATATTTGGAATTATTTCGATCTGATAATGAACAATTTGAACAATTCAAAAGGCAAATGTCCAATGCAGCTCAACCATTAAATAGCATATATCCTGAACCTTGGGGTCCATCATGGTATCCTGAAGAACCATATGGATGGGATGCATATGGAATGCCAGCCCCTCATATACCTGCACCACCTCCATTATCATCTCGAGGTGGTGGAGGACGAATGGGAGGTGGAGGATATCGCGGTGGAAGAGGCGGAGGAAGTGGTGGCGGTGGAGCTGGTGGTGGTCCTTATCGAGGAGGATATGAAGTCGCTACACCTCGAGCTGCACCATATGATTATCATGGAAGAGGCGGAGGAGGAGGATTAGGTGGATATGGACCTGATCCATCTATGGTTTATGGTGGAGGTTATGATCCTTATGGTGGTTATCCAGCACCTGTTGCTCCATATGGTCCACCCGAACATAATTATAACAAAATATTTATGCGTGGTCTTCCATTTCGTGTGACCGCTCAACAAATAATTGACTTTTTTGCGCCTCTAAATTGTGTGGAAATTAAACTTGGATATTTACCCGATGGACGAACTTCCGGTGATGGTTTTGTTGAATTTGGAACCCCTGATGAAGCTCATGAAGCTAAACAAAAGGATCGGCTTTCAATTAATAATCGGTAATAAACAAAAAAAACTTTTCTGTGCTTCCAAGTTTTAAACCATTTTACAAATTTTACAGATACATAGAAATTTTTGATTCTGCAGTTAAAAGTGTACCTGGAACCATTTATAAACGTATTGGTGGAAGTGGACGTTATGCAGCTCCTCCAATGGCTGGTCCTCTTCATCATCCACTTAATCCACCAGCTTATGAATGGTGAAAAGAAAAAAAAACTTTGCAAATTATGGCAAACATTCTCTTTACATTAAAAAGTTTTATTACTGACTATCTCAACCAATCTTATTTTTATTTCAAAATTCGTTTTACTTTTTTCATTATTTTGTTACTATTCTTTTTGTCTATTTTTCTAATAAAATTAATAACTTTAAAAAAGAGACAAACAAACGTTTCATTATTTCCGTTGGTGAAATTACTTTAATTCAAATCCCAGGAATAGCTTCTTCGAAAAAAGGTTATTAACATCATGAATGACAGAAGAAATTTGAACATCATTGCAAGAATAAGTCTACCTAAAATGAATAAACAGCTTACATCTTTACTCAAAAAATTTTCTTTCCATCATCTTCAGAAAGATCAATAAAAAAAAATAAACAAAATACAATAAGAGAAGACCGTTTCGCTTCATTCCCATTCTTTAAATCCTCAAACTTTAACATTTTTGGAATCTTTAGATATTTTAATGGTAAACAGCAACCTTTGAATTTTTCTTAAATTTTTTTTCCTACAAAAATGAGTTAAATTTGGTGGTTAATGAATGCAGCAGAAAAAAAGATGCATCAAACATCGAAAACTAACGATACAATCGAATGATTCAAAATAAATTTCCTCTCAACGAGAAAAATAAAGTCATTCATTAAAAGTTTTGCTTCATCGTTGAAGCAAGCAAAATTCAAAAAACAAACAAACTTTTCATTTTCGTCAAACTTTCTTTGGTTTGTTGCTGTTTCACGAAACTTGAATATTTTTGCATTTTAAAAAAGTAAGTTAATGCTTTATTTTACAATATTCTTGCCTCACTCTAAACTTTCATTTTTCAGCTGAATCCTTCTTCATCATGTCGTCACCATCAACTGAAGTGAAAGCAGAAGAGAATATTCCTGCTGATGAGGCTCCTTCAACATCGACAGAAATATCAGAAAGTTCTCAACATCCATCCAATGTTAAACCAGAAGTCGATCCTCATCCATCAATGATTAAACTTGAAGCTGATCCTCAACTTTCAATTACTCCATCGGATGCCAATATTCAACCATCAACGATTACAAAAGAAGATGATCCTCAACCATCAAAACAAGAAGTTGTTGCTCCTCTGACGCCTAAACAAGAAGATAATCCTCAACCATCTGAACTAGAAGCTGCTCCTCAACCAACAAAACAAGAAGATGATCCTCAGCCATCAAAACAAGAAAATGATCCTCAACCATCAAAACAAGAAGATGATCCTCAACCATCTGAACCAGAAGGTGCTCCTCAACCATCAAAACAAGAAGTTGTTGCTCCTCTGACGCCTAAACAAGAAGATGATCCTCAACCTTCAAGAATTCAATCAGATATCGTTGTTAAACCATCAAACATTCAATCAAAAGCCGCTGATTTTCAACCATCATCAATTCAACCAGAAGCACATCTTCCATCAAACGTCAAACCAGAAGCGCTAGCTGCTGCTCCTCCTCCTCCACCTTTGATGTCACTTGAGCTTCCTAAGCAATGGAATGATTCATATTTTGCTGATTCAAGAAGACGAAAGAAAAGAGTCGGGATAGGTCGTCATAAGAATAATGAAAATGCTGCATCTCGTGCTGTTGATTATCCTGCAAAATTCTATGATAACAGAATACCAATGGGGTACGGTGGCAATTCTTATGGTGGTTATCCTCAAGTAACTCCTGCTTATGGATCGTCTCAAACAAAAATACTTTATATGCGTGGGCTGCCATATCGTATTACTTTGCAACAAATTATGCAATTTTTTGCGCCTTTAGTTTGCGTTGAGATAAGGCTTGGCTATTTACCTGGTGGAAGACCTTCTGGTGATGGATTTGTCGAATTTATGTCTGGAAATGATGCTACCATTGCTAAACAAAAACACCGTCAAGTTATTGACAATCGGTAACATGTTTTTTTTATGATTATCTTACTAATCTCTTGTTTTTCAGGTACATTGAACTCTTTGATCACCCTCTGAAACCTATTCCTGGAACAGTTTATCATTATGCTGGTGGATATGGAACGAGAATGTATGTACTTTTTGACCTGTTTGAAAGCTTTTTTTTGTTTTTTTTATGTATGTGCTTTACTTATGAATTTGTTTTTCAGACCAAATGTTCAGAATACTCCTGTTGTGCCATTGCACAGGCAATATGATAAAACGCCACTAATTCCGCCTCAAACACAATATGAATATCAAGGACGATTTTCTGGGAACTCTCAATATCCGATGAATGGTTATGGTACTACAGCTTATGATCGTTACACTCCCTTTGCTCCTTCAGCTGGTGTTCTTTTAACTCCTGGTCCTCATGTGGTTTTTCTTCGTGGTCTTCCATATCAAATCAATGTCAAACAAATTACTGATTTCTTTGCTCCGCTCAACTGTGTTGAAATCAAACTGGGATTCTTACCCGATGGACAAATATCTGGCGATGGTAAGTATGAATATTCGTTTATTTCTCTCATTAACAAAATCATCTTTTCAGGTTTTGTTGAATTCACGAATCCTGAAGAAGCTCAAATGGCAAAATTTAGGAATTTTCTGACGATCGATCATAGGTTTGTTTGTGGTTTTTTATTAGCATCTCTCTATTCATTTGTTCGTTTTTAGGTATATTGAAGTCTTGGATTCTGCTGTAAGAACTCCTCCCAATGTGACTTACAAGCGAGTCGGAGGAACGAGAGGTGCTCGATTAGCGCCTCTCATTTGAAAAAATATCATTGTCATTTTCTTTTATTATTTTTTTTATTGTCATTATGTAATGCTTTTTGTTGTAATCATAAATTATCTTTGTTTCATTTCTTGTTGTTTTGTTATCTTTTTATGTGATTTGGAGAACTAACTTGTTTGACAAGTTGCATGAGGATCAAATGGTTGGAGGATTTCTTTTCAACCACAGATGTTCGAGTATCATTATAGCTAGCTGTTAAAGATGATGGTTATGGATTTATCTCAGTTTATGCAAGAGAACCTTTATGTTTGTTTCAAGGACATATTTATTTTCTAGTTTATGCTCACCATTTTTGTTTGTACCCTTCTCTTTAAAAAGCAAAGGCAGAAAAATGTTAGAAGACACTAAATTTGTTTGCAGACATCATCGCAAGTGACGGAATTAGTATCATACATGCAAAAACAAAAGTTAAAACCCATCATCATCATAGTTGATAAGATTACGTAGTCTTATTGGTGGTTATCAATCAAAGCACGTATAAAAAGGAACAAAAAAATCTCATAATTAATTCCGAATGGTTTAGATTTAAAAAATGTTTTTGTTTCTTGCATCATCATTGTTTATGATGATATCTCAAGTTGCTAATAATGTGGATGCAGCAAAATTATTAGTTTTAAGTGTTAGCAATAGTAAAAGCCATATGATGTCAAATGGAAGGATTGCAGATACTTTGGTTAAAGCTGGACACAATGTTGTTAGTTTTTTTTTTTCTTCTGATTTTGAAATTCGTTTCAAGCAATGATTTGGGAGGTACTTGCTTGATTTGAAGGATTTGTTTCTAACCAAAATCCAAAACAAAACTAACATTCCCTTAAATTGCTTGTTTATTTTTTTGTTGTCAAAGTTGCTTTTCTTTCTGTTTAGGAGGGTTAATGAAGCTTGATAAAAGTGATTGAATGGAAGTAATTTTAAAGTTGGTTTTATTATTTTAGACTTTTCTCAATATTGAACACTCAATTTCGATCAAAGATTTTCCAACAACTAAACATGCTAAAATTATTACCATCGGTCGAATTCCTGATGAAAGAAAAGCTTTAATGAAAAAAGGGAAATTAGCTGCGATGCATAAATTATTTGAGCCTCCAGGAATATTTGATTCTTATAATTCTTTTTTACCTTTTATTGAAATTACTGAAGAAGCTATTGAATGTAAGTAAGTGCCACCACATACATAATTAAAAAAGGCTTCTGTTAAAAGTTGAAAGATTTCCATTTTTGAAGAAGAAGCAATAAAATCAATTTTATGATTGGAGCATTATGAGTTTCAGTGTTGTTAGTTATCCACGCTTTAGTGGACTTTGTTAATGAAACTTAAAAGTTTTTAATCCTTAAATCATTGCAGTAGCTCTCAAAGAAGGTAAAGAAACAATAGAAAAATTAAAAGCAGAAAAGTATGATGCAATTTTTGTTGAACAATTATTTCCTTATGGCAATGCATTTGGTCATTTATTTGGAATTGATGTTCATTTTTTAACTAATACTTGCCCATTGATTGAAAATGTCGCTCGATTATTTGGTATTCCAACTCCAACGGGATGGGTTCCTTCAGTGGGGCAACTTCCAATTTCAGATAAAATGACTTTTTATGAAAGATTTCAAAATTTATTTGAAAATGAAATCACGAGTTCTTCAAGGATGAGACTCGTAACTTCTGCAACAAAAATATTTCGTCGAAATTATGGAAAAGATTTCC
Source organism: Panagrolaimus kolymaensis (assembly GCA_028622995.1). Lineage (NCBI taxonomy): Eukaryota > Metazoa > Nematoda > Chromadorea > Rhabditida > Panagrolaimidae > Panagrolaimus > Panagrolaimus kolymaensis. The sequence continues at coordinate 140,348 of JAJQJQ010000083.1, read as the reverse complement.
CGGATGTTGGAGAAATAATAAAACAAAAAACTCCATTAATTTTTGTGAATGTTAATGAATTTTTGGATTTTCCTCGACCAATTTTCCAAAATGTTATTTATATTGGAGGAATGGGAATGAAAAGTAACATCAGTGACTCAACAGAAAAAAATAATGAAAGTTTTTTATTTGAGCCATTTTTAACTGAAATGAATAAAGGCAAAAAAGGAATTGTCTTTTTTTCACTTGGTTCCAATGTGGATTCAAATAATCTCCCAAATTATGTAAAGAAAAATTTTATCGATGCCTTTGCTGATTTTCATGATTATCATTTTATTATTAAATTAGAAAAAGGTGATGAATTTGGAATAAATTATGCTAAAACAAAATCAAATATTTTTGTAACACATTGGGCTCCACAAAATTTACTTTTAAACCATCCAAAATTGAAATTATTTTTTACTCATGGCGGATATAATAGTTTATTGGAAGTGGCTCAAGCTGGAAAACCCATACTTTTGATGCCAATGATGTATGATCAAACAAGGAATGCTCAAGTAATACAAAGAAATGGATGGGGAACAGTTATTGATAGACGGGAATTAATAGGAGGAAAAGAAAAATTGATTGAAAAATTGGATGAAATGTTAAAAAATGAAAAGTAAGAGATTATTTGGAGGATACGGTAGTAGCTGAGAACCCTTTTTGATTGGAGAAACTAACAATGGCACTTTGGTTTTTAAAAAAAGCTAAAGAAGCTTATTTTTACTGGATTCATTAACCCAAAAAAATAATATTGCAGATACCAAATAAATGCCAATCGAATCAAACACATTCTTGAAACTAAACCATTTTCGGCGAATGAAATATTCATTAAACACGTCAAATTTGTTCTTGATAATGATGGCAAACTTCCCGAATTAAAACCATCTTCAATGGAAATGAATTTTATAACCCAAAATAATATTGATGTTTATCTTTTTGTTTTTGTTGCAATCCTTTTCATTGGAACGCTTTTGATTATTTTAGGATTTTATATTTTAAAGTTTTTGTTAGCTATGTTGGTTTTCACGCCTTCTCGAAATGTGAAAAAGCATGATTGAATAAAAATATTTGTTGGTTGAAGCAAAAATCGTGTAAAAAATAACTTTAAAAAAATGTAAGATCAGAGAATTTTCTCCAACAACAAAAAAGAAAGCAATCATTCGCATAAATTACGAATAATCTTGGTTCTTATCACGATTATTACCGTATTTGGTTATTTGACGCGCAGCCGCGGCAGCAACCAAGCAAGCAGCGATTTAGTTTTTGTTTCTTCAGCTGCTGCTCTTGGCTGTAAGAAGAAATTTAGAAAGAAAAAAACTAACATTTTGAATGATCCAAGAATGTTGTTGTCATTATTTGTTGTTCATCGCCCATCATTTTTTTATACCAAAAAAGAGCAGCTCAGTATTGTTCGCGATTCTTTTTTCTTTTTTTTCGTGCTGCTTTTTTATTATAACTTTTATATGTGTTGAAGAACAAAAAACTAAAAAAATGGGGTAAGCAAGGGAAAAGAAAGAAAATTGAAAATTGAGAGAGCAAACGACAAGGATCTGAGATGATGAGAGCAGCAGCGCGAGAAAACTCTTTTCGGTTTTTTTTTGTCTCTCTCTTTGCTATATGCTCGAGCATGTGTCACCACCGTTTTTGACGATATTTTTTTTATATTGTTTTTTGTTGTTATATTTTTAGTACATTAGCCTTTTCAATATTTAGATTAGTCATTTTTTTGCTTAAAATGTCACTGTTTATAGTAGTGCACGTTTATATTCCTCTTCTTTTTCGCCCTGAACCTTTTTTTTTCTCTGTTGCGTGAATGGTTTTTCGATGAGTCATTTTTCAATAAACTCAAAAACGTTACTCGAGAAAATTGATTAGTTTCTATCGACTTTTTCCTTTCCTTTTTTACCGGTAGGCGAGAAATGCTGTTAGTTCAATAATTCGCTACCTTGAGTTTAACCGAGAACACATTCGTTTGGGTTTTGATAGTTGCTTTAGTTTGTACTCAAAAAATCATTAATATTAGTAATATTTCTTTGTAGCACTCATAAATGGGGTTTTGCTTGAATACTAGAGCTAAAGTAATAACGTAAAGTTGTTTTGAGTTTCTTCCTTGATTCTTTTTTCAATCATCCATACAAATTTCCTTCAAAAACCAGTGCTTTTATTACTTTGCATATATGCATATTTCCTTCTATCGTCACCATGAGTTTTCCTCTTGCCGCAGTCCTTTTTTTGCATTGATTTTTTAACTGCACTTTTTTTTCTCATTGATAATCTGATAAGCCTTTCCTCCCAACTTCTTTTCCATTTCCTATTTCTCATGTTACTGTTCGATGTTTCCCTTTTCTTAACAATCACCATTGTAATTCTTTTTTCGCTTTTATAAAATTTCAACTGAAAAAGTTAACGACTTTACCGTGATTCATTGATTTCTAACAAGGATTGTCCGCGTTTTTCTATTTTCCATGTTTTTTCGTGATGAATAATAACATATTTCGAGTTTTTTTTCACTTTTGTCTAACTTTCATTATTTTCAGGTGAATGATCATTTAGTATTCGCCAACAAACAGAATGACAACTACAACACCTGAAGTAAGTTATTTTCTTATATTCACAAACTTTTAACTAATATTATCTTTGTTTTAGAAAGCTGGCAACAACGTTTCTCGTATGTCACAAATCTTTTCAAAGGGAAGCGCTGTTCCAACCCGAAATGGTCCAGAAAAGAAGCGCACTTGCAAAGCTCGATTCTCTTACACCGCTGAACAAGATGATGAACTAAGTTTCGAAGCTGGTGAAACCATCGAAGTTATTGAAGATATCGAAGAAGGCTGGATGAAGGGAATCATGCAATCCACTAAGAAGATGGGCCTCTTTCCAACAAATTTTGTTAATTTTCCGCCTGATGATGGTACGGAAAATGGATATGGTATCAAACAAAAATCAACACCTCCTGCTGCTGCAACAGCTGCAACAACTCATGTCAAAGCAACAACAGCAGCCGCAGCAAGTCCTGAAAAGAAAGGTAAGTAAGCAAGAAAGTATGAAGGATATAACTAAACTAACATGTGCTCATTTTTTAGATGACAAGAAAATTGATCAATCCGCTGCTATCAACACTCATCCTTTGATTGCTACTTCTGCTCGCCGTCTTCCATCAACTTCAAGTGTGGAAAATAGTGATAACAATGTCTCTATAGCTGGTTCTGAAAGTAAAAAACAAAGCGGTTAGTTTATTCTTTTTACGTTTTCCATCTAACTTTCCTTTTTTAGAACGTGCAAAGGTCCTTTATTCATACGAAGCTACTCAAGAAGACGAACTCTCATTGACAGAAGGCTCCTACGTTCGAATCCTTGATAAGAAGAGCACCGACGACGGCTGGTATTTGGGTGAATTCGAAGGAAATCAAGGAGTTTTCCCATCAAATTTTGTCAAAATCATTTCAAAATCAAGTGATACTCCTCCAACGCCACCGCCAGTAAAGCCTCCAAAGCCACCGATGTCCAATCCTGATGATTCAAAGCATCACAATGAAAAGTCAATCAAGGAACCTCCTGTAAAACCACTTGGATTTGATACAAAAGCTTCAGAAACTCCTGTTAAGAATGCTGCATTCAACAACTCCGCAAATGAGCGTTCTGCTCGATCAACTTATGCTAGTGAACCAAAATCTTCTGGAGTCAATGCCGCTGATAGCCTCTCATCAACTACTTCTGGTTCAAATGCTGTAAGTTCAACAAGAATAAGGGATCTTCAAAATAATTTATTTGGCAATCGTCTTCCACCTAAACCTGGAGACAAGCCTGCCCGCCCAGTTACAACTATTGGGGATATTACTGCCTCCGCCGATAGCGACGTTGAGAAGGAAGCGGATCAAGTTGATTCAAAAATGAGCCATCCCCAACGTGACAGGCCTCGTCAAACAAATAAAAGGCCACCAAGCATGATGCCTGTGGTGAGAGCTTTTCTTTGTAGCTTATAATCTTCCTTTTTTACAAATTATTAGCATTCTTTCTTTCTTTTTGTATGTAATAACTTCTTAATTATGCTTTCATTTTTAGGCAATCGATGATATTCTTAATGGTTCAATGGCTTCCTCTTCTGCAACAACTACCAATTTTCCTGCAAAAGAAGTTTCTCCTGTTGTCACTCATAAACCTGCTTTATCAACTGGTAGCAGTAAGAAATGTGACAACGAGCCAATGAAGGATAGCAAACCTGCTGCATACAAAGTATCTCACACTGAAACAACGCTTAGTAACTCTTTTCATTTTGTTCTTTTTCTTTTTACATACCTTCTTTTTCAGTGCCTGCCAAGAAGTCTCATCCTCCTCCAGCTTCTACCAGTAATGCTCCAGTTTCTAATCCTGTCTCTCCGATGGCCCTCGTCGATGATAACATCGTGGTTTCTGGAAAAGAATTAAATAATGTTATCAAGACACTCAATCGATTGATCAAATTTCAAAATCAATCATCTTGCTAATTTTATTCTTTTATGCTTTGTTGTTGTAATACCTTATTGTGTTTAATACTTACTTGTGTTTATAATAAATTGTTTCGTTTATAACCTTTTGTGTTCTAACATTTACAAAATCGTTTTCTTTTCGATTATTGCTATTTGGAAAACTTTTTTACTATGAAGAAAGTTGGATATTCAAGGATCTTGAAATCTTTTATTAGCGAGCAGCATCTTTAATGCAAAATTGTTATTGTTACTTCTTTGTAGGGTTCCGACGATTCCCCGAAACCGGGGATTTTCCCCGATTCCCCGGCCCGGGGAAACTCCCCGATTCCCCGTCCCCGACGAATATCGTTCCCCGGACGGGGATTCCCCGACTCCACTTCCTCAGTCGGGGAATCCCCGACTCCCCGTCCCCGACCCATTTTTTATTCCGGGGAAAAATATTTTATTTTTAAACATGAGATTTGCTTTAAATAACCTCTCACCAATACTAATTAAGGCTAAATATGCTATGATTAATACACAAAAAAATATTTTTCCTTCATAAATTAACATTAAAAAATTTTCGGGGAATTCCCCGGTTACTTTTAGAATTTCGGGGATTCCCCGATTCCCCGTCCCCGACAAATGCTCTCCCCGGCCGGGGAATTCCCCGACTCAAAATCCATTTTCGGGGATTCCCCGTTCCCCGACATTTTCGCATTTCGGGGAATCGTCGGAACCCTACTTCTTTGAATCCCTTTTTTATCTTGAATTTTGTATTGATTAATAAAGATTTTTTTGTTAGAGATCTGCTTCCCTTTTTGACTTTATTTATTGCTGTTCCACATTCTTCATTTCCGCTATTTGTTAAAAAGCGACACAACAAACCCAACTAATTTGTAAGCATTTTTCAGTGATCATCATCTTTTATTCTTTCTGGTGATACTTGAACTATGGTTTATATCGAATGTAAAGATGATGCTGAATTCTATCATCTTCTTGGTCAAAACGAAGGAAAGCTACTAATTGCTGATTTTTCTGCAACTTGGTATGTTATTTTTGCATTTTGTTTTCTGTACTTACATATTTCATTCATTTTTAGGTGTGGTCCATGTAAGAAGCTTCATCCTCAATTCAAAGATGCTGCCAATGTTAAGCCATCAGTAACATTCGTTACTGTTGACATCGACAAATGTAAAGAAACGGCCATGCAATACAATGTCCGTGCTGTGCCAACTTTGATCGCTTTTATTGGAAAGTATGTTTTTATTCCTCGATGTTATTCTTGCTTGATTTCATTCTTATAAACCTTTATATGAAACATTTTTTAGGCAACAAATGGATGTATGCTCAAATACATCCGCATTGGTTGATTGGGTCGCCAAATGGGAACGAAATGTTGATACTGGTCCTTCTGTTGTGCCTGGTCAAATGGATCTTCAATCGTTTATTCATGTTCCATCTTCCGAAATCCTCAATGATGTTGATCCAGATGCTTTTCAACGCATGTTCTCATCGCCTCAAAATAACCATCAGCTTGTTTCTGATTGGTATGTAACTCTTATGGAATGCTTTATTTAACATGGTTGTTTTCTTTTTAGTGACGAACAGCTCATCATCAATTTTCAATTCAATCGCAATGTCAAGATCCATTCAATCCTTATTTCTGGTCCAGAAGATGAAGCTCCAAAAACGGTAAAAGTATTCGCAAATATTCCTGTTACACTTGATTTTGATCGTGCGCAAAACTCAGAAGCCATTCAAACTCTTGATTGTACTGAAGAAGATCTCCATCAGCTTCGCTATGTCAAATTTCAAAATGTTCAAAACCTTCAATGTAAGCCATTTGTGTTTTCTCTCAACTACTTACATTACTTTTTTTAGTATTCATTGTGGATAACAAAGGCGATGCTGAACACACCGTCGTCAGTCAACTAAAACTTTATGGAACTCCTGTTGGCGAAAATGTTTCAATGACCGAATTCAAGAGGGTCTCTGGCAAAGCTGGTGAAGTTGAATGAAATGGACAAATAATGATCGATGTTATGATAAGCAAAGAATGATGAAAGCTTTTTGGCTTTTCAAATTTTTTACTTTCTTTACTTTTATATTTATGTGTTCCTAATTAATTATATGTACTTGTTTATTTATTTTATTGTACGTGTTTATTGAATAAAGCATTTTTATAATATCCTTTCTCCATTTTGTAAGCTTCATCACTTTTATTTCTCTTGTAATCAGCTAAAGTACTTTCGAAACTTCTTTATCTCCACATATTTTGTTTTTCATGCTTCCTCTTTTTAACAACAATGTAATGATGCTAGTCAGACACTTATTCCACGAAAATGCCACCTTTAAAACCCAATATTACTGCATCTTGTTTGTTTGTTGTGCAAAAGCTATGAACCATTTTTGTCATCACTTTAGTTTCTTCATTTCTTTTGAAGCTTGTCTTACTCTTTTTTTCGAATTTCAAAAAGGCGTTTTGTATTTTGTGGCGGCTAAATTATCACCTGCAAAAAAAAAAGAGTTTCGAAACATAGCGCTAACATGGGAATCACTCACTTCTTTTTCCATCGCAGGTTTATTTGTTGCTTTCATTCTTCGTTTCTTCTTCAAACTCTTCGCTCAATCTTTTTGATGACGCTTTCATTTCTCTTTTTTTTTCAGATTCTCTCTTGCGGCTGTTACCTTCATATTTTTGCATCTTTATTTTATCAAGTTATGCATCGTCGTCGTTCGTGAAACAAAATGTCAAAAGAAAAAGAAAAAATCATTCAACGTTGGAAAGAAGCAATAGATGCAATTGGAAGCGATGTCACCTCAAAATATAAACAACATGTCGCTGATTTGGGTTTAAGAGTTGACAAAGATGGCAATTTTCGTGGTTATGTAAGTTTCTTTTCATTCCTAATGATCAAAATGTGGCTTCGTTTTCCTCTCATTTTCTGTTTGCTGCCATCATTTGTTGAGTTTAACTAAAAGCATTTGATACAAAACGAATGCTTCTTTATCAACTGATTATGAAAAAGCAGTAAAAACGATGAAGCTTTAAAACATGATTTTCACACACATTTTTTGTAAAAACGTTGTATAACCTTGTTACATTTTTAGGGAGATTATATGCATTCTAAAGTCACCAAACTGAATCATCAAGTACATTCAAAGGTTCAAAAGAAATCTGATATATTCAAAGGAATCTCATTTTATATCGATGGTTTTACTCATCCTCCAGCAAATGTTATTCGTGTATTGGTTACTGAAAATGGTGGAGAATATCATCATTATTATGGTCATGGAAAAACTACTTATGTTGTGGCTGAATGTTTAGCAAATACGAAGAAAGAAAGATTGCGAAAAAATGAAAAGGTTATAAAACCTTCGTTTATAACTGATTGGTAAGCTTTTTGATGTTGGAATTCATGTTATCTTTTGATTAAACGTTGTTCTTTTTTCAGTATTCAAGCTTCTCAACTTCTTGATGTTAATGGTTATCTATTTGCTGAATGTCGGAGAGAACGCGCCATAGAAAAGGGCCAAGGAAGATTATGGGATTTTATGAAAACTAAAAATGGTAGAACAGCAACAGTAACATCCGATGGAACAACAACGGAAAGAGCTGTGGCACAATTCGAATGGGTTTCTCGCACAAAAATTTCATCATCAAAGAAGCCAAAAATCAAACAACCATTTTTTCCATCAACTAATGATGATTGGTCCTTATCGCAAGAACAAAATGAAATGAGAATGAAAATTTCTGATGTGTGTAAAGTGGAAAAGTATCGTCCCATTCCTGCTCGACCATTGGGCGTCCTTCCAAATCCGCCTCAACGTCCTGAAATCACGTTTAACAGTGCTCATCAAGTGATCGCCAATAAAGAAAAAGTTTCCATGACTGAATTTCAAATCCAATATGGTCGTAAACCTCAGCTGAAAGATTATCGTCGACTCCTTCTTCATTTCAAACAATATGTTCTTGCTTTTCAAATAGGAAGACTCAAAAAAGCTTTTCAAAGATGGGAAAGATTTGGTTCTAACAATCGACTACAAGATGGATGGAAATCTCTTACAAATGCTGTTAAACGTTATCTAAATTGGTATTCTTTTAATCATCATCAACAAAAGATTTATATGCTCGAAGAAGGTACTAATGATGACGAAGAATTTGCTGCTTTTCTAGAAGATGTCTTGAAAGAATTTTGTGCTGCAAATGAACGATCTCGTGATATTCTTGATGTTAATGAAGAAGATATTTTTCTACCTCATCCTGAAGAATGTGAAAAGGAACGTGAAACGAATAATGATAAAGTTATCGATCTTCTTTCATCCGAATCTGAAAAAGAAAGTCAATATTGCGTGGTGATAACTCAAAAACCATGTGGAATCATACCTCCTGCTTCTTCAACAACCAGTCATAAAGCTACTGTATCCTCCATCAATCCAAATCCATGGAAACGAAGTGATCTATCTCGAGCTCAATCAACCGCAAAGGAAAATGTTCGACAAGCTTTTAAGCCTCCTGCAGTACTTTCGAATGTCTCAAACTCCAGGAACATTAATGCTTTATCTCGAGTTCAATCAACAACAACAAAAGAAAATGATCGACGACAAATTTTCAAGGCTCCAACAAGATCCATGAATTCAAACCCATGGAATGGTATCTTTCCATTTTCAAATCAATCAGCTATGGCAAAAGCAAATGGTCGTCGGCAAACTTTTAAGCCTCCTGTCGTAGTATCCTCGAACAACCTAAATCCAATGAAAAACAACCTTCCATCATCTTCAATCAAATCAATGACAGCAGCAAAAGAAAATGGCCGACCAAGCAACCTTCTTCCTGCTGTATCTTCGAAGAATTCAAAACCAATGAAAAAGAATGATCCACCTCCAATTCAATCAAGAACAACGAAAGGAAATGATCGTCAACATAATAATCCAAATTCAAATAAACGCAAACAACAAGTTCTTGAAGAAGTTTGGAGCAATAATCTGTTTGCAAAAAGGCAGAAACGACTATCAAATAATAAGCTTCCAACTGCTGATGATGAACGATCATCTCTTGATTCTCATAATGCCTCTGTTATTTGTATTGATTACTTTGTAAAACCGAATAAATAAAGTTTATTAAAAAAATAATTTATTGCTAAAAGACAAAAACAAAACTAACAATATACATACATAAATCATGCACATGCATTTAATGAAACATCATTGACGGTCTGCTATCATCAGTGTCGAAGTCCTGAAAAACAAAATATTAGTCATAAGAAAATATACAGCTTTTGAAAAGGAAGCAAAGCTATATGACTCTAGTTGAAACTTTGTTGCTTCTTTGTTAGAGTTGCAGTTTTACCGTTATGTGTACCTTGCATTGCTTTTGTTGCACTCGGTTCATAGTAAAGAATTTACTCACCTTCCTTTCTTTATCCTTCTTCTTGTCTTTTTTGCTCTTCTTCTTTTCTTTCTTGTGCTTCTTTCGTTTCTCGCCAGCTAAAAAACGAAACAAATTTAGTAAATGGTATCAATCATATGCAGCAAAACTTACATTCATTATCATCGTCCAATGTTCGTTTTAATTTCATTCTATGAATTCGTTTTTCATCATTTGAATCACCATAATTATTACCATATTCATCATAAACTTTTGTTTCATCTTCGTTTGGAGCAGTTGAAAGATCACGACCCAGCAGCCTTGTAACATCACGAGTATCAAATAGACGATAAGCTTCAGGAACTGTTCCAGGAACCAATGTGAAACCTTTGATATCATTTGGTGGTCCAATCAGCTTTCCAGTTATTGGAGGTTTTTCGATGAGTGTTCGTAGATTACTGAAAATGGAAAAGTTGAAAGAAAGTTATAACATAACAAAAAACAAAGTTAAAGGTTAGTTAAAGCTTTTCAAGAAAGCAAAAGCGAAAAGTTAGTTAGATTAACAACAAGCTTTACAAAGAACCACTTTTGAAAGAAGCAAATAAAATTAACTGACGTTGATCCACTAATTGATGAACATAAATTGTTAGTATTACATAGCGTCGGTAAGAATGATGCGAGATCTGTCTTCAATTTACCAGGAATGCAATATTTTTGATAAGCTCCACCAAGATTAACATAACTGATGAGATCTTTGCTGCCCAATAATGGATTTGAAGCTAAAAAACAAAAAGATTAAAACGTTTTTTAAATGGAAAACATAAACTTACGAGGAAGAGATTCTTTCATTAAATAAAATGGACATACTTTTCGAGGTGGACCAAGCCTCAACGATATCTTTAATGAACCAGTTGAAACTGTTGGTGTTTGCTGATCCATTTCTGGCATGATGAATAGCCAAGTTAGTACAAAAATTTACAAAAATTTTTTGTTTCAATCAACAAAGATAAGAATGGATTGAAACGAAGAAGGATGAAGCAGACAAAAAAAAGGAAGAAGAAGAAAGTCTTGGAAACATTTTTTTTTCATCATTGCTAAATTCAAAATTTATTCGTGTTAGGATTATGTTTTTTCATGAGAAACGATGTTTGCCGCGAGAATGAAGCTCTAAATTTTCATTTGACGATGTTGCTGCAATTTCTTCTTCTTCATCATTTTGATTCAACTTTAGTTTTAGAAGAAAAGATTTTTTTATTATCGCAATTAATTTATTCAACAAATTTCAAAAGAAGACATGTCGAAGCTGAAGAACGTTGAAAGATTAATGCATGAACTCACCATCGAACAAGATCAAAATGTTCAAAAATATTTGAGGTATGGTTTTTTGCTTTGTTTCATTCTTACATGGTGATTTAATGAACCATTGTTTTAGTAAAGAACCGTATGAAAAGCAAGAAGAACTTCGTAAAATGGTTGGTCGTCGAGATGTGTTGGATGCTTCCGATACAATTAAGCGGCTAACAGAAATTGTTTCGGATATTGGAGAAAATATGAAAGAAATAAGAAATATTGCAACTGCTGAATGTGTCGATGATGTCTTTGGAAAAGGTGGATCAATTCTTTCGGCTTTGGATTTTGTTACTTCATCTGGCCGGTGTCCTGGTATGTTGCTTCACTCTTATAATTCCACTAACTTTTACACTTTTAGAATCAATAACTATCGCTATGAAAGATTGTAATTCTAGCTGTTTGCCACAACTCAAGGCTGAAATCTCAAAAATCAACTCATCGTATACACAATCTTACGCTGGTGGCTTAAGTGATGGATTTGTTGAAGAAAAATGCACTAAATGGAGCGAAGGGTGAGTTTGTTTTTCTGCTTCATTATTTTACGATGAAACTATAATATTCATTTTTAGCCTCAGTGAAGTTGTTGAAAAGCGTTTCAAAGGAATGGAACCTTACAAAGCCTTGATTTCGAAGAATTTGCAAGTTTTATGGAAGATGTTCTGAAAGAAATTTGCTCAAAAATGGAAGAAGATTTTCATCAAATGTTCTTGGTTTCAATGGCAATAATCATCAACTTCCTGAAGAAAACTTTTATTGTGAATCTAATACCTCTGTCATTTTTGTTGTTGTTTAATTTGTAAATAAAGTAAATAAATATGTAATCATTATGAATATTTTTTGTAACGTTTTTTACGTGTTTCTTTTACCGGTTTCAAAGTTTGGAAAAGAAAGAAGGAGGCACATAAGACTTTAATTGAATCACTGTTTATTGTATTTACCTTTATTATGGCTTCAATGTGCCCAACATAATGCATTGATTATCTTTCATGTTGTATTACCTGGATTCAATTTACGGTAAAGCCGGGATTTATTAGGTTGATTTTAATGAAGAAATTGCTTTTACATCTCAAACACAAACTTCGCGAGTTTAACAAAGTTTTTCATTAATCGAAAAATGATAATAAGGTGGTGGCGTACTTGCTAAGGTTGTTTGGCGGTATCATTTTGTACTCATGTTGTTGTATGTACTTCAAATCACGTAAACATATGAAAAGTTTAATGGCAATGACTTAACATTTTGAATCATTCCCAAAATATTAACAAGATCGAGAAGAACAAACACACATACTAAAATTATTACAGCTATTACAGAAGAAATTGCTTGAATATTGTTTTTACAAAGAAATTTGTTTGTTGCTTTGATTTTTTTGGCAATACCAAATTAGATTTTTTACTTTCGATTACAGAAATTTGCTTGTTGTTTGGCTTGTTTTTTGGCAATCAATGTCAATTTGGTGGATATTTTACTTTATTGGCATAAAAAAGTATGGAGAATTTAATGCTGGTACATTTTTGTGATTTCCAAATCAACAAGTTTTAACGAACATTGAGGTTTCTAGGAAAATGAAATTTATGTTGTTGCTTATTTGAGATTCAAAAGGGCTTGAATGAAAGGAATAAGGATGCTGCTTACATACAAAATAAGAAATATTCTTTAACACTTTTTAGCACTTTTTTTATAAACTGCTTTATAAATATTTTTTTTCTCGCTAAGATTTATTTAGAACTTATGTATGCATTCATTTTGTGCAAACAAAATATTTTATATTGCTGACGTTGTTGCTGCGTGGAATTCACTTCCATTAAGTTGAATTTAGTTTCAAAAGATTTTTTTCTTCACCTTTAATTTATTAATAAATTAAAAAATCGAAAGCCATGTCAAAGTTGGATGTGGAAAGATTAATGCGGGATCTCACGATCGATCAACTTCAAAATATTCAAGAATCTTTAAGGTAAAATATTTATTCTTCTTTTTTACACTTTTGTAAAAAATGAGTTAATCAAACCTTCTTTTTAAAGTAAGCAATCAAATGAAAAGCGAGAAGAGCTTCGTAAAATGGTTGGTCGTCGATATCGAGATGTGTTGGATGCTTCTGATACGATTAAACGGCTAACAGAAATTGTTTCGGATATTGGAGAAAATATGAAAGAAATAAGAAAAACATCTAAAAATCCATTTATCGCTGATGACGCAAAATTTCCTATTAAAAAAGAAACTGTTTTTAAATTTGGTTTATTACTAAAATTGGAAAGATTGGTAATTTTTCGATCATACAATTATTTTTAAGTTATGTCCATACTTTCAGCTTAATGCCCAAACAGATCCATTAGGAGATGTTTTCACTTTTTTATTAACAGAAAATCTTCATCGTGGTGTAGCTATTGAAGCCCAATCCTTTAAAGCTGCTAACATTGATATCAATCTCATTCTTCGCCCACTTAGTGATCGACTAATTTCTCATCGTTTAGCTTTACGTGATCGACTTGAATCAGATCTTGGAAAACAAGTTGACTGGGAAGATGTTTCTGGTATTTTAGCCGCCGTTGCATTGCTGAATCAACTAAATCTCGAAGAACTATTAGATGTGTATCTGAAAGCCCGAAAAGTAAGTACATATAACTTTCTTTCGTAAAGTTAGTGGAGCTGACGACCTTCATTTTAGCAACATATTGAAAAAAGCCTGGAATCTTCCACAACATTAATTAGTGTTATTGAAATGATTAAATCCACCGCCGAATGTGTTGATGATGTTTTTGGAAAAGGACGATCCATTGTTTCTGCTTTGGATTTTGTTACTTCATCTGGATGGTGTCCAGGTATCCTTGTTTTTTTCTTCCATTATTTTTTTTGCATCTTTGAGGATTTTTAGAACCAATAACTATTGCAATTGGAGATTGTAATTCATGCTATTTGCGTCAACTTAAAACTGAAATCACACGAATTAATTCATCTTACACTAAATCATATGCAGAAGGGTTGAGTGATGGATTTGTGGAAGAAAAATGCACTAAATGGATTGAAGGGTAATAATTGCTTGAAATTAAGAAGTTTTTGTATTTACCTATAAAAATGTCTTCCATTTTTTAGCCTTTGTGAAGCGGTTGAAAATCGAGTTAAAGGAATGTGTGATTTCTTTGAACATGCCCATCAAATCGTTGAATTTATTATTGCTATTAATGATATTTTTGCAACTGAATGGCCTACTGTTTCTTCCAATGCCCTTGTATATCAAAAGCTATTTGGTTCATCCTTGATTGAAAGGTATAAAGGTTTAATTTCAAAAGAAATGAAATCAATTGAAACTCAACTGCTTTCGAATGCCCTTTCGGTTCAAACTAATCCTCCACCATTGTTTCAAAAACGTGGAGCTCGTTTTGATTCATTACTTGCAAGTGGAGTGAGTCAAGAACTTTATGAAGTAATTCAAAAAAGTTTCAATCAATTAAATGATTTACTTTCAAATACAAATCGATATATTTCAATGGGAAAAGAGCAAAATGTTCAAGAATTGCTACCTTCTTTAGCCCAATCTGCTCTTGAAATGACTCAAAGATTAACTTCGATTAAAGATAACAAAAATGAAGGAACTTCAAAAGAAAATAATGATTCCATAAATAATAATAATAATGAAAGAAATAAATGGCTTGCAAGATTTCGAATTTATTTAGCTTTAGTTCAACATGAACCATCAGTACTTTGTCAATGTATGGGGCGGAATACGGAACTTATAATTCAATGCAATAAATTATTACATTCTGCAGCTGAAAATGCTTTATGGTTAGTTAGTTTAATTACGCATCTCATTTTTGGAGGGTTTTAAAAAACAAAAACAAAAAAGCTTTCAATTTCTCAGATTAGGATAATTTTTGTCTGTTAAAACATGGCTGGTTTTAGTTTTTGTTGCTATTTTTAAGTTTTGGATTTTTTCATTTTTTTTTCAGTAAATTTATGGATATTTTAATTCGAGAAAGTTATGAAGCATCAAAAATTCCTCAAATGGCCGAGTATGTGGCAGACCCAGTAAAATTTCTGGACCTTGCCCAACAACTTGAAAAATACAAGCTTCCAAATTCAGAAAGCATCGTAGAAATTCCAACCCAACTCAGTCGATTTTATTTTTCATTCCTTTATTCAATTTGTCAAAAAACTAATGCTTATTCCATTGGACATTTATTTACTCGAAATGTGACAACGCATGTTTCTAAAGTTTTAGGTATAATTTTTTTCGCAGACATTAGTAAATTTGTTTTTTTAAGGATCGCTATTATCTCAATCATTAGTTGAAACAGCAACCGCATGTTCATCGGTTTCTGTAATTTGTACCCAAGTGCTTTTTGATTGCAAAGCTTTATTTTTTATGTTCCTCGATAAAGGATTTGTTGAAGCTGCAGGAATAATTGAAAATAAACTCGATCCTTTTAACAAAGCAGTTTTAACTGATCCATTAACTAAAAATGCTAAAATATTTGTCCAACGAACAAGCGTAAGCTCGTTTACCTAAATTTAATAATACCTCTAAAAATTTGTTGGTTTTTTAGATGCTTTTTGGTCAACTTCAAGTTGAACCTCCAACATCATCAAAGGATATTGAACTTGCTCCATCCTTTACTTCATTGATAGATATTGCCCCAATAATTCCAAATATTCCTCGACTTCCATTAATCCCCGGCATGAGTGTAATCGAACAACAAGAAGAACAACAACAAAAACCTACAGCAGAAGAAATAAAATTAAAAAAGAAGCAACAACAACCCAGTGCTTCGGTGACTCCATCAGAAGTTCTTGGTGGTTTACTTGGTGCAAGGCCAGATATCAAAAATCTTTATGATAAATTTTCAACTAATTGGTTTAAAAATTAATTTATATGTAATATTATTTATTTTTTGTTGGGTTAATTAACAAAAAAAAAAGGGTTGTGATGGTCATAAAAAATTATGCAATTTTATTTGTTTTTATAAACGCTTTATGCAATGCAAAAGACAAATAAGCAACAAACAAAAGGTTCAGCATTAAAATTTAAAAAAAGAAAAGCTTTCATTGATAGTATTTTCCCGGTAAGTTGTAAACATAAAGCTAGCTAATCAATCAACCCAAATAAAATGGAAGCACCTACGATTTCATTCCTTCTTCATAATTTTTTTGAATCTTTCAAAAGTTTATTTTCTTGGTTAAATTATTCATAGAAAACAAAGATTTTTATTTTAGAGTTAACTAAATTTACCGTCTTTTATAGTTTTTATTCTTCACCATGAAAGCTTTGTGTTGTTAAAAAAAGCTCCAATATGTATGTACAACGAGAGCAACATCCATGGCTTTGTGCATGAATAATAATTTTCTAAGTAAAATGGTTTTGTAAGCTTCAATGAATAAAAGCTATTATCAAAAAAAAGTGTTTGTGTTGTTGCTACGAGAAATATTATTCTTTAAAAATTGCAGCAATGTAATTACATAATGATGCGCGTCCATTTTCATCCAATTTCTTTGAAGTTTATTGAAAAGTTAGTTGCAAACATTTTTTTCGATGATGAAGTTTTTGAAAGTCCTGTAAAATATAGGAAATTTAAGTCCTTTGGTTTCAATATTTATTAAGCACAGATCGGCCGATCGGCTGTTTACATTTCGATGGATAGTTCACAAGTGAAGAAAATGCTTGCTTCGACGCTCTTTTTAACGGAGAGCGATGAAGCAGCAATAAAAAGGATGTTTTGGGAATGCATCGCTGCCGCGATCGCACACTCCCGACAAAAAGAAGAGAAAAGTTTAACAATATGTTTGGGTTAGTAACAATTTCAAACGATATGAAATGTTTCAAAAGTTTTTCAAATAAAGTTACAATTTAAGTTTAGCTTATTTTTGGATTAAGGTTTTTTAACAAACAATCAAAAATTAGAGGAAGCAAAGTTAGTGACACCGGAATTTCACTATCTGTTCTCATGACAGCGGCGTTGCCGAAATATCAATGGATCAACGGATGGCTCTAAGGAAGCAAAAATATCCACGAATGACCAAGTATTTTTTGATGAAACTTTGCGGTTCACTATGTCCCATGATTGTTGTTCAGTAATATTAAAAGTATGTTGATGAGCAATAAATGGCATGATGAAAATGATGTCAAAAGAAATCCAAGTTTCGGTGGCTAGGCATCTCAATCTCTCACGGAATTTAACGTATCCTTTCTAGCAATAGCCCATACATAAATGCCATTTCAAAGGCGAGGTAGTCAACTATCTTGATTCGTAACAGCGACCATTCAAAATAAACATTGAGATTTCTTTGACCATGAATAATTAACAACAATGTGAGACACATTTTTGGCGTAGACTCACAGATGTTTGATGTGGTCATTATTGCATAAATTAAGATAAAAATTAAGGAAATCGCAAATACCATGCAGCGATCCCTCCCGGCAAAAAAATAAGCGACGATGAAGTTAATGGTGAAAATTTTAGGTTTTTGACTTGTGAGGTAAAAAACACCATTAAATAGATGACAGTTTCGATACATACACTGCTTTTTCAGCAATGCAGATGGCTAGAGCCCCCATGTAAAATATAGGAAATTTAAGTCCTTTGGTTTCAATATTTATTAAGCACAGATCGGCCGATCGGCTGTTTACATTTCGATGGATAGTTCACAAGTGAAGAAAATGCTTGTGTGCGATCGCGGCAGCGATGCATTCCCAAAACATCCTTTTTATTGCTGCTTCATCGCTCTCCGTTAAAAAGAGCGTCGAAGCAAGCATTTTCTTCACTTGTGAACTATCCATCGAAATGTAAACAGCCGATCGGCCGATCTGTGCTTAATAAATATTGTTAAACTTTTCTCTTCTTTTTGTCGGGAGTGTGCGATCGCGGCAGCGATGCATTCCCAAAACATCCTTTTTATTGCTGCTTCATCGCTCTCCGTTAAAAAGAGCGTCGAAGCAAGCATTTTCTTCACTTGTGAACTATCCATCGAAATGTAAACAGCCGATCGGCCGATCTGTGCTTAATAAATATTGAAACCAAAGGACTTAAATTTCCTATATTTTACATGGGGGCTCTAGCCATCTGCATTGCTGAAAAAGCAGTGTATGTATCGAAACTGTCATCTATTTAATGGTGTTTTTTACCTCACAAGTCAAAAACCTAAAATTTTCACCATTAACTTCATCGTCGCTTATTTTTTTGCCGGGAGGGATCGCTGCATGGTATTTGCGATTTCCTTAATTTTTATCTTAATTTATGCAATAATGACCACATCAAACATCTGTGAGTCTACGCCAAAAATGTGTCTCACATTGTTGTTAATTATTCATGGTCAAAGAAATCTCAATGTTTATTTTGAATGGTCGCTGTTACGAATCAAGATAGTTGACTACCTCGCCTTTGAAATGGCATTTATGTATGGGCTATTGCTAGAAAGGATACGTTAAATTCCGTGAGAGATTGAGATGCCTAGCCACCGAAACTTGGATTTCTTTTGACATCATTTTCATCATGCCATTTATTGCTCATCAACATACTTTTAATATTACTGAACAACAATCATGGGAGGACATAGTGAACCGCAAAGTTTCATCAAAAAATACTTGGTCATTCGTGGATATTTTTGCTTCCTTAGAGCCATCCGTTGATCCATTGATATTTCGGCAACGCCGCTGTCATGAGAACAGATAGTGAAATTCCGGTGTCACTAACTTTGCTTCCTCTAATTTTTGATTGTTTGTTAAAAAACCTTAATCCAAAAATAAGCTAAACTTAAATTGTAACTTTATTTGAAAAACTTTTGAAACATTTCATATCGTTTGAAATTGTTACTAACCCAAACATATTGTTAAACTTTTCTCTTCTTTTTGTCGGGAGTGTGCGATCGCGGCAGCGATGCATTCCCAAAACATCCTTTTTATTGCTGCTTCATCGCTCTCCGTTAAAAAGAGCGTCGAAGCAAGCATTTTCTTCACTTGTGAACTATCCCTCGAAATGTAAACAGCCGATCGGCCGATCTGTGCTTAATAAATATTGAAACCAAAGGACTTAAATTTCCTATATTTTACAAGTCCGCTATTTTAACGTGATTTTTGGCATTATGAACCCTAACAATCGTAATCATCCTTTTTTTCTTCAACGAAGTTTGAAAGAAAAAAAGTCATCAAAAAATTTCTTGCTTTCATTCTTCCATTTTTTTCGCTTTCATTTTCGAGTAATCCTTTTTTGTTCAACGTTGATTCATTCGTGTATCCTTTTTCCAGATATCCATCATGTTAATCATGTTAGGCTCCAAATATCATCGGGATAATGAAGAAGGCCATGAAAAATTCAAGCAAATGTGCATTGCTGAACCCAAACCAACTGGGTTTGAATTCGTCCATCCTCCTCTTGGAATTGATGTAAGTTTAATTTTATTCTTTTTTCAATGCCATCTAAACTTTGATTATTTTTTAGGCAAAAGCGTTCGTCACGTCACATTTTGGTCCAACTTCTAAAACACGAGGCATGCATTTTGCAAAAGGTACAACTACCTTAGCCTTCGTTTATGAACCTGCAACTCCAAATGATCTTGGTGGAATCGTTATTGCTGTCGACTCTCGTGCATCATCCGGTGAATATATCTGTAAGTTTACTTCTAAAAGCTTCTCATCCTTCAACTTATGATCTTGTTTTTAGCGTCAAAAAGTGTCATGAAAATTCTTGATATCAGTGATCGCATGGTATCTACGATGGCTGGTGGTGCTGCTGATTGTCAATTCTGGTGTCGTGTCGTTGCTATGTATTGCAAGTGAGGGATTTCGAAAACGTTAACATCCTCTTCTTTATTACATTGTTATATTTTAGCCTCTTCGAACTACGTGAAAAATCTGAAATTACCGTCAGTGCTGCATCAAAGTACTTTGCGAATCAACTCTATGGTTATCGTAATCGTGGTCTCTCTGTTGGTTCAATGATTTGTGGTTATGATAAGAAAGGACCTGCTATTTTCCAAATTGGTGATGATGGTACTCGGCTTCAACTTCGTACTTGCTCTATTGGTTCTGGTTCTCTCAATGCTTATGGTGTTCTTGATACTCATTATAAAGAAAAGATGACAGATGAAGAAGCTCTCAAACTTGGTCGTCGTGCTATTATGCTCGCTACTTTCCGTGATTCTGGCTCTGGTGGTAATTGCAATGGTAAGTTTGATTGGTCACAACATTAAACAATTAATGATCGCTTAATTTTTAGTTTGTCACATAACTCCTAAGGGCAAAACTCGTTACCCTCCTCTCGATGTTAATGAACTTTACTATGAATTTGCTAATGAACTTGGTCGTGATGTTGGATATCAGCCATCAAATGATGAATAAGAAGTTTTACATTGTCTCCGGTTTTTCAATATTTTTAATTCTTGTTTGATAACTTATTTTCTTATTGTCTATTGTCTTCAAGGTTTAAATAAATGTGTAAATTTACTTTTTTGTGTGATGTGAAGAATTCTATTAAAGGTTTTCAACTTTTGTTTGTATATTTTCCCCATTTGATAAAGTTTGGACCAATCATTTCGTCAATTTTTTCAGTAGACAACAAAATGGCAACAACCGCGTCAACAGCTGTTAATCCTTCAACTTTGATGCCGCTCGAACTCGTGTGAGTCTTTTTATCTTGTTTTTGTTTTCCTTCGACTACATACACCTTTTTTCAGGGATAAGTGTATTGGCTCTAAGATTCACGTAATCCTTAAGAGTATGTGTTTGTTTGTTTATCTTACTTTTTGATGGAACTTATCACTCATTTTTACAGGCGAACGTGAAATTGTTGGCACTCTCGTTGGATTTGATGATTTCGTCAACATGGTTCTTGAAGACGTCACTGAATATGAAACAACACCCGAAGGCAAACGTGTTACGAAACTGGATCAAATATTGCTCAATGGAAATCACATTACGATGCTTGTTCCAGGTGGTGAAGGGCCACAAATTTGATCTCATTACGCTTTGGTTAATGGAATGAAATGAAATGATGTTATGATATGATCTGCTGATCTCTGAAATCTTTGTTTTGTTTTTGATCTTTTTTGTTTGCGTTTTAATTGTATTTTCTTGTGAATTGTTTAAACTTTTTATTTACACTTTGTCTATGATAAATAAACTTATTTTTAATGATCGTTGATTCTTTCAAAACTATTTACAAATATACATATTTATGCTACAAATCTTAAGCAATAGGAAGATTAATGAATTGCACTGTAATATCATATTATGGGTTAATGGGTTACTTTGATAGGAGTAAGAGATGGAATAAAAGGTCGTTGATGTTATTGAGCTGGTGTATGTTCAACTTCTCGAACGGTGGCTATTTCATGAGATTTTTCTGCTGCTTCTTGTCCAGCGCTTGCAATGCATGTTGTTTGACGAATTTCTCCTTCTTGATGGACATTATAAGGAGCATCCTTTTGATTTGCAGTTGCTTCACGTTGAAGTTCAGCTCCAGCTTCAATCATTTCAGCACCTAAAATGGTCATCATTTGTTAATTTATCCTTAGTTTCATTATTTCAACTAATAAAGGTGATTGCAGTGTGATAAATAGCTTTAATGGTAAATTTCACAAGAGCGGCTATTATTCATTTTTATTGTTGGTCATTAAGTTTACTTACCAGCTTCAGCAAGATATTCTTGTCCACGTTGTTGATTCTTTAAAGCTTCAGCGGTTTTAGCATTAGCAGTTTCAGCCATAGCTTTAGCTTGTTCTTGAGCCATTTCAGCTTCATTAAATTCTTGTGCATTTTTTTCTAAAGCTGCTTTACCTTTTTCTCGCAAAGCATTTGCTTTAATTTCATGCTCGTTTAATTCATTTTCAGATGAAGCTGCTGATGATGATGATGAAGAATTAGTTGTTAAACTTTCAAGAGGTGGAATATCTTCAATTTGTTTACTTGATTTTCTTGGAAGAACGTGAGTAATTTTATCTACAACATCTTTAGCTTGTTCGCGAATTTCTTTGGTTCCTTCTTTAATGTCTTCTTTAAATTCTTTTGCTGTATCTTGAATGCCATGTTTAATATCCTTTGCTCCTTCTTTAATATCTATCGCTATTTCTTTAGCACCTTCAGCTAAATCATGAAGGATACCAGAATTACGAATTTCTTTTCGAGCTTGGTATGCTTGTTCTTGATAATGATCAACTGATTCAATATAAACATATTTTGAATCCATTTTTTCTGTTGGTTAATGTGAAATGGTTGGAACTTTCTTATTTATTTCTGAAAAATGGGAATGATCCATTAAAGTTTTTGGATAATAGCTAATGAAAAAACGAAGATGGACAATTTTAATTTCACATGCACGATAGGAAAATAATACAGTGTCTCGAGAAAAAATGCTTTAACACAATTAAAATTATTTCTATGAGTTGGAAGGGGATTACAATCATTGGAAAGATAGCTATGGCTTATTTTTATTCTAAACCAAGAGATATTAGTAAGCTATGAGGCAATCAAGGGTTAAAAGAAATTCATTCAGTTTTATGAGACTTCATTAACTACAAAGCCATGAATGAGATGATCGCTTTCAACAACGATAAATTTTTTGTTGTTGCTTAATCAGAAGATATTTTGAGAACTAAAAGGCCATTATTGCATTATTAAAGAAGTCAATAATTTTGTTGGTAAAGCAATACCGATAATAGAAATTATAAAACTTTAAACGTATCAAAAAAATAATACTACTATCGAAGAAGAAAACAAACGTTTGTGAGGAAGCGCTTTTAAACCTCGAACATAACAACCTCCAAAATTACATAATCTTTGTTTATTCCAACAACAAAACTTTTTTTTGTTTATTTGCCGTCAGAAATTTCGATCATCAATGATGTAAAACCGTTTTTATTTTTTCTGAATAATAATTTTGTTTGTCGAAACCGCGATTTTTGGATTTACATAATTTTCTTATTTATAAAAAAAGTATGACGTGAAGAAGAAAAGTCATGAAAAATATAAAACCTCGAACTTTATGGAAAGCATTTTTTCCGGAAAATAAATTTTTTATTAAGAAAAAGAAAAATAACTAAACGAATAAATCTTATTTATTTTTTTTTTGTTGCTTGAATGAATGTTTTCTAAAAGCGCAACAACAAAAAATAAAAAGGTTCGTAAATAAGTTTAAGAAAAGTAAGCCGAAGTTGGTCAAAGCACTTTTTTGCAACTTTTTAGGTAGGAGATGCTGTCGTTCTTTATTTTATAAACCAAGTTTTTTTTAAAGTTCATAAAAATTTTGGATGCAAAAAACTAAAGAAAAATAAAAGAATATTCCCTAAAAATAATTTTTGATAACCACTTGAAGCTTTTAATAAATAAACATGCCAATCTCTTCCTTGAAATTTTTTTTAGAAGTAAGAGTTTCAAAAATGGCAACAAAGAAACATAAACATAACAAATGGATGGATGGATGCAGTCATAAATGAAGAAGCAGCATGTAAGATGTCAAAAGATTTTTTTATATTAAAAACTTTTTTTGATGTCTTTTTTTTCAATCAGAAAATAGCTTGTCACATGAAACGAAAACAAGTATCATTTTTGAGAGTTAATTTAATCCAAAATATTATTCGCGTTCAAATTAAATTTTTTTAAATTTTTTATTTATTTTGGAATTAAATTATTAATTTTGTGCTTACATCTAAGAAAAAAAATAATTTTAGCGAACTTCAAGAAATTTAAGAGGATAACAAATTTTTAAAGGCCTAAAAAAGCTACCGTAATACCTGAATGCTAGCTAATCTCAAGATCGGCGGAATTTAATCCAGTCTCTTAAAAAAAGTTCAAAAATAAACAACCGGGATTTTTTTTGATTACTGTAGCCTTAATCCTTTATTAGTCCCTAAATTATTTCGGATTAGATAAATAAGAAAGTTTGATCAAAAAGGCACTATATTAAAAATTCCCTTCATTTAAATTTTAAAAAATTTGAAGGAGGCAATTAGAAAACAACGAAAACAAAAAAATGCTTAATCAAGAGTTGCATTCAACTTTTTTTTACTTTTCTTTTTATCTATTTATATCCAAGTTCATAGACAACAACAACAAAAAAAGCTTTTTTTTGCATCGAAAAAGTCGCCGCCCTCAAAAACTCCCAAAAGAAACAAAAATCAACAACAAAAAAAAGTAAGCAAGTAACGAGAAGAAAAAAAAAACAATGGTTTCGTAAACTTTTAAAGAAACAAGCAAAAAGTAAAAAAGAAGGATGGCACAAAGAAAAGAAAAAAACTTCTTCAAACAAATTTAATTTAGTTTTATTTTCGTTTTCATTTTCTGCAACAAAAAAAAAGATTAAAGAAACTAAACAGTTGTCATCTTTTAACTCCCTCTAATGATGATGACAAGCAGCAAATATCACTGAAAGTTGAGTTGTTTTTCAAAGGTAAGAAAACAAATAAGTAAGCAATCGAGCGGCAGGCATTTTCAGCATCATGAGTAAAAAAAAGCTTGTAAAACAATTGAAATTTGAAACCCATGTTGTGCTATTTTCATGAGAACAACTACAAACGCTTTGATATTTTTGATCTCTTGAAATTGATACATCCCACTTTTTATGTTTTTTACATACATACCTGTGTTTCAAAAAAAAAAGATGATCAATATTTTTATGTTTTTTTGAAAAATTTTGGAAAAATACTTTGATTGAAATTGTAGTGTTTATTTTAAGAGTTGGGGTGGGGTGTATTGGGATAAGAAGCACAATAGCGAAATTTACATAAAGGCATGATAGGTTCTCCAAAAAAAGCCAACGGGTAAATTTGCGCATGATCGGTTTTCCAAGATATCCCGGATGCAATTTTTGAAATTTTTATGAAACTTTACATCCAGGAGGAAAATACATAAACATAGGGATTTTTATGATAAAAAAAAGTTGGTTCTCACTAATAAATAAATTTAAAACAAAGACTTTAAAAAAATCACATTTTTAACGCTTAATTAGCCATGACGAAGTTTATTTAAAAATTAATTGATTAGTCAACTTTCAAAAAAGAAAAAAGTTGAACAAAAATGTTTTTTGAATTAAAGAATGGCTGGACAAAAAAATTCACGAATAATGAATTCTTTAATTTTATTTATTTCTTTTGCATAGCTTAACTTTTATTTTGAAACTGTAATCTCATGAAAACTAGGCAGGCTTAATAGAGATTTGAATTTATTAAAACTAATGAAAAAATTAATTTCATTAACAAATAACACCCGTAAAAAAATAAAATAACCAATAAATTTACAAACATTATTGAAAGCTTTTAAATTCACCAAACTTAAAAATTGAATAATTAAATTTTTATTTTTTCAATCAAAATTTTTTATTTGGACGAAATTGTTGTTGCTGTATAATGTGGAAGAACTTCTTTTACAAATATTCTGTGTGAATTAATTGCTTTATCACTCAAATTTATTCCTTTTTTGTATGTTTGTGCAATAAATCTTTGACAAATTGATTTTAGCGAAGATGGGGAAGCAAGAAATGATTGAACCATATTCGTTCTTCCAATATGAATGGGTTGAGAAGAAAAAGTTCCGCGATGACCACCAAAAATATATACTCGACCATTCTATAAAAAAGTTAAAAAGATAAATCAAGTTTAAAATCGCATAATAAAATGACGCAAAAAAATATGTTTGAAACAATGATTTGATAAAAACGAGTTTCCTGCATTTTGCAAAGAAAAAGACTTTGATAAATTTTAAAAAACCCGGTTTGATTGGATTTTATTTTCTTCCAAAAATAGCTTTTTAATTGTTAGATAATAATAATAAAAAAAAGCTACTCACTTCATCAACAGCGCTTGCTTGAAACGCGGTACGAAAGGATAAATTCATGGAATTTTTATTCCATGTAAAAGTTTTTAAATTTAAACACCAAATATCATCAAGGAGGGTTTTGCCATCGGGAGAAGCCTAGAAATTCAAAAAAATGGTTTACTTATGAATACTTTTTTTTTCATTGCTTACTCGTCCACCCATGCAATAAATAATATCTCCATAACGAACCAGGGAAAAGCAATCTCGATCTGGAGGAAATCCATTTTTGGCATCTGGTTGAGTTGTAATTACACCAAAAACATTATCTTTAAGGTCAAAATAAGTTATCTAAAAATATAAAAATTCATAATTTTTTTCCTTATCATTAACACTATTTTATTTACCTTATTTACAGAATATAAAATATCAATATTACCGCCACCAAAAATGAGTAATTTGTTATCATGAAGGACTACTTCATGTCGATATCGACCAGAAATGGGTATGCAACGTGACTGAAAAAATTAACCTTTATTATTATTTTTTTAATTTGTCGCTTTTTTTTATTAAACTAAAAGTTAAAAAAACGGGTTCCATAAAAGTAAGTAAGGAGCAAACACTACATAAAATTGCGATAAAAAGAAACTTAAAAGTTGGGTGCAAATAGTTTACCGTTAAAAGAGTCCAATCAACTTTCAAAGTCTCCCCAAATGGAAGGATATCACCTCGATAAACATCTGAATAATATAAATGTCCATCTGTGCCACCAATATAATAAACACAATCATGAGCTTCATCAGCCACTAGAGCTCCACCTAAATGAATGGTTTATTTTAGAATTTAAAATTGGCATATTTTTAAAAAATTACCATAAGTTCCTGGAGGTCCTTTTCCAAAAGATAATAATGGCGCAATATTATATTCTATTCCATTATTAGTATTTTTTATGGTGAGATGACATAATTTTTCACTTACTGATGCACCAAATGGATAACCTGTTCCACCAAAAGTTAATAATCCCCATTTTCGGGTTGCAATCCCTGGAAAATAAAAAATTTTAAATAGCCAAAAAAATTAAAATTTGTCTTACAAGCATAAGAAACGGGTGAAAAATAATATACTTCTTCTTTAAGTGGAATTCTTTTCCATGTATTATTTACAAGGCAAAGTCTCCAAAGATCCGTGGAAGTATTAAATCCAGAATTTTCTCGCCTCTCACATAAGCCTCCATAACTGAAATTTTTTTCTTATTTTTTACTTTTTCTTTTCAAAATTCTTACACATAAGCATAATCACCAACAATAACCATTCGATGGCCACTCATAGCTGGAGGACCTAAAAATTCAAAGCAAATTTATTGTGTGTGTTTTTTTAGAATTTAAATTATTAAAGTTTGCTTACAACAATCACATCGAGGTTCACCAACAAGATCATCAGGATGTGATCTTTCAATTCGAGGCATGGTATTGTCAATATCAACGTAAACCTATAAATCAAATTTTAAAAAATCATTAAATTTATGGACCAAAAAAACAAAAAAGGGAAAGGAATTTCGAAAGCTGAAAAGAAAAAACAAAAATAACTAACCCTTCCACCAAGTTTTGTTGAAACAATTTTATATTCACTTCCACCTCGTCTCATACCCGATGAACGACGTTTGCGACGTCGAAAGGAAATAAAAGTCGAAATTTTTGATTTTTTTAAATATCTAAAGTACATTGGAAATAATAACTCTGAGAAAGACCTCATAATAATTTGAATAAATTTAAGAATAAGACTGAATAAAATTTGGATGAAACTTAATTCCCGTATCACCCACTCAAAATATAAAATGAAATAAGATGAAACAAAAAGAACCCAATATATAATTATATTTTGTAGGATACACCCTTCTCCTTCTCGATTGTTGTTGCAAGAAGGTAAATGAATAAAATGATCAACAATTTGAGCATCAAAAAAATAATGATGTCCAAAAAATAATATATCACGTTTTTGTGTAACTCGTTGATGATGATGATTATTTAAAATTATGTTTCTTCTTTCGTCGCTGTCGCTGCCGATATTGCCTCGGACATTCATTATATTTATTTTATAACAAAGGAAAAAAAGATAGTTGCTACCGCAATAATTGGTTTTAATCGAATAAGAAAAAAAAGTTGCGCATAGGAACGTAAAAGTTTAATATAAAAAAAAGTATGATGGAATAATGTAACTAACACACGCACACGCGCATATCCAAAACTTAACCAACGAGAAAATCAAACAAGTTTTTTCTTCTCTGCTGTTCCTCAATCACACAAAATAAGATTTCCATCAATTTCATCCTTGAAATATCTGGTTTCTTTCAAAACTTTGCTCCTCTTCTATCGTCTTCCATAATTGATTTGAAATTTAAAAAAAATTATCCATGCACGTCTATGAGAATCTTTAAGCTATGTTCCATTTAAAAAAAAAGAAGAAGCTTTGAAAAAAAATTGATAATTAGAGCTAATTTTTTGTACTTAGAAGAACCTTCTCGTATTTTCTTGCAAACTACGAAAATTTAACCATTATTTTTGATAAAAATGTCAAAAACAATTTAAGAAGAGAATAGTAAAGAGAGAGACAGAAAAGGTTAATTAATTATTAAAGACATTTTAAAAGTAACGAACTTTTAGTACTCATATTTTTTACACGTAAAAATAATATTTATAACATAACAAAATTGCTGCAAATGAAACGTTAGTTAGCTATTGACAACAACTTTTCTTTTTTTCATTCTTTCTTTGTGAGAAAAAAAAAGAAAAAATGAAAAAAGTAAATTGCATTTAAAAACAACACTTTCTTTCTTTATTTGTTGAACTTAAAAGCTAAAAAATTAAATGTCTTTGCTGAATGGAAACTTCAACAACAAAAAAATGAATAAGTGGAGCTAAAAATTTTCTTAATTTTCTTTTTTCATTAATAAATATGACTAATGATTGCTGGAAAAAAAAAGTGGATATTCCTTCTTCAACTTCACCTTTAAAAACAAACAAAAAAGTTGTTACTGGTATTGCAAAAAAAATTTTTGTGGGCAAAAATGTGGCTTCGACTTAATTTTTTTACTTCGCTTCTTTATGTTTCTTATGAAAGCTTCTGGGTTTTTTTTAGGAAGTTGAGTTTATTTACAGTAATTTATTGTATTTACAAATAACTTTTTTAAAGGTAAAACAAAAAAAACAAAAAACTAGAAAATTTACATATATTTTATGTACACAACAATTTTTATATGTTACCGCCTAACATCTTTGAAAGATTTTATTGAGCTCGACAAAGTCCAAAACTAGTGCAAATTTCTCGGCCAGATTTTTTATCTTTAATAGATTGAACAATTTTACCCATTTCTTCAAGAACATGTTCACGGCATTTTTTGTTCATTAATTCTGGAAGTGAAAGCAATTCACACATTTTTTCTGCTCTCTAAAACCCTTTTTTATAACATAAGAAAAAAACTCATTTGAAACTGACTTCACGGCATTCATCTTCATTATCAAAAGTTTTGGTGGAAAGGCCTTCAATGTATTCCATGCATTCGCTACATAAAGCAATTCGATTATTGAGTTTGAAGCTGGTTGCAATTGCAACAAAAGCAATCGAAAGAATCAAAAGTTGAAGCTTCATAATTTTTTTGAATCAGAAAAACACTTGGAAAAAAAGACAATTTTAAATATTTTGGTTGTTGCTTACTTCGAATTTTTTGGATTTTATTTTATACAGTTTTTTTAGTTATTATTTTCCAAGATTTTTAGCGTTTTTTGTGATTATTGTAAACAAGCGCAATTTCCAAAGCTATTTTTGTCAATAATGTTTTTAAAAATTTGCTCCAAATTTAGCTAAATTTTATTGATAAGGCTCACTTGTAAACTATGAAATTGTCTTTTATTCTCATAAATTTTGAAAGTTGTGGTTAAAAATAAAAACAACAATAGCATCAATATTTCTTCCAGAAACTTATTTGCCCTTCAAAAGCGCTAAAAGTTATTTTTGAGACTTTTTTGTTTTTTATTTTTCGCCTTCAAATGTCAATATTTTTCCATTAATGATTCAATATACTTTTTTTAATCATTGATGCTTCTGGTAAAGAATCTCCAAGTAAAATACTCAAAAAAAGCCTTGAAAACATAAAAATTGTAAATTCATGCTTTTTCACACAGTGATAATCTGGGTTTTATCTTTTAAAATTTATTTAAATAATTTTCATTACATTTTATTCAACGATAAGTTCCATTACAAAAATACAAAGTTTTTGTTTTATTTAAATCCGTAATGTTTTTGGGTAAAAATAAAAATTCCAAGCTTTCCAATGGCTTTGTTCGAAGTGAAATCCATGCTTTGATTTTAGCTTTTAAAAGTTTAAATTCATCCAAATTTTCAGAACTCCAATTATAAATTCTAAAAAAAATTTTAAAAAGCAAATTTAATAAAAGCGCCAAACTAACTTAATGTATGGAACATTTGTAAGAGCAAGAAATAAATCATCCCATGATTCCAATTTACTGTCGATATTAATTTCCACTCTTTCAACATTTACATGAATTAATTTTAGCAAAAAAGACAAATTATGTTTAGAAGAAATAAATTTCAAAAAAACATTTTTATATGTTTTTGAAATATTTTCAGAAAGTTGCAAAAGTTCGTTTGGTTGAATTTGTTCGTCGATGGTTAATTTAAGAGAATCCATAACTCGAATATCCGAAAACCATGGAGAATGAATAAATTTTGGAGAACGGAAAAGCGCAAGCTTGCATTTATCAATAATTATTGGAAGAAATTGGATTTGATATGAACTTTCAATTGTGAGTTCTTCAACTTCAATTCCTCGAAGTTTCAAGCATTCATTAAAAATTGTTGAAGAAGTTGCCATCATTTTATTATAATCCATTTGAGATAAAAGTTGGATAAATCTTTCACGAATATTTGGTGGAAGAGATAAATAATGATCAAAAAATTCCAACTCCTTCGGTTGCTTCTTATCTTCAGTTTTTTGAAATTGAGAAAATGGCTGTTGGTTATTATCCAAAGAACCTTGGGTGTTGGCTTTATTTTCATCTTCAGAATCAGTTTTCTGGAGGTCCAATATTTCAGGCGCTGAATCATTTTCTTGAATGATAGTAATATCATCGGCTGGAAGTAAATAAGCAAAAGAATTATTTATGTGACGATATTGTAAAGACTTCTTCTTATTGAATTTTCGGTTAAAATTCTTTCTAAATGTTTTCAACATTTTGGAATGAAGGAAAAGTATTATAAATGAAAAAATTAACGCAAAAAAACTAAAAATGCAATGAAAAAAGTGAATAACAAATTCGAAAAAAGAGAATACAAAGAGTGTCAAATTTAGCCTTGAAGGAAATAATTCGAACGAAAATATTAAAAAAGCAAAACAACAAAAATTTGTTTGAGCTTTTGGAGCATGCTATAACACACTTAGTTCAGCCATCTATTAAAAATTTAAAAAAATTCGTTACAAAACTTTGGATTACTAATTTGTACTTTTTATTTCCTTTAATTTATTGACAATAATTTGAATATTTGTTACAATGAAAACTTTTCCATTTCTCAATCTTCCATATGTTATTCAACGCCATTTTATTTCTTTGCTTCCCGATGAAACTTTGATTCAGTTCATGCAAATATCAACTTGGGCTTTGCGAGAATCAATAAATATTCGTGGAATTCCTTCTAAACGCGATCATTCAACTTTGGTTGTTTCAAATGACTCAATTTTCAATATCATAGTAAATGGAAACGGAATTAGCCTTTTCATTGGATACCGTAATTTTGATGGATTAAATTTAAAAAGAATTGAAGAGTTAATTTTATACTTGGATGAAACTACCATGACAGATGATGCTTTGGAAATTTGTAAAAAATATAGCTTCAGTAATCTCATTTTGAAAATTTCCAAGTTTATTGATTGTACTTCCATTTTTGAATATTTAATGAATTCAAAAACATTTTATTATTTTGAAATTGACGGATATATCCCAGAAGAGCATTTAGTCAAGTATCTCCCGCAACTTTTAAAAATAGGAAAAGTTTCGTAGGTTTTTGAATTTTTATTTTCTGATTTTTCGTTATAAAATTATTTTTTAATAATTAAAAATTTGGACGAATCTTTCCCTGTCATGGATCTTCAAAGACTTCAAAAAACTTTCATCCATCTTTTACAAGAAAAACAATTAATTTTTTATTGTTCCAAATTTGAAATCATTCAAAATCTCAAAAAAAAAATACTGTGAATGTTTTAGCATTTGAAAATTCAAGTTTTACTTTGCATTCCTATTATCAAACAAACAATGATTGTCTTTTTTATGAATAAATTATTTTTTTGTTTTTGTTTTCATTGTACTTGGATAATTTTTTTTGTGGCATTCGAATCACAAACATATAAGTTTCTTTTTTGGTTCAACTTTATTTACAATTTTCATCCTTTAATTTTTGGGATAATTTATTTAAGTTTTTAGACTTTTCTCAATCAGCTTCAAAAACAATTTTCTCGATTTCATAAATAAATCCAAGATTGGCTAATTATTGCCTAAAAGATTTTTAATCAGCAAATATGTTTCTCACTACTTTGATACTAATTATAAACTTTTAATGAAAACAAGATATTATTATTAAAAATAAAAAAAATCTATTTTTAGAAAAATCAGCCAATTTGGCGTGCTTTGATTTTTGTTTTGTTTTTGATTATTGAACCCAAAAATATCTTTGAACTTCGTCTGCAGTTATTTTTAGGTGCGCAAAAATATTTATTTTTGTTTATTAAACTTTATTTTTAGTAATTCTCCTACACTGACAAATAAATAATATTTTTAATGTCGAATTTAAAAAAAAAGAAGGAATTAAAGAAAGTAAAGATCATGACGTCAACTCTAAAAAAAAGAGAACAAATTCCCTATCTTCTTTTCTTTTCAAAAAAACATATGAAATTTTTATTATGGAAAACAGTTCTTAATTTGTTTATCACTTTACAGTTTAAAACCAAGAAACGAATCCAGATAAACATCCTCACGCAGAATAAAATGTAAATAATTGCAAAAAAAAGTTTTCTTTGAAAAATACTTGCAAGAAATAAACCTTTTTCCATCGCTACATCGTTTCCACCTGACTTTAGTATTTTGCGAAAAAATTGTATTGTTTTTGATTATTTATTTTAAAAACTTATCATTGACTTGTGATAAGAAAATGTGACAAAAAAAGACAGGTTTTTTAGTTTTTGTGAAAAGGAGTGCAAGAAGTGCGAAAATAAAAAGTCCTTTGTTGTTTTTCTTTATCATGGTTCAAAGGTAAAAAACAAAACTACTATAAAAAAGTTGAAAAACAATTTACCGTTTTGGAGGATGGACTTTTGAACCATTATTTTTTTAAAAACATTTGTTTGGTATAAAAATCAGAAACTTTGAACAGTTTTCAACAACATTTTTGATTAAAAAATAAAAAAAAGTAATTTAGACAGAAAAATGGTTTCTAAATTTTTTTTCATTGTTATTGTCGGCATTTTTGGTTTATCCCATGCAATTTCCCTTGAAGATCAATATCATAATAATTTGGTTAAGAAAAGTATTGATAGTGTTAATGCAAATGCATTGGATTACAAACATATCGCGGATGTTGATGGGGAAAAGGTAAGAGGCTTTGATTCTAATTTTATATCACATCAAAAGGACCATTTATTTATTTTTAGATTTTACCACGAAGTTATGCAGTTGGAGGAGATTTATTTTTTGATGAAAACGGAGCTAGTTATCCCGTAAATCCTACAAGCTTTTCATTGGGTGATTTATTGCAAGGTTCTAATGTAGCAGGAAATCAAAGGATTTCACCAGGTTCTTATTATTAAAATAATTATTTTTAAATTAGTTTTTGTACAAATATTTGGTGGATAGCTTTAATGTGTTTTTTTAATTGTTTTTGTATATATTAATTTATTATCTGTAAATAAAAAGTTTAGTTAATTTTTAATTTAAATTTAGCAGTAAATATTAACAAAATAAAATTTCATAATAATAAAAAGGCAAAGATATTTTTTTGACCCCATTCTTGGAATGCCTAGAATAAAAAAATTTTTTTTTGCCAAAATTATTTTCACTGCTAATTTTACATTACACTTTTTTGCAGCAAAATTTGTTAGTTAGAGATACTTTTACAGTATAAAAGTATTTTTAAGACATAGATTTTCTAAAGTTTTTTTTAGCAATTTACAAGATTTTTTTAGAACATTTTATCGTTGAAATATATATTTTCTCCATTGGTTCCCGCTCAAAACAAAAATACACTTTTAACGATGATTGAATAAAAAAAAGGATATGCAGCTTCTCCTAATTTAATTTAAATTTATTTTATTTGTTGCCGCTCTTTTTATATTTTTGGATTGGATCGCTGTGAAGAAAAAAAAGTTTTTGCCATTTTTCAATTTTTACAAATTTTTTATGAGTGAGAAAAAAAGTAACGCTTTTTTCCTTTTTTCTTTGCTGCAGAAATAACAATAGAAATTATTGTTTTGGTCATGAAAAGACATCGATGCTTTTCTTTGAAGAAATTGTTTTTTCGTTTTTTTGATGGACTCTCAAAAGAAGAAATGATCATTCAAGCGGAATGGTCCTTTTGCCTATTTTTTCTTTGCTTTGTAGCCTTAACTTAGGTCAAAGTAATAATATTTCAAGCATTTCTAAATTAAAAGTTAACGAATTGACGAGAGATTCTTAGATTTGAATTAATTTTTTTAATTTATAATTTACGCTTCAGACTGATCTTCCCGACTATAAATTAGCTGACTCTCTCAACAATTTTGTAAGTAACACTTTTTGGCAACTTTTTTTTAAATTCTTTATTTGTGGAATCAATTCTAATGTGGTCCACTATAAAATATCAAGAATCTCATTTTATAAAAGGTAAAAAAAACTCTCATTTTTTCAAAAATAACCCATTTAAAAAATCCCAATTTTCATACTGAATCCATTATCGGCAGGAATCCATCTTCTTTTTAAAATTTAAGCACTTAAAAAACAAAGCTTTTAAGAAAAAACCCAATATAAAAATAATCGTTATGAAGGGCAAAAAAAAAGAGAGGCTTTAAAGAAAATAAAAGAAAAAAATTTTTTTCATCCCCGCCGGTGCTTTATTTTTTCGTTGTTCATTTCATTCCTTCATTTAAGTAAAATAAAATAAAAAATGAGGAGAAGCAGCAGTAAGCAAAGGGAAAATATGCAGGAAGACGAAGAAGAAGAACGACGACGACTTATCTATCCTTCGTTGATGAGATAGGCGAAGAAGACAAAACAAGGCAATATATTTTCTACAAAGCTTTTTTTGCCAACTGCTTTTATTTTATTTTTTCTCATTCTTTTTTTTTCTATTGCCTTTCTTTCTTTTTTTTAAAGCTCATCTTTTAGAAATTTAGAAAAATGAAATAGGGAAGCTTTAACTTGTCACACATTTAGGTTCGTCCATCCTACCCCTCTTTTTTTCTTTGACTTAACTCAAAGAGAAAAACCTTACTTTTTTTGTGCGAGGAAATAAAAAGAAAATGCCAAAAGAGAAAATGGAACGTTTATTTTTAAAATGATTTTCTTTGTTCAAAATCTTTGGTGGACAAAAGAAAGCCCCATATATTTATTTTTGGAACACCTTTTTTAGCGTGTGTTTCATTTCGTGATAATAAAAAAATGAAAAATTTAAGATCTTAATTCAATTTGTTTATAGCTTGTTTTTTTATAACTTCCAAATATGGGAAATAAAAATTCCTCGCCGAGCATCAAAACTCTTAAATCTTAGCATTTTTAATTTTTTTTATTTCAGAAATATCTCCGCCACTTATTTTCTGACGCATAAAATCTTTAATATTTAGTTTTTGATTCACTGCTGAAAATAATATATTAGGCAATGTAACCAAAGAATTGTGCCAAAGCAATCAAAAGCGGCTTAAATCAAAATATAAAAAAATGGAATATTTAAAAATAAATTATAAAATTTTAATATTATTAAATATAATTATTTCGGTGTTAAATTCAACGATTTATAAAAGAATTTCAAGGTTTAAAGAACCTGATGAAGCCAGCGATGTATTTTATCGTAAGTCCATAATTTTTTCTCCTGAAAAATCAAAGAATGGATTGAAAAAATGTCTTTTTATATTAATTTTCCTTTTTTATTTAATGTTCTTAATTTTTTGTCATCATCTTTTTTTATTTCTCCGCCAAAAAAAGAGTAATATTTTTCTCGCTTTTTATTATCTTTTTAGTTATTTGCATGATCAATTTTATTCTTAATTATTCTCAAAGAATCACTGAGCTTTAATAACGTCCCATAGTTGTCACTGCCGGTTTTGTGCTGAACTTTAGATATTTTATTTATTTAAAATGATGTGTAAAAATTTTAAAGATTTTGAACAGTTTTTAAAGTTTGTTTATTTTTCTTCTTTTTTTCTTTAAAAAATAGAGTTATTATTTTTAAATTTTTTTTCCTTGCTTTCATTTTGTAACAAAGCTTATTGATGCTCTCGTTTTACAAAAGATACAAAGGATTGACTAACTTAAAAATAAACCGATATCGTTGACTTTCATTTTTCTTCTTCTTTTTTTTGCTTACAAAATAATAATGAGCTTTGTTAGTCTTTTTTCTTCCTACTTTTGTTAGTTCAGTTTGCTTGTAACAAATTTTGTCAATTTTTGTTCTCATCTCTTCTGTCTATTTTTTTTTTCTTCCTTCTCTATCTCAAAAATAATTTTCAAGTGCGCGACAACGACGACAACGAAATTGTTTTTATGACCTGACTACCCATTGACAACGACGAAGCGAGGCAGGTTGATGAAAACTAACCAACTTACTTACTTAACTCAATGAATGAAAAAATAAGAAGAATGATTGAAGAACAAAAACTTTAAGTTGGAATTTTTTGCTGAACTTTAATGCTTAATGATTTTGAGAGATAGAAAAAACTATTTGAGCTTATTTATGGAAGAAATGAAGTCGGTTATTTTAAAAAATGATATCAAAATTCTTTTTCGATATATTCTTAATCTGCCAAGATTGAGTTCTTTTTTGTCGTTGATTAGATTTTAACGATGTTTTCAACATTGAAAACAACATTTTTCCTTTTTTAAATATTTCAAATAAAAATTTTTGCCATTTTTTCTTTTTTTGCTCTAAACCTTTTCAAATAACGATTAATAATTTATAGCTGCCACCAATCTTTTTTAAGTAAAACTTTAAAATATTTTGCTAAATTATTGCGTTAATTTTTGCAAAGTTTTAAAGAATGTCTCCATTTAAAAATCACTCTACCACTCTCGAATTTTTTTCATTCATAGTTTTCCCATAAACTTTGAACTGAATTTTTTACAAAAGCATTTACTCAAACTCAAACTGTCTGTTACTCGTCGCCTTCTTTTTTCATTGAGGCAATACCTTCTATTTTTTTTTCTAGTGAAATATTAGATGCTTAAATAAATTATTAATATCTTTTAAGAATGAAAAACGCTATTCGGGTTCTTGAAAAGTGTTTATTTAAAAGTTTCTTTTTCTCATAGACATTTGATAAAGACTTGGTTGTTGTTTGTGGAGGAAGATGAAAAATGAATGCCATTTTTTTTCTGTTGAAAGAAAAAAATAATGCTTCAATTTGTTTTAGACCTTGTCATAGAAAATTTTAGCCTTTAATTCCAAAAAAATTTTGTTTAAAGTTTCATTGATATTTTTATGGCAAAGCGAATTTTTGGAAATCAAGTGCCTCGTTTTTTGAATTTCCACTTTTTTTTATTCGTGACTTTGTTTTTATTTATAAAAATCGTTTCGCTTTTTTAAGAAATATTTATATTTAAAACTTTTTTTCGTAGTAAAAGAAAAAATGGAAAAAATGCGCAGTCTTGAAAGGGTTGTTGAAACTCGAATTGATATGCTTGAATTGGAAAAAGCTGATGAAATTCAAGAGGATTGTCCATTTTGTCGTTCACTCGATTGTGATATCATTTTTGCTCTTTTATTCACTTTTGTTATTGCTTGTTTACTTGTATTGATTATGGTTTTTTGGCTTCGTGGAGTATTACAATACGAAGAGTAAGGAATTTAATTTTTTCTGAGAATTATGCAAATTTTCTTCTCTTTCGCACTTTTTTCATTCTTAGAAATCACTTTTTTCAATCCATCTCTTTGATTTTTACCATTCAAACACAAATACTAATAACTTTATTTTATAACCCTTTTAAAACAATAAATTTCTTCCAGAATGCGACCACCTTTTTGATTCATCTATCCCTAAAGGCAATTTTTCTTTTCCATTTCCACCGAGTTATTCGGAAAAAGCTCAAAAAAAGTTAATATCCACAAATTCTAAAATATTTGATAACATTCAGGTTTGTTGCTTTCTTCTCTCTTTTTTTTCATTAACATTTTTATTTTTTTACTAATAAGCTATCACTTTTTTTCTTTTCAAACTCGGTTTTTTTTTAAATTTAAATTTAATTTTGCATATTTTTTTCTTTAGTGTATATACACGTTTGTCGCGGGACAAAGGCAACGTGTAAAATTAGATTTTATTGATTTTCAACTTGCCGGTACAACAGATAATTGTGATCTCGAATATATAGATATTTATTCTGAGCTTAAATCTCCATCAGATGATTTATTAACTTCTATGACGCCTTCACGTTATTGTGGCACCGTATCTCCTCATGTTAGAATTAGTTTACATAATATTATTGTACTTGTATTTCATTCAAGGGTGGGTAAAAAAAGAGGGGAAAAATTAAAAATTTTTGGTAAATATAGTTTTATTTCTAATGGTTCGTTTTTTTTTCTAATAAAAAAAGTGAAAATATAAATGTTTGATTTTTTTTAAGCAAAATATATTCCGGGTCGTCAACTTCCAGGAGAGCCATGTTCTTTCATAATTGATGCAAGCACAAAGTTTGTTTTTATTTACTTTTAAAAAATAAATCTTTTTTGAGGTGCAAATAAATAAAATTTTTGTTTTATTTTAGACGACAGGGAACTATTGTTTCTCCAACTTATCCTGGCACTTATCCTTCCGTAAGCTTTTAATTATATATTTTTTAAATGCGAAAGAAAAGAAATTGCTTAAAATAAAACTAAATTGATTTTTATTAACTTCTTTTTAAATTATTAATTAACCATGAGAAAAACAAAAAAATACTTACAAAAAACAACTTTTATCATCGTTGTTTCTTTTTAGGACTTTTATTGCAGCTACCATGTTCATAGTGATAATCCCGATGATCGAATTCATATCTCCTTCAGGGATTTTGATATATATTTTGGTGGCGAACAGTAAGGCTTTTACCCTTCATTAATTAGCTGTTATTATTTTAATTTTTAAGTTGCCCATACGACATGATGACAATTTATGATGGCCCATCAAATCGAGATTATATTATTCGAAAAGTTTGTGGTTTACAACAAAAACTTGAAATGTTTTCATCAGAAAATGATATCTTTATTGAATTTAATACTACTAATCCCGCGAAAAGTGATTTGCGAGGTTTTGTTCTTGAATATCAATTTTCAAGTAAATTTGTAAATGTTCGAAAATTAATTGCTAATCAAAAAGGTGTCACGCATTTAAAAGGCACAGAATGCGATGTGAGGGTTCAATCTAATCGTGAAACAGTGCATTATATTCAATCACCAAATGTAAGTTCTTTAACATAAATTATAAGAAATTATGCAAATTTTTAAACTCACTTTTTAGTTTCCAAAAATGTATCCATTAAATACTCTTTGTACATATATCATTGATGGGTTGAAAGGTGATCAAAATCTTGAACAAGCTGTAGTTCGCTTTGAAATAGTAAATATGATGTCAGATAAAATTTCTTTAAAGTCATCATTAATTTCAACAACACCAACAGCAATGACCCTAAATTCTTCAGCATCAACCTCATTTTTGTCACCAACCATAGAAATGACACCAGATAGTTGTGGTGGAACTTATGTGGGCGTTGCGGCTACATCCAATTCCATGAGGGCTGTAAGTTCAGATAGCGATGAAAGTTGGTATGATGGAACACTATGTCACAAATTGGAAGCTGGATCAGATAAATTTGGGCCATACACATCTCAAGGGCCTCGAATGATTGTGGTTTTTAGCAGCAGTGAAAATGCTTCAAGAAGCGATTTTGAAACGGACGAAGAATTGGGATTTAAAGCTAAAATTGAATTTAAAACTGGTAAATTTTTTCTCCAAAAAAAAATATTAAAATAACATAAAATATTTTTTCTTTAAGATTTTGGGATCCCAGGTGAAGCTGTGGCAGATTCAAATAAATGCCTTTTTCGTTTTCGTCAACGTCGAGGATCTTTTAATAGCCCTCGATATCCTGCAAATGTAAGTCCTTCCAAAGTTGTTAATAAAGATTTTTTTAAATGGGATTCTTTTTTTACAGTATCCGCTTGACACAAATTGCACTTATTTTATTCAAGGCCAACCTGGAGATCAAATATTAATTTATTTTGAACAATTTGCTTTATTTGAAGAAAATTCTGCTGAAATGTAAAAACTTTAAAATTTTGTCGCCTCCAATATTTAATTTTTTTAGTTGCAATGATTGGCTTGAAATTTATGATGTATTTAAAAATTCTGATGGCAGTGAAAAACTTGTTCGACAAGCTAAACATTGTTGGACGATATTTCCTGGACCAACTATTACCACTTTTGGCGCGCATGAAATGAGGGTTATTTTTAGTAGTGATTCATTTGGAACGGATAATGGTTTTAATGCTTTTTATGAAATTCGTAGAGCCTTTAAAGAGGATGTTCCAAGCAAACCAAGTAAGATTTTACATATAAAAAAGGACACGATTATCGCACAAAATTAATTTTTTGTTATCGCAAATTTTGAATCAAATACAAATTTTGTAAATTTCAGAACACTCTGATTCCCGCCATTGTGGACATTTAATTCAAGCATCCGATGCAATTCCATCAGGGTTTTTCTCATCCCCAGGTTTTCCAGTAAAATACAATAAAGATTTAATATGCGACTGGCAAATCATGGCTCGTCCAGGTCATCAAATTTTACTTCGTTTAACTAAAATGGAAGTGGAAGGAGAAATGACGGAATCAAAAATAAATTGCAAAAATGCTATAATTCGTATTCATCGAGATTATGGTAATCGAACCATCGATGAAACGATATGTGGTACAAATCCAGATATTCTGCGACCCATTGTTTCATCAAATGATTCCATTCGAATTAGTTTTATGACAGCCCCCGAAAAAGTTAATGGTTTAAAAGGATTTAATTTTACTTGGACTGAAGTGAGACAAGTTCAACGTAAGTAATTTATTTGAGACATATTTAGAGGGACAAAATTTAATAATCAAAGTAAACAGAATTTGCATTAAAAATTATTTTCAAGTTTTTTATTCTTTGAAACAGAAATCTGTAATATTATTTTTGAGGCATTTTATTTCTGTAATTTACAAAAAAAAATTAAATTAATTTCAGAAGATTCTGAATGCCTTGGAGAAGATCTTTATCTTTGCAGTTATACTCGATTATGCATTAAAAGTAAATTAAAATGTGATTCAGACGAAAATTGCGGAGAGAATGATGACACGGATGAAGCTCATTGTAAGTTTAACTTTTCCCATTTAACTTATTTCAAAATTTTTATGTTGCTTTATTAATAATCACTAATATATATGTTTAACTCACAAATTCACAAGAATTCACTCTTTTTTTTCACAGGTCACTCAAAAGAAAACGATAAGTCATCAGAATTTCATTTACCATGGGAAAATTCTTCTTCAACACCGACAGCTAAAATAAATGCACTAACATATTATTTTGCTTTATTATGGCTTTTAATAATTAATTAATTTTCGCTTATTTTTTTTAACTCACACAGGTATTAATTTAATTTATGCAAATATTTTTGTTTCAATTTTGCATCCTATAACTTTTTTACGTTTTTAAACACCTGATTCACAGAATATTTTAACGAACATTGAATTTAATAATTTTTGAGAAAAGAATTAAAATAAATTTTTATAGGTAATA
Organism: Panagrolaimus kolymaensis; assembly: GCA_028622995.1. Classification (NCBI taxonomy): domain Eukaryota; kingdom Metazoa; phylum Nematoda; class Chromadorea; order Rhabditida; family Panagrolaimidae; genus Panagrolaimus; species Panagrolaimus kolymaensis. The sequence goes on along the minus strand of JAJQJQ010000083.1, from coordinate 98,380 downwards.
TCGCTGAAAAAGAAGCTGATAAAAAAACTGTGATAATTGCGGGTGTAATATCTTCAGCAATTTTTATGTTTATTCTTTCTGTATTTTGCTTTCTTTTTGTCGCAAAATATAAACGGAGGCAATATAAGAAGAAATATGGAAGTCGAATTCCACCAACTAAAACCACAAATGGTTATCCACCTAAATCACGCCAACGTCAACCATATCGATCTCAAAAACCCGTAGGTAAATCATATGATGATACAACTATGAGTGATTATGATGGGTAAAAAACAAATACTTAGATTTCAATTTTAATGCCAAAAATAATTTTAGATATATTCCATCTCCAGCTACATCAAGATTTATTCATCATGATGCAGTTGGACAAATCCCTGCCGAACCTCATCATTCTCACCATCACTCGCATAAGCATCATAAAAATAAAAGTAAAAAAAAAATCAGAATCCCATAATTCTTCTAAATCACAAAATGCGCCACCTCCAATTGCTTCAGCAGCGGGAAGTTATACTTTTTATGGATAATTTTTAATTTAGTTTAGTTGTTCCCTAACTGCCTTACTTTTTTTTTGAATGAATGAAAAAAACAATAATATTATGTGATATGTATGTATTTGTATGTAAAAAAAACAATCTATGTAAAAGGTGTTTTTTTAAGCTCAGAAATAAAATAAAAAATTTTACGAAATAATTAAAAGTAAACCGCTAAAAATGTTACACATTTTTTATCGGCCATTATTTCAGCATTTGTGTGAGTAATGTATTTTTATTTTTTGTTTTTCCAAATCAAAATGCGTTGATAGAAACCGATCAAACGTGGTTGGAGGAGATCAAGAAATGTGCAATCAAAAAAGGGTAAACAAAAAATAATCAACCAAAACTGGAATCTTTTTGTTTCATTTTTTCTTTCTCTATTCAGAATTAAATGTTCAAGAAACTAATAAGAAATGCCACTCCTAGTTTTATTATTTTCTTTATTACTAGTGTATTAATATAGGATAAAATTCATTTCCTTTTAAATTGTTTTTCTGCCAAAAAAAGAACAGAATCTTTTATTAAACATTTTCTAGCCTTTTTACATTTCCTATTCAAAATTTAAAAAAAAGTGGGTATTGGCTACGAAATCAAGGAAGTGGTGTTTCGATGGTTCTAAAAGTTTCAAAGAAAAAAATCTTAACACTTTCGTTAAAAACAGTTTGATTTTTCTTCTTTCTTCTTTTTTTCTTGCAAAACAACTACTCCATTTTTATTTTCATTTTTTAATTACTTTGTTTACTAAACAAAAAATGCAATCAGTGATCAAAGTTTTTCTTTCATCTTCTTCCTTTTCTAGTTTTTTCTTGCATTGTCAATTAAAAGAACCAAAATAATAATCATTATAAAAGGGGCAACAAAATATTTAATCAAGTCATCACTTTTTAGTTGTTGGTTGAAAAACTATCCAAAAAAATGAAGCAATTTATTTTTATATTTTTATTATTTATTTCTTATATCGCTGTCAACGCCATAGATGATGCAAATGTTGCTGCTGTTATAGATGCAAAAGAAGGTGATAAAATATCTGATGAACATCCAATATTAGTTCCAGCACCCGATGTTGTTAAAAATGATGCAACTAAAGTTGCTACAGCTCCATCTGAAATCCATGCTGGCAGACCTCTTGTTTTAGATAAACCCGAAATTTCGCCCACGACAGTTCCAAGTAAATCTGGTGTGCCATCAGAAAATGTTGCACCAGCGAATAGCAAAGATGAAGCCGCTGCACTTGCTACAGAAAAACCTGCTGAAGAAGCAACCTCAGCCAAACCAGTGGAAGTAACTGAAAAGCATGATGAAACTTTAACTACTAAAATTCCAACTGAAACCGTGGCCGTTGCAAAGAAAAAGCCAGGAGAGCCCACCAAAGTTGCAACTGCAACTAAAATGGATATTGTACCAGTTACTGGTACACCCGATGAAGAAAAACCTCCAGTCATTACCAAACGAGCTCGTCGAGATGCTTCAAAATCTTCAGAATCCAAAGAATCGGGAGAGAAAAAGGATGAAGGCGGAAAAGATGAATTTACAACCAAAGTTCCCACTGAAACAGTTGCGGTTGCAAAGAAAAAACCCGGAGAAGATACAAAAGTGGCAACTGCTACAAAAGTCAAAAATGTTGCAGTTGAAGGAAATCCTGAAAAGGAAAATCTTCCAACTGTATCAACCCCAAGTAAACGGGCTCGACGAGATGTTGAAGAAGATTCTGCAAGAGAAGTTGGAGATGACTCAACTTTTACTCTAATCGAAGCGGATGATCGTCGTGATCCTCGTTCAATTTCTATGGAAGACGGAAATGTTCAAGGCATGGGAGGAGTTGGAGGTCAAGGAATGGGAACACCTATTGGAGGTGTAAATTCTGGAATTGTTCCAAATGTTGATGGTACAGGTGGCATACAATCAGAAGGTGTAATTCCCGTAGCTTTAGATGATCCACTTCCAGTTTCATCAGAAAGTCGAGAAAAAACTATTATTGATGAACGATTACCCCGATCAGCCGAATCAAAATCAAGCGAATCCAAAGAAAAGGAAAAAGAAAAAGAAGAAGATGGTGAAACAAAAACTTTTTCAACAAAAATCCCTGAAGAAGCTATCGCAGTCGTCCACAAAAAAGTTGGAGAAAAAGCTGAAGTTCAAACTGCCACAACAGCAAGCATCGTAGAAGTTAAAGAAAAAACTGAAAAAACTCGAGCTAAACGTGTACCGGATTCAAGTTCATCAGAATCGCATGAAGTTCTTCAAACTGGAGGTGGAAGTCCTGGATTAGTTGCAAATCCTGGACTCGTTTCAAATTCTGGTTTGCCCGTTGTGAATTCAGGGAACATCAATCCACCAGCTGGACTTGGAGCTGGTCCTCTTCGACAACGACGAGGTACTTCAAAATCATCAGAATCCAAAGAATCTGGAGAAGAGAAAAAGGCTGATGAAGGAAAGGATTCTTTCACAACTAAAGTTCCCATTGAATCCGTTGCGGTTGCAAAAAAGAAAATAGGAGAAGATGAACCCACTAAAGTTGCTACAGCAACTAAACTTAAAAATGTTGAAGTTGACGGAAATCCTGAAAAGGAAAATCTTCCAACTGTACCAACACCCAGCAAGCGTCTACGCCGTCATGTTGAACCCAATTCAGCTTCATCAGAATCTGCGGAAGCTTCCGGAGGAGCTCAAAGTCCATCTTCACCTGCAATTGAAAAAACAGAAGTTCATGAAGCTGTGGATGCTAAAACAGTTGATCCTAAACCAGAAGTTGGTGTGGTTGCTAAAGGTACCATTCCTGTAAGAAGCAGACGAGAAAGTGAAAAAGCCCCACATAAACCAGGCCCAAGTGAAGGAGATATGGCAGCCGGTGATCCAGCGAAATTAGAAGCCAAACCACAAAGTAGAGCTCGTCGTTATGCTTAACTCCAATTTTAATACCCTTTTTGCATAATGTTTTTATTAATCCACATGTTTTTATGTAAATATAAAAAAGTCATATTTCTTTTCAAATTTAAATAAATATTTTTTAAAGATTTCACATGTATTAAAATATAATTTTCCAAAGAGATCTTTTAGTTCAAACAAAAAATCAAGGCAATAAATTATTTGCTTTTAAAACTTTTTGAAAAAACATTCGAAAAATAAAATGGTGTTCATGTATTTAAGCTTTTTTGCCTTTGTTTTTTTAAACGCATTTTTTTGGCTTTTCTTTTTTATTTCAGCCACCATGGAAAGAAAAAATGTTGGCCCCTCATAAAAATGGAAGCGATAGCCTTGAAAACAAAATTTAACGTATGTATTCCATCTTTTTTTGTTCAAGCAAAATAGAGAAAGAAATGCCTCCATCATTTGTCTGTCTGCTGTTGTTGGCCTTACTTTTTTCTTTTACCCCTAACAATTTTCTATTTTATATTTTTTTCTTTTTCTTTTTTTAACCCTGAGCACATTTTTTTGTCTTTCTTTTGCTTAAAAAATGCTTTACATGCACCTAAAAGAGTTTGTCCCTTTTCTTCTATGTTTTATGTGTGCTTTCCACGTTAAAATATGTCTGTGTGCTGCACTAGTGTCTGTGTGTGTATGCCAATGATAAAAATGGTGGTGCAACTGTCGTTTATATGTTATTTATTCGTTTTTTCTTTCTTTCTCTCTTTCTCTGCAACAAAGAAATATAACATAAAAATATTTTGGCCATGGAAACAAAAAACATGATGATATGATGGAGCTGGAATTTATGAGTCAAGTATTCAAGAATAGAAAAGCAACTCCCTTCCCTTGTTGTATGTATACTAACACCAAAGATTTCTTTATTCCTTGATGAGTTTAACATGTTAATAATGCCTTCACTGATTGGCTTTTTTTTTAACTTTTAAATTTTGCTATGTTTCAAACAAACAAAAAAATAAATTTGACACAACCTTTCTTCTTCTTCGTTTTTTCAACCCTAAAAAAGTGGCGCCATTTTTTATTTTTACTCACATAGTGAACCTTTCTTTTTCTGGTCCCTCAATCAAAAAAAGAAAAAGAAAGATTCATTCTCAAAAAAAAAAAATACACAAAACAAAAGCATGCACAAAGAAAGAAATAAAAAAAAGATGGAAGAAGAAAAAAATACCAAACAGAAAACGGCTGTCATGTATGTTGCTTGCTTTTGCTGGGTGTGTGATTGCTTTTTATTTCTTTTCAAAAGGGTATATTTGCATATATTTATTTTTTTTCGCATTCATTATTCATTCTTTCTTTTTTTCCTCATTCAAAGATCGAATAAAAAAAAATGGCTACGAGGGAGGAAAAAAACCCATAATAAAAAAATGGCTGACAGCTGGCATTTTTTTTTCTTTTTCGCTTTTTCATCAGCAAAAAAAATTGCTAGGGTAAAAGTAAAAGCCTTTTCAATAATTTTTTTTATTGGAATAAAATGTGGGATAGAAAGAAATAAAAAATGCATTTTTTATATTTCCTTTCTTTCTTTTTTTTTGGCGGCATCTATGGTGGAAATGAAAAAAAAGAACAAAGAAGCAACCAAGCAAGCGAAAAAGCAAATAACAACTGCACCATTGAGAATTGCTTAGGGTAGAAAAAAGTGTGATTCATAGCCATTTTTTGCTTACTTGCTTTTGGAAATGCAATAAAAAGAAAAAAACGAATCTTTGAAAGATGCAATTAAAAAAATAGACGGAGATTGACTGACTCAAAGGAAATCAACTCGATTGCCTTTGGAAAAATAAACTAAAGCAAGCATGTGTTACAGTAATCGTCAGCATTAAAATTCTTTTTACTATCAACAACGGTTTATCGAATTCATTCTTCAAAAGTGTGATGAATGATTTGTAAAAAAAATTAGAGGTATTTGAAAATTCCCGTTTTATTTTTTTGAAACAAAAAAAAATGCAAAATAAATTCGAATTCAAAAATCAAAATATATCAACAACAAAAAAATTATTTTTGACAAAGAAGAAAGACAAACAAACAAAAAAAATACGTGTATCACACATGTAAATGTCAAAAAAGGAAGGCATGCCCGTTTTATTTTTAAGCTTCATCAATTGATGGAGTTTTGAAAGAATCAAATTCTTTAATAATATATTTTGGATCATCAATATAATTTCCTGTAATAATTGAAAGTTTCTTCCACATTTTTTCTTCTTTTTCTGTTACTCGATTATGATAATTATCATAATCAAGATAATCGGTTGCTGGATTAAATTGGCCTACAAGAATTTGAGCTTGATTTTGTATTTCAAAATCATCATCAAGTTTTGCCATTTTCTCAACAATATTTCTCAAAGTTGAATAAATTGAAGGGAATAATTCATTCAAAGTTGGTTCATCTCCTCGATTTTCAATAATGGATTCAAAAATAACGCAAAATTTCCTTCGAGTATTTCGAATTTCTGAAAAAAATAATTTTAAATTTAGCCGCCAAATATTTTTTTGAATGTTAAAGAAAATGTTAAAACTCACTATCATTTGCAATGGCAATAATATCATCAAAGAAAATAAAAAAATATTGTTGAAGAGTAATTTGAAAATTTTTTGTTAAAAAATCCAATACATTCGCCCATGTTTGTCGTCTCCTCCATGAATTAGATTTTAGAAAGCTTCGCCTTGAATCAATTAGTAATGCTTTTGTTAATGGCATCGAATCAAGGATTATGGCTGGTTCAGCTGCAATGGAATCATGCAACATCATTGAAGGCCATTCATTTTCAATGAAAATTGAAAATATTTCTGCTAGTAATTCCGCTCCAGCCTTTCGAACTCCATCAATTGAATCATCCATGAATGTTAAAGCGAAACAACAAATTATGTGATTCACTTGTTCAGGAGAAATTTTTCTTTCTCGACAAAGATTCAAACATTCTTCAGCAAATTTTGAACGCAATCTCCAACTTTTTCGATCCAAAATTAATTCAGAATTTAATTTATCAAGTAAATCCGCTCGACTTTCAGCTTCCTGAAAAAAAGCCAAAAAAATATTTAAATAAAAGTGAGGTCGCTAAAAATAAGAGCATTAATTAGCCATGATGAAGTTTTCGATTAGCCGTCTTCAATTTTTTGTTGTTTATTTGTAAATATTTTTATTTAGTCTTTGTCAAACAAAAATATAAGCTTTTATTTCTTTTGCATATTTTTGCGTTTTGATTTAATTTCTAAATTTTATTCTTGAAACTTTGTGAGGGTTAACTCTCAGCAAATATTTCGTAGATATATTTCCCTGTTTTATTTAAAAAATAAAAAAAGATTTGGCATTGTTTTTTTCATAAAGGTCAAACACCTTACAATAAAAATTGCTTTTTTTTTTCTCTTTTTTGTGTGTTTTTGCTGCTTAAGTTATTCATCAAAAACGCATCTCCCGAAAACAAAAAAAAACAATCATGCCCATCTATTTTTTTCTTCATTTTTTTCGATTCGACAGCTATGATTAAAAAGCTTTTTTCTGTGCTTTTTTTTCTTGCGCATTTTTAAACTATGAATATGTGCATACATATATCGAAAACAACATGAAAAAAATAAAGAAACATTGTAACAACAATAATAGTTTCTTTTTTTATTACATTTTTTTGCTTGAAAGTTACTTAAGAAAATTAAAATGTATACAGTTTAGATTATGCAAAATGCATATTTTATAGAATTTGAATATTTAACACACATGATAAAGATTATGAAACAAAAATGAAGAGATTTGCTTATTTTTTTACTTCCACGATTTTGATTTTCTTTAAGGCCAAAATCAACTTTGCTTTTGATACTATTTAAAAAATTTTTTTTTATGTTTTTGTTAATGTCTTTCTTTTCTTTTTATTTTATTTTCAAAATTGTCATACATAAAAATGACCTTCAAAAATTCATTTTTTTAGTATTTTGGCGCCAGTAAAGAAATTTTACAATAAAAAAGAAAAAGAAAAATAGCACCGACGAAATAACACAAAAAAATAAAAAATCTCAAGGCCATTTTTATTTGGTAATGATTTTTGAATAAAGAAACTTTCTTGAAACATAACTTTTTTATGTAATGAATTATTTGTTTATTTTGTCTCTTTCAAATAATACCAAATGTTTTTTTTATTTCTAAATTTGCCTTTTTAACATTTTTCTTGCTTCATTTTTTCTTTGCTTTTTTTTCCAACTTTTTTTTTCAAACGTCAAAATTATGAATGAATGAATAAAACTAACCCGAAAACCAAAAAGAATAATGAGAGAGAAGAAAGTAAGAAGGAGGAGGAGGTAAGAAAAAGTCAGAATTTAAGGTACATCAAAGCTGGCTGTGATATGAGAGGAAATTATTTACAACACATCACTTCCTCTTTGATGCGTCTTAAAAACTGATTTTACTGCTTGCTGCTATTGTTAATACCATTATTTACTGCATTTCTTTTTAATCAAAAAATAAAAATTACAAAAAAAAACGAGAAAAAAAGTTTGACAACGAAAAAATAAAAGGTAGTAACACAGTAGTAGCAGCGGCAGCAGCAGTAATAATCGATCAAGGGATAATAAAAGTAAATCAAAAAAAAGAAGAAGTAATAATTCATTTTATTTATGCTTTTATTTTTATTTTAAAAAAAATGATACTACAGCTGTTTTTGGTTTAAATCTTTCTTTTTCCTTCTTTTTTTTTACAATAAAAGCAAGCAGCGGCGTGATCCTTCGTTGACCTTTCTTCGCTTGCGCGCAAACTAACACTCAATCTTCTTTCTTTTTTCTCCTCGAAGACACCAAACATCAAAATCCCGAGTTATCCCTTTTTTGTGCCATGCCATTCATTCTCATTCATTCTAAATGATCAGAGATCAGACTAAATCAAATGACCAACCAACAATAATAATATGCGATGATGACCTCCTATGGGTCATCGAAAAGAAGAAAAGAGAGAGAAATAAATACAAAAAAATAAAATCGACAATTCTGTAAACAGCGATTGCATGGCAAAAAAAAAAAAAGTATTATAGTTATATGCCACACATAGATAGACAGACAAACATAATCATCTCTTTTTTTTTGTTTGCTACCACTGCTGTCGTTGTTGCTACTACTGACTGTTGTAAAAAAATGCCTTTTTTTCCTGCAATAGTTTTTTTTTGACATGTAATATATGAATAAAACCAGCAAAATCTAATCAATAATCGATATCGTTGAAATAATACCAAAATATTATAAAATAAATAGAATGCAATGGAATCCGAAAAACTGAATAGTAACTAGCTGTTTAAACGCTCCTAATTACTACCCTGTCTTTCAGGACCCAAATTGATTCAAAATAAAGAATAAAATAGGCGGAGAAAAACAGAGCAGATACAAGTTTATTTAATTTTTACTTTTGTATCTACCCATTGTCTTTCATCTCCTATTAATTCCAATATAAACATATTAAATAATTGTTTTTAATCCAACATTCAGAGCAACAACTGCCGCATTTTCATAATTTGAATAAATTCCATGATAATCAGTCAGTCAGAGGCATACAAGACAAAAAATCGGCTGCTGCAGTGGTAACAACAAAATAAACTTTTTTGAGATCTATGGCTAATAATTTTTTTTAGAAATTTGGTAGAGAGAAAAAAAGATTTGCATATGGATGGATTCAATTGCCGAAGGAAGCAAAAAAAAACACTACTATTTACTGCAATACCAGAAGCGGCGGCGGTGGCTTTCCCTTTCCTCCTTCTTCCTCCTACTTCCTCCATCAAAGTGAAAATGTGAGAAATAAAAAAAGAGCTCATTCAAGCGCAAGAAGAAAAAAAATAATATAGGAAAAAATCTTTCTAAACAACAACGGCACCGCCTCCTTTTCCTTTATATATTATTTTTGGCCGATCGCAAAAAACAGAAGAGAAAAAAAAGAATTGCGCGGAAGGAGGCTCTTATATGCTTCGACAATAACAACGAAGACCACTAACCATTTTTTATTTTTTCGTACTCACCCCAACCAAATAAATGGACATCTGCCAATCGTGTGTTGGCAACGACAACAGAAAAGAGAGTTTTTTTATGAGAAAAAAGAACTATGAGAAAAATAAAGAAAAAATAACAACTTTTCGTTCTTCCTTCATCCTCACTCATTTTTTTTAAACAGAATAGTTCGAAGGTCAAAAATAAAAAAAAATTAATGCATCTGCCACAAAAAAATGTAATAGAAAAATTCTTGGAAAGTTAATCGATGCCAAATGTTTTAGATGATTTTTTCCATCAAATGTTATAAATCCGTGGCAAGTAAAATTAATAAAAGCTGATTGGGAAATTTTTTGATTTTTATTCAAGCTTTATTGTTCAGAAAACAACAAAAAATAAAATGAAAAATGTTTTGACATCAGAAAATTTTTTTAGACCGCAATCGTTTTACAGAAGTGATAAACTCGAATTAAGACTCAAAACACAAAAATAGAAAAAACAATTCCAAAATTTTAAATCTCCATGATTCATGCCCCTTAGTCACACAACCCAAATCATTCCATTTTCCGGTATTCAATCTATCGAAATAACACATACAAAAAAATATTTTCTTTAAACTCTTTTTTTGTTTGAATCTGAACATACATAAATAAAAAAATCATATTAAAGCTTAAATTAATCATCACTCTTTTTTTGCCTTGAACAAAGAAAAAACTTGCTAAAACCCGCCAAAAAAAGAAGCCTAAAAATTTATTTTGTCCTTTTTCATTTATTTTTTCTCTCCTCAAAATGCAAACAAAAAATTGCTTCAAACAAAAAAAAAGATAGACGTTTTTACATCCCAATGTTTTTTTTCCTACTCACTCTTCTTCTTTTTCTATGTGAAACAAAAGAACATGAAAAATAAAGAAAGAGAGAAGACAGCAACAACAACAAAAAAACTAACTAACATTGACGCCAACGCTTCGCTTTTCTCTGTTGCTGGCATTGGCCTTCAATCAAAAAAAAGCACACGTTAAAAAAAAGAAAAGAAAGAAAAGAGAAATGGAATGGAAAAATGAAAAAATGCTTGAATGTTCGTTCATTTGTTCCGTCGTTATTTTTTTTTTTTTTTGCGCAAGCACAATCAGTTATCGCTTTTCTTTTTTTCCCCATTTTTTCTTTCCAACTACCACTACCCCACCCTTTTTTTTATTCTATTCTTTTCAACTTCTTGAATTATTTTTTCCCGCCATAGTTTAGTTTTTTCTTCTTCTCTCTTCTCCATTTATTTTTTATTGTTCTTGATGATGGCTGGCTGCGCAACAAAGCTGGCAATAAAAAAATTCTAATACTACTTTCTCTCTCTCCATCAATGACGACGACGCACCTATGAAAATTGCAATGAGTATGCATGTGTTACGTAACACAAATGCCGCACCTCTTTTTTTCTATTTGAATCTTAACTTTTACCATTTTATTTTTAACGCAAAAAATACTTTGAAAAAAAAATCAAAAGCGAACGACATTGCAAAGAACTCAGAACCTTGAACAAAGAGACAAAAAATGAAAGAAAGCAAAGAGAGAAGAAAGGACGTAGTAGAAGAAAAAAAGAAAAATGAAAAAAATCAACAATGCCACCGCGTCAATGTGACTCGACTGCTTGCTTATTTTATTTATTTTTTGCACAACGATGCTAACCTTAACCTCTGCTATCAAGTCTCACAGGAAGAAGGAAAAAATTGAAATTGAAATCAAAAAGCTAACAAAAGATAGTGAAATGCTTCGAAAAGAAAGAAAAAGAGTAAGCAGCAGCAAGCTGAAAAGCTTTCTTTCTCTTTTTTTTTTGGCGGCAGCGGTGGCAGCAAACAACAACGCAGCCAGAAATTACGATAGATGCACCAACAACAAAAAAAATTGCTTGCTTGCATTGAGCCTAAAGGTCGGGATGCATGCATGCGAGCAAAGACGACGAGACGATTGACGCTGATACTAAACACAACAACTAAACATAAAACTAACTAACTGATCGACCTCGTCTATTTCTCTTTTTTTTTCTTTTCTTGCGAATATTTGGGGCCAATCCCACAAGCAGCAAGCAACAAGCAGCAACGATGATCTTAAAAATGGCAGCGGTAATGTCAGAGTTCACTACAGGGGGTCGGCAACAAAAATAAAAAAAGAATTTTTGATAGTTTTAGTTTTTTGTTTTCAGTAAAACTTTCTTTTTTTATTCTCCGTGATGGAAGAAGAGAAAAAGTGAAAGTAAAAAAGTGAATGGAAGAGACAGCAGTGAACCAACATGAAAACGCATTTTTCTCGTTTTTATTTTTTTTTGATTATTTTTGCAATGAATAAAAAAAAACGCATTGCATTGCATCAAAAGCATTGATGGGAAGTATGAGAGGAGAGTAGTGATGTCGAAGGTCGTTCTCGTCGTCGTCGTCGTTGTCAATTTTAATGGTAAAATAAAAATAATAAAGGCCAAAAACCGGTCCCAGGATTGTCAAATCGGAAAAAAGGAATGAAAGAAAGAACAAAATTTTCACAAAAAACTTTCACTTTTATTTTATTTTTTTGTCATTTTGCATTAAAAAAGAAAAGGGATTGTTCCAACCAAAAATGAGCAAGCTCCAGCCTATAGAAGAAAAAAAACATTAAAACATTGAAGAATCGAAGAAGCACAAAAAAATGACTAACAAAATTTTTTTTATTTTAAAGCTTATTGTTTGAGCGAATGAGTAGTAAGAGTGAAAGAAAAAGATAAGAAAATGTAAATAAGAAGAAAAAAAAACGCAAAAAAAGCGCCCCATCAATATTTTTTTGCTTGCTTGCTTGCTTTTTTTGGTGTTGGCGATGGTGGAACTGAATGATAAGAAAATGCAAAAAAAAAAAAAAAGCGCTGCCGTGTTGTCCTTTCTCTATTTATTTTTTGGTTGCTTTGAGAAAGAAAAAAAAAGAAAAAGAAGAAAGGGGTAAGCAAGGACATGAAACTCTCTTTTTTTTGAAACACTCCATGAAAAAAAAAATTGGTGGAAACAACAACGAAACAAAACAAAAATGCTTGAACCACTTTTTTCATTTATTTTTTCTTTAGGCGGAGCTTGGAAACAAACGTTTTTCATTATTTTTTCTCCCCCTCGTTGTTGCTGATGCTTTCCACGTTTGCTCCCGTGGGGGTCGGATTGGCTGCTACTGTTGGTGCTGCTGTCGATATTGTTGATGGGGAAAAAAAGAAGGAAAAAATGTCTTTTCATATTTTCTCATTTAATCTTTTTTGTTTTGGACGACCTTTTAAAACATGAGTATCAAGCTTTTACTTTGTTTTTTTCGTCGTATTAGAAAAACTCAAAAAACGGCCAGAAACAACTGTCAAAAATTCAATTCTCAAAGAAGAAACAATACTAGACGAGACGAGACATAGTAGCGAACCAACAAGAAAAAATCTTTGTTTTTGTTCCTGCTGGCAATCAAAATTGTAAAAGACGACAACATCGAGAAGGACAAGAGTGCTGCACAAAAAAAAAAATAAAACTTTTGATTACAACGCTGCCATATTTTTTTGGATCAAAAGGCGAAGGAAAGAATAACCCGTTTTAAGACCAATTAAAGTTAACAAAAATCAAAAAAAATAAAATGGAAAGAGCTTTGACATAAAAAAGAAAGAGAAAAGAACAATAAACTAAAAAAAATAATGGTTGATGATGGAAAGGAAACTGTATAGCAATGAGAAAGAGAGAGAGAAAAGAAGTGATAAACTAAACTAAAAAACTCTGCACCAACTCAATTATTTTTGTTTATTCCTAAAAAAAGGCTTTCTTTAGTTTATCAAACAAAAAAAATAAAATGTACTTTTTTTGCTTTTTCACAAGAAAAGAAATAAGTCGTCTCAATTTTTTTCATCTCTCGTTTTTTTATATAGTTGTTTTAATCTGACTTCATTCCCCCTTTTTTTACTTTTCACTCTCTCTTTGTCTATGTATACTATAATAGCTGGCAGCCACGAGTCTTTTTTTTCTGCTCGCAAAAAAAAATGAAGACAAAATGTCCCATAAAAGAAGATGATTACGAAATAAGCCTAAGCATTTTTTTTCTCAACTCGCATACACGCATGCATCAATGACTCCAACAACAAAAAGTGCAAACATCTAAAAAAAATTAAAGACAACAACTAACTCAAAGCATTTGATACTCCTAAAAAGAAATTTAAAAAATATTATACGTACGTGTGTGTCACGTGGTTGGTAATATTAATGAAGCAAAGCCGGTGTTTTACTATTTCTTTAATTATCACTTCAAGACTCTTCCACTCAAGTCCAAATGCATTTATTTGAGCACATTAATTTTCTAATCAAAAAAAGCTACGAAAAATGATAAATGAATTGCATTCTTCTTAATATTTTTTTTGGCCCAAAAAATGAAACTGCAAGGTTCGCATTTCCGTCGACAATAAAAAAAAAATAACGAAAAATGCATGAAAGACACTTTTTTTTCTCATTTGCCCTTTCATTTTCCTAAACAAACGTTTTGGCGGCGGCAGCAGCAGCAGCGTCGTTGTCGGTATATTCAATATGTAAACAAAGCAGTTTTTTTTCTCCGTCTCATTTTCTTTCACTATAGACGTCATAAAAATAATTATTTTTTTTGTTAGTTAAATATACACCCCTATTAATAGCCAGATCTCTCTCTCTCTGTCTCTTCAAATGCCTTTTTTAATCAGAGATAAAAGCAGAAAAGTATAAGCTTTGCATGAAAAAATAAATTTTGGAAAACCGCCAAAAAAGACAAATCCCAAAAAAGTCTAAAGGAAAAAGAAAAAAGTCGACTGACAAAGAAAAAAGAAAAGAGAATAGTAAAAAAAAATTGGCAAAAGAAAAAAAAGTCTTAAAGAAAGCTATCTTTAAAAAATGTTATGTGTGTGTGCCAACAACTAAAATAAAACGCAGCTTTTTTTCTTCTTGTTCAATAAAATGCGGCTGAAGGTCTCCTCCGCCTCCAAGAAAGAAAAAAAAAATAGAAACAGATACAAAATTTCTTTTTGGCAAAAACATTTTTTTCGGCCCATGTTTTTAAATTTTTCTTTCATGTTAGCTAAAAAAAACTAAACGAAAAGAGGAGTTTTTTTTACTCCATGCCATCGTTCTTTATATGCAAGAAAAAAAAAGTTTTTAGTTTTTAAGCCCTAATAAATGACATGCAAAAAAAAAGAGAGAGAAAGGAAAAGCGAAAAACAGCATTGTCGTTTGTCTTTTTTTTCGAGTCAAAAAAAAATACGCAACAAGGCAACAACGCAAGGAAAAGACAGACTAAAAAAAAGAAAATAGGAATAGGATTAACTGCTGCCAAGAAAGAAAAAAAACTAAAAGTGTGCAGCATCAAAAAAAAGAAACAAAAAATGAAAAAATGGAATTTTTTTTAGCTTTTATGTTGTTGTATGTGTATGTATGCATGTATCTATAAAAAAGTCTCTCTCCTTCATTCTTGCTTCTGGCATTTTGCCAGTTTAATAAAAAATAAAAAAAGACCCACATGGTGTATATTTTTTTTGCTTGCGTGAAAAAAAATACATAGAAGAGACAGAAAAAATGGGTGCTGCAATTTTTTTTTATTTTTCGTTTTGCAAAGAAATTTTTCATTTTTTCTTTTCTCATTTTTTTTTGTGCCAGATGTGAGTGAGCCAAAACCGAGGGAAGTTGACGAAGAAAAAATGCCACACGCATACATGCAAAGAAGACAAGACACACAAGAGGCAAAATGAATTTTTAATGTTATCATATTTTTAGAAATTAATTGCTTTTTCTTTTTTTCAAAAAGTTTTTTGGAGAAAGCTTAACAAAGAGATAATAGTTTTTTTTATAAATATTTTTTTAATATTGGTAATGGGAGAACTCGAAAACCTCATCATGGAATTATTAAACGAAGCAAACCAAAAAATATTATGAATTGTTTTTTTTTTTGAATAATTTTCTAAGCTTTTGCACGAATTTTTTAAATTTAAAATAAAAAATGTTAAAACTCACTGATGCTTTTTGACTTTGATTTGAACCTTCATCATCATTATTTTCCACAGCGGTGCCATAATCCTTTAAATATCCATAAAGGCATGGAATTAATACAGTTTGTAAAACTTCTAAAAAAATTACAATCAATTATTCATGGTTCGACTCGGCTCAACTCGAAAGAATGTGGATGCATCTCTTTCAACTTTGAAAGATTTTTTTAAAAAACAAAAACAAAAACTTCAAACAAAAAAGCTTTGAGTAAAACCAAAGATTGCTTTTTTTTAAAGTGTGCAATTTCGAAATTTTTGGTTTCAACATTCAAAAAAGACCATAAAAATTTTTTTGCTTTTAGCATTTCTTACTTTTTAACAGAGTTGTAAAAAACCATTTTTTTCTTACGAAATTACTTTTTTTTAAGCGGCTTTTTTAATAACTTTGTTAGACAGATAAAAAAAAGAAGGGGGGAAATGTTACAATAATTATCTTGTCTCACATTTTTTAGGCAGGTGTTGCGTTGCCTTAATAAAATAATTTATTTCAAATAAAAGTACTTTCTTTTTTCATTTTTTTCTTTTTGAGCTTTAATTAGCGGTTTTTTATTTTGGAAAAATGAAGACAAAATAAATGAATTTGAATATTATCGTTGTTATCAGAATTGCAAAAAAGGCTAATTTATCAAACTAATGGTTTCTGTTTTGTAAGGGTTAAATGGTGAAACTCTTACCTTGTGGCCCTGCAGGCTTTTCAGCTTCTTGAGAAACTCCTGGCTCATCATCAATAAATTTACAATATGGTGCTCCTGAAATACATTTAATTTTTCATAGAATTGCCACAGAAATAAAAAAATAAAAGCTTTGATGGAATTAAAAGTTTCGCCACTTAAAAATGCTTTTTTCTTTAAAGGATTTCTTTCAAAAGAAATTTTGTCTAGCTTTTAATTTATTTTTACCTTCAAAAGATGATTGTTGATGATGATGATTATCACTTGAATCCATAATAAATGAATCTTCTAAAAAATCACAATAATCAATCATAGATAATTTATTCCAATTATCGATACCTTCATATTCTTCTTCATTATGGGTTTCCATTGGCGGGAGTAAATGTTTGGAAGCTAAAAAGATTGAAATTTTCATAAATAAATTTTTCATTTAAATTTCGGCTGAAACAAACCTTCAAAATCATAATTTAAATAAAGGCTTAAAGCTCGAAAGGTTTCATCATTATTAAAAGTTTTATTAGCTTGAATTTCATTTGGATGCTGAATTTCTTCATCGTCTTCATTATTTGCAATTAATTTTGCTAAAAAAATAAGAATATAAAAAAATTTTAGTAAATAATTAATTAATTACCATCATTATCATTTTCATCCGAAGCGATTTCATCTTCAATCAAATCTTTTTCTTCCACTTCTTCGAAAGCTTGGCTCATTTTTTTAATTATATGTATTGGAACTAAAATAAATTTATTTTTGGATTTGCAAACCCGAAAAAAATTTAAGTAAGCCTTACTTTCAATATGGTCATTTTCTGCTTCGTGGTGATTTTGAGGGGATTCAACCACATCTAAAAAATCAACAACAAAAAATTAATTTACTATCGCCAAAAAAACGCTGAAAAAAAAATTAGTACCGTTGTAAAAAGATTGCCTAAATGAATTTTTATCTTCATCAGTCAGAGCTAAAAATTGGATGTAAATTTTTATATATTCTTTCATAGTTTTTTTAATATTTCTCAAAATATTACCGTGAAATTCTTCATCCATATCAAAATCAATATTTGGATTTAAATGTTCTTCAGAAGAAACTTCATGAATAATTATTTCAACAAGGTTTGAAATTTCCATATCAATTTTTTCTAAAACTTTTTTTTTGGAATTTTAAAAAACTTTAGTAAAGTTTAATAAGTTTATACCATCATCGACAGCAGAAGTTGCATTAGCTTCAATTTCGGTCATATCTTCATTATTGAGATTTGAATAATTATTTAATACTGCGACTTGAAGGTTTTGGTCATTTTCATTTTCATTATCAATTTTATTATCTTCAAATATTTCTGAGGATTCTAAAAACAAATAAAATTATACTATCGTGGTTTTTCCTCGACTTTTTTTTTACCTTCTTCATTTTGTTCCTCATCGTCGTCAAAATGAACTTCGGTTTTTGGCGAAGAAGCGGTCAATAAGTTTACTAAAAAATATATATCAACTTTTTTGGTTTCAAACCCAAATAAAAGCTTACTTTTTTCAATTTCATTTTCCTCTTCTTCGTCGTCCGACATACTATTATTAATTGTTGTTGTTGTCGTTGTTGGTTCATCTAAACTCAAAATTTCTGAACTCATACAAGTCTGGGTTTTTTTTTTAACTTACTGAAAGATTCATTTTCTTGTACAAAATCGATATCAGTCATTTTTTAAACTTTTTAAATTTACAAATGAAAGACCACGAAAAATATAAGTTTTTCCCGTATGTAAATATAATAACAATGAAAGTTAAATATGAGCAAGAAATGTGTCGTAGACAATCTTATTGATCAGATTTTATGTTCAAGAGCTGCCGCCGCTGAAAAGTTTACAATATATTTGTTTTGTAAACTTAAAAGAAGAAAGTTGTTGAAAGAAAAAAAACTAATGGTTTAAAAACGAGGCGATGATAAAAAACAAAAAGCTTTTACTAACATAAAATATAATATATATATATGAAAAATGTGGGATGAAGAAATAAAAAAAAATGGATTTTTTATGGATTTTTATTAAACATCCATCTCTCTTTCAAAATGAGGCTAAAATGTTTTTGGTCCAAATTTCAAGCTGTTGTTGATAAGGAACTTCGAAGATTAAAAGTCTATGAAACTAAAAAAAAATATTGGACAAAAAAACGCGTGTCTTCTTCGTCTACTACTTTTCAACCCATCTTTCGCTTTTTTTTTCTTCTCTTCTTTGTCATATTTTTTTAACTCAAACCCCGAGATGGCTTGCGTAAAAGAAAAAATAAAGAATGGTCTCAACAAGAATATTTCATCCATTTTTTCCATTCAACTCAATAAAATGAATGAAGAAAGGAAGGAAATGACAAAAGTACAAAAACATACATATATTTTTTTATTTGTCACTAAAAAATTTCTCCATCGCTTTGATGATGACATACATTTTTTTTAACTATCCCTTCTTTTTTTTCAAGGAATAACAATAAAATAAAAATCAATAAATGTTTGAGAAAATAAAATGTGAGAAAGAGAGGCAGAATCATGTAAAATTATTTACGCGAGAAAAAAATAAAGAAATCCATTTTTATTTTTTTGATGCTAAAGAATTAACATAGACATTTTTGTTGTTTTTCTGTTTATGGCAAATAAATACATATTTCCATTTTGTTTTTCTCTCTTTTTTTGCAAAAAAAAATAAATAAAGAAAAACAACATGATTTTGAAGTTGAAATAATCTTAAAAAGGATTTATTTTTCTTTTTGAACTTAATAAAAAGCAAAAACATTATTATCTCAATAAAAAAGAGCCTCAAGGAAAAATATATCCATCGTATTTTTCATTGTTGTCGTCAAACTTTTCAGGAATATTAACTTCAGACAAAAAACATACATAAAAAATATGGAATAAAATATTCAAAAACCAATAAATTAATTAATATAAAAAAATTGCAGCATTTGATTGTTTTTTAAAAAGCTGAATGAACTGTAATCTTTCAAATAAATAGCTTTCGTTCAATAAAGTTTAATAAAATTTTTGTGCCATCGTTGATGAATATCATCCGAATAAAATCATACAATATTTGTGAATTGGTGAATCTTACAAAAGATGAACATTTTAATACCAATGAGAGAGTGATAATGTTTGCAAAAAATTTTAAGATTTTTTTTTGCCCTGCTTGATGATGAAGAAGCAATAAAATAACTATACGTGAAAGATTTTTTTCTTTTTCTAAAAAAATTCATAATTCTATGAAGCTAAACAAAAATCACTGAGAGTTTTTTCATGCCATCAAACTTTCCACTAACAAAAAGAGTTTACAAAAACTTGATCAAAAAAAGCATTTTTAAAATCTTTTGATAGAATTTTTTTTCTTCTAATTATTTTTCCTCTTTTTATTGGAATCTATGTTTTTAAAGTTTAATTTTTTTTATAGCTTTAATGTTTTGCAAATTGCAATATTATCTCTTATCAAATTGAATGAGATTATTACCGTCCTTAAAAAATGAAAAATATTGGGAAAACTAGAAAATCAAATTATTAAGAGTGTTGAAATTTTATTTAATTTAGTTAATATTGAATATGTCGTTTCATATGCCTAAAGAGTATCACTCGATTTATCAAATGCGCACACCATTTAATATTTCTTTCATTGGTATGATTTTTGTTTCAGTGAAAGCTGGGAGGAGTTGTCATTATTTTTCATCGAACTTTTTTTTACATAATCCATTGATGCCAAAATTTTATATTACAATGTAACATTTTTTAATTATTACTTTACGTGGAAAACTTTTAGCAAGTAATTATTATTTAATAGACCCATTAACCAAAAGCAATTTGTATTTTTTTTTTGTTTTGTTTTGTTTTTTAGCAGGATTATTTTTCTTCCTTCCTCGAGACACCGACGACAATGAAATTAATAATCACCACATCACATATTTTTAGACCCACAAAAATAGTTTTTTTCCTTTAAATTTTTTTGTGGTTATATTGACTGAATTTATGGATGCCCTCTGTTTTACCCTTACCCTCTCATTTTTTTATCGTTCGTTTTTTTTCTCTCTGTTTGTTAAAAAAAATGTTTTCTTCAGTTTATTTTTTTACCCAAACGTATGTGTCTCTCTTTTCTCTCAACGTTGTTTTTTTTCTTCGTTTCCTCCGTCAAAAAGAAAAAAAGACGAGACCCCCGACGATGCCAGCCACCGGCAGTGTCAAAGTAGGGTTTTTTTGTAACTCTCTTATAATAAAAAAAAAAGAAGCACGCATCGCCCTCAAAGAAAAAACGTGTATGTGCGTGTTTTTTTTATTGTGTTGGCTGTCTCCTCTCTCTTTCGTCGTTATTTTTTTATATTCGATGGTGGTGTTGGGTTTTTTTTGGGGTGCTTTTTACAATGCTGCGGCTGCTCCTAAAAAAAGGAAAAAATGACAGCTCACAATCTTTTCCCCTTTTCCACTTTTTTATTTCTTTCAACCTGAGTCTTCCTTTTTTCCTTTGAAATAAAAAAATAAATAAATAAAAATGAAGGCCGTTCATAAAAAATAAAAAGAAAAAAAGTTTTTTTCTCGTCTTGCCTAAGCTTTTTCTTTTCTTCAATAAAAATAGTTTTTTTATATTTCATTGTTGTTAGCCATTTTTTTCATAACAAACACAATCTGCTCCGTTTTCTCCGCGTATTTATCAATTTTTTTTATTATCGTCGATTTAAAATTATAAGGCAGGAAATAAATATGTATCCATTTATTTTTTCTTTTTTCAGGCCAACGTCATTCGATTTCTATTATTTACGGGTATAGAATCGTCTGGCCTCGACTTCTTCCTCTTCGTCGTCTTCTAAAGAATATAAAAAAGCCGAGTGTTTGTTTTTTATATGTAAAAAACAATAAAAAAAAATATTAAAGTATTTCCATTATAATTATTTTTATTTTTAACTTAATTATTATTTAAATTTAAAAGAAACTTTTTGCGATGGGCGAAAATGAACAATGCACCTTATACTTCTAACCCGCCATCGTCCAATATTATTAATCCAACCATCCCTTTATCACAATCAAATCCACAATTGCATAATCACCATCAACAACAGCAGCATCAACAATATGTGTTTCATCAACACCAACCAAACCAACCACAAAGATCGTTATTTAATCAATCGACGATTCAACAACAACAACAATTACAGCAAAGAATGATGTTAATGGGTCCAAGAGGATATCATTCAACGTCATCATCATTAAATAATCAACAACCACAACAAAATATTCCATCCTTGTTAAATTCAAGTCAACCAGCATCAAGAAATTTGCCATCAAATCAACCACAACAACATTCACAACAAAATAGGCAAAGTGAAGGATTTTCAAATTCCAATCAATGGGGTAAACAACTCCAACAACAACAAAATTGTGTAGTTTGTAATGAAAATTTAAATATTGACTTATTATCTTTAATGCCATGTGGCCATCGGTATGTTTTCAAGATTAAAAAGGGCATCCACTTGACTTATCAAGTTGCAAACATTTATGGTTCGAGAGAATCTAATTTTTTTGTTGACTAAAACATTGATTAGCAGTTTTCTAAAGCTTGAAATAAAGTGCTTAATTTTTTAAGTAAAATATATTTTAAAGTTACAAAAAATCGTAAAGTATTTTTTATTTTTAAATGAAATTATTCAAGCTCGGCCGTTTTGCTTTTATGAAATCCCTCGCTTTTTTGATTATAGTAAATTTTAAATGCTGCAAATCACAAAAAGCTAGACAAAGCCTGCTTTGCCGTTTTTATTTCAAAATTTACAAAAAAATTTATAAAAGAATATATAAATATATATTAATTTTTAGCGTTTGTAATCCATGCTGCTTCAACGATGCCTCTTCACATTCCAATGGTTCTGCTGTTGGTTCGATGGATAAATGTCCAATATGTTCAATAATAAATAACACCACAAATTTAACTTCATTATTAAGCAATAATAATATTAGAGATGCATTTAATAATAGTCAAACGGTTTCACCCATTGGTTTTAATCCTATTATTGCAACACCAACAATAACAACAAAAAATCCACAAACACCAATTTCTTCAACAAAAATTAATTCATCAACAACAACAACGTCCATGGATAATGCATTTTCAATTTGGGAACCTTTACCACTTTCGAGTGGTAATAATGGTGGAAATCGAACTCAATCATCATTTTCATCTCCTTCATCTATTATTTATCCCCCATCAATACCAAAACAAGCTGCGGCAGCTGCTATTATGCCACCAAATAGCTCCCATCATCAACAACAGCAGCAACAGCAGCAGCCACCTTCCCAAAATTCATCTTTAACTGGAAGTAGCTGCTATTATAGTAGCAACAACAGCAGCAGTGGTGGATATAATAATTCATTATCAAATCAGCGAAGTAAATTATCAAATATTTCTTCGCCATCTTCAATTATTTCTCGAAGTAGCACTTCTCATTCTTCTTCCACTCCCATTGTTGGTGGCGGCCCACATTCAACAAAACCATTACAATTTCAATTTAAAGAACAACAACACCAACTCCACCAACAACGAAGCAATGGTGGCAGTGGAGGCAGTGAAAATAATAATGTTAAAAATGAATTTCTATTCCAGCAACAACAACTACGAGGTGGAAATAACACAACAACAATAAAATGTACAAATTGTGATGAAAAAAATATGGTTATTGGATATTGTTTGGATTGTAAAGAATTTTTATGTTCTGATTGTGTTATGGCTCATGCAAGAGTTAAAATTACTAAAGAACATAAAATTCAAGCTATTGATGAAACATTTAATGTAAGGTTTTTCTCTCAAATAATTATAATTTTTTCTAAACCATTTTTTTGGAAATCAAAAATAAAAGTTTAAAAATTGTAAAAATATTGGTTAGCTGTGTCTTGGAACAAAAAAAATATATAACTTTTTTTAGGCTTTGCAACAACAACTTCAAACTGCTTCAACAACTCAAACAGTGACCACCACTCGAACCCATTCCGATTCAGCTTCAATAAAAGCCGATTCAGAATCGCCAAATTCTTTCACCGGGAATAATTCCTTTTCATCCACCGCCACTTCAGCTTGCGCTGAACATGATTTATTTTTTGTTTCCATTTGTACCACTTGTGGAGGAATTCATTTATGCCTTAAATGTTTACAAAATCATTCAGGACATAACCTTCGAATTTTACCGGTTTATGAAACCCACGTTTCCCTTCCACGATTATTAGCTGAATCAAGAAATATTCAAAGATCTTTAGAAGATTCAAAAGAAGGATTAAAACGAATGCAAGAAAGAATTGAAGCTTCAGTTCAATCGGTTGCGGGCGAAATGCGTTCCATCATTCATTTGCATATTAGTGCTTTGGAAGAACGAAAGCGAGATTTGCTTCAAAGAGTGGATGCAATTCATCAAACAAAAATTTTAACTTTAAATCAACAAAATGAAAAAATCTCAGAGAAAATGATGGCATTAGAAAATTTAATTAAATTTGGTGAACAACTTTATCGTGAAAATATTATTGGTTCAGCAGGTGGCATTTCGGGTCAATCAAATTTAAGTGGTTCTTCTCCAATAATTGAAGAAGATCCAAGATTTTTTGAATGTTATGAAAAATTAATTAAATTACATTCAGAAAATTTTATTCCTTTAATTCCAACAGCCAATGATGCCATTCGACTTCGAGGCATAGATCCCATGCTTTTACAATCCCTTAAAAATTTGGGCAACGTTGAATCAGGTTTATGCCCGAAAGCCACTCAATTACTTGGAACAAGATTTAAACGAGCAATAACAGGTCGACCTTGCGTAATAAACATTCAAATGAAGGATGTTTGTGGAGATTCCGTTGGAAAAGAATCACGCGAACAAGGTGGAGAATTTATTTCAACTTTGTATGGACCATTAAGTGGTGGAAATGCTAGTCTTCAACATGCTGAAATTATGTAAGTAAATAATTTTAGTCTCCATCAAAATAAAAAATTTTAAATCTTTGTTTGCAACCAAGCATTTTTGTGTCAAAAAACCAAAAAATTTAAAAGTCTTAGAAACTCTTTCTTCTTTTTTTCCATTAAAAATCCGAAATTTTTTTTTGAAACTTATTTTGGCAAAGGTAAAGTCAAAATAAAAAATTATAAATAAATTTCAATAAACTATTTCTTCCTTTTTTTAGTGACCGTGACAATGGTGTGTGTTCGCTAATGTTCACTCCCAAGCGAGTTGGAATTTATCGTCTCAACGTAACATATTGTCAAGTTCCAATTACTGGATGCCCAACTGAAATTAATGTATGCTCCGGGAGGGATTATAAAGATGCTCAAACTCAAGGCCAAAAATTTTCATTTGGAAAGGAAGGCACAGGAGATGGAGAATTTTCAAGGCCCTGGGGAATTTGTTGCGATTTGAAAGGTCGCATTCTCGTTGCTGATCGAAGTAATCATCGAATTCAAATCTTTGATGCTCGAGGAAATTTTCTCATGAAATTTGGACATCGTGGAAATCGACAAGGAGAATTTAATCGACCCGCTGGAATTTGCATTAATCCATCCAATGATATTATTGTCGCAGATAAAGATAATCATAGAATTTCAATTTTCTTTGATAATGGAACCTTCTCGCATGGATTTGGCTCACGTGGATGTTCACCTGGACTATTTAATTATCCTTGGGGAGTTTGCACAAATAATAATTATGAAATTGCTGTCACTGATACAAGAAACCACAGAGTTCAAATATTTAATTCAACAGGAATTATGCTTAAAATGTGTACCATTGATAGCGATATTAAACGTTCACCATCGTCGCCTCGAGGAATATGCTTTTTACCTGACAATGAATTAATTGTAAGCGATTTTAATACTCATCGTTTGGCGGTATTAAATTCAAGCGGAGAACCAAGATTTTTTGGTCTTGAAGGCACTGCTCCAGGATTTTTTCATCGACCTCAAGGTATTGCTGTTGATCCCGATGGATTGGTACTTGTTTGTGATTCAAGATCTAATCGAATTCAAGTAAGATTTTAGCATTTCTTAACTAACTTTGCTAAAATTTAAAATTTTAGGTTTTAAACATTTATGATTTGACAGTTGTTGCGGTACTTGGAAATGATACCAAACATTCACGCCCTGATTTTTTATCAAATGATAAATTTCTTGATACTACATTATTTCGACCCACATCTGAAGCCACAACAACTTCATCATCTCAACAACAACAGCAAGTATTTTCAACGCCAAATGCAAATTTATTGGAACATCCCATGGATGTTTGTGTTTCACCCGATGGTTTAGTTTATGTTGTCGATTTTGGCAATAATTGCATTCGCGTTTATTAACCGCGTATTTTTAAAGTCTCTTTTAACTTTTTTTAAACTTTCATATTTTTTAAATTTTTTTATCCTTCCTCAAACAAACTTTTTTTATACAACCTTTCCACCTCAGCTTTTTATTTGATTCTTAAAGCTTTCGATTTTTTAATCTAAAAGTGATTTGTTTATTTTTCCAAGTTTTTTGGGGCTTCTTTTTATTGACAAAAAATTTATTAAATGGCTCTTACAGCGGATGATATTAACCACCAAAGTCACTTAAAAAAATAATTACTATCTTTTTTTCAATGTCAAAAAAACCACAAAAAAATCTTTAAAAAATTAACATTTCACTCTATACACCCATTTGAAACCTCTAAAAATATATTATTGTTATAGTTTTATTTCTCAATCATTAATATTTGTTGCTCCCAAAATTAATTTTTTATACAACCGTTCCACCTCAGCTTCTTTTAAATTTAATTTTCTTCATTTTATACAACCGTTCATACCTGAATTATATTTTATTATTATTCCTCTTTGCCTTTAAAAAAATATAATTATTTTAAAAAAACAGTCAAAAAAATAACCCGCTGAATTTTCATTATTTCTTTATTATTTTTCAAATCTTTCTAAGACCCTCAAAAAAGGGATAAATTTTTTAATATTAATTAATTTTTCAAAAAAAAAGTTGAAAAAAGTTTTCCTCTAAAAAACTGTAACTATTTGGTGATCAAAAAAAAATTCAAAAAAGAAGGGAAACTTTTTTGTTAACTTTTAAATTATTTTCTCGCTTTCTCTAATTTACCCCATATTTTTTTTCATTAAAGCTTTGAAAAAATAAAATTAAAGGCTTCTTAAAAAATTTTAAATCCATCCTTTTATTATTTGTTTTAACGCTGAAAAAGCAGCTGTTGCAAAAAGTTTTCTCTTTTTAATAGATTAAATATGTAAGCTTATAAAATTTTATGGAACTTGATAAAATATGGTGGCTGGCGATATTTATTTTTTACCTTTAAACTCAGAACTCTAAGTTACATTAATTTCTAAAATTATAAAATGTCTCTTTTCTCTTAAAATTGGTACATCACATAATTTTTAATATTTTTTCACATCTCTCCATTTTACTCCAAGTTTTTAACTATGCCTATCAACAAAAAAATTTACTCTAATAAACTTAAATTTCAAATCAAACTTTTTTTCAAAAATAATTTGTTCTCTCTTCTACCGCCAATAATAAATACCATGTTTTACACCTTCCTTAAAATTCCTCCCATTTTTTAAATCGAGTCAATTTCTTTTCTTCCTTGTGATCCTTCTTTTTTTTTCTATGTTCGTGCTTATTTATTTTCTTAATTTTTTATTCTCAGTAAAAATAACTAACTACACGTAAATTTTTTAACGACAGCAAAATGATTCATCTCTTGGAGTTTATTTTTCTAAAAAATTCAAATCTTTTGCTCCTCTTCTAATTTTTTTTTTGTTTCTTTTTTATTTTTTGAAAAAAAAAATTGTGGATAAAAAAGAATCAAAAATAAATTTTAAAAAACGTGTAAAGTAATATTTTTTTCTTATAAATTTTGTATTTCTTTTTGCTTTAAATAAAGTTCCCCAAAAACCCCCAAAATTGTATCGAAGCCACTAAACAAAACAAAAAAACACAAAATTAAAAATATGATCCAATACAATTTTTTAATGTCTAAAATTTAATTTACGAAATCAAAATTTTTTGGTTCACTGGAAAACTTTTAAAATACATATTTAAAATTATTAAACTAAGGCAGTCAGGAGCGTGCAACCCATAGAGAAAGAAAAAAGAAGCTGGTGCAGATATTTAATTTTTGCTTTAACAAATTTTAGTGATTCATGATTCTTTTAAAAATTCATCTTCCCCTCTTTATTTGGAGTTTAATGAATTCACAAAAATTTGACAAAATAATCAGCGGAACAAAAGTAATATTAATGATAGCTTTCCTCACAATGTACTTTTTTGATAATTCTTTTTTGTTACAAACAAAAATATTACAAATTTTGTGCAAAATTTTTACTCCTAAAAAATTTCATCTTTTTACTTTCTTTTTTTGGTGGTGATTACACTAAAAAGTCTTTAGGCATGCATATCTCATTTCTTCGACCTTATTAATTTGTTTCTTCTTCCGTTTTTTGTATGCATTTTTGTGATGATGAAGTGACAAATGAATCGTTGAAAAATATATAAAAACAATTTGTCCTTGAATAATCAACTATTATTTCATCAAAAAAAATTTTTTCTCTTAATCAATCAAAAAAACTTCCCGGTATCTCTCTGTATGCGTGTGTAGTAAGTGTCAGACTGTAACGCAGCAAGCAAGAAAAAAGAAGGAAAAAAGGTTTAAAATTTAAACTGCAAAAATCGAAGGCCTTTTTAAAAGATACTACAAAAATTTAGGTAAAAAAATATGGAGGCGATAAAAATTGTTTATCAGAAATAAAAAGTCGCATTTGTAATTACCAAAAAAAAATCAATAGACATTTTCAAAATTCAGTAGATTCGAAGATGGACATTTTAAAGTTTCTGCTGCTTCATCATCCAAACAAAAAAATCTTTTTTTTTTCAGAAAACATTGAGTAAATAAATGTTAGCCAAGTTTCAGCATTATTTTTTTATTCTTGATGCCTTCAAAATGCTTAGCTCTGGTAACCTAGCTTTATGATGCATCATAGTAACTCATACAGCCAAATCACCAAAGGCAAGCAAATTGTGACAATTTGCATTTTTTTTAAAGAGCAACAGTGAAAAATAAATAAATGTACGTTTTAATCCTAACCATGTTCCATAAACTGAGGACTCTTTAATGCAAAAAAAGTTATTCATGTCGTCAAAACAAATTAATAACCATAAAAAGGGATAGAAAATATTGAAACAATTTAAAAAAAACTTTGACCTGACAGTTGAAAAATCAACTAACTATCTTCTTCATTCCCATTCTTGCGCAAGCAAGCCTCATCATAAACCACTTTGTCCCACACCCGCCATGCCAAAAACTGAAATGATTTATTCTCTACTCTTTCGTCTTCATTTTTTTTTGCGGGGTTTTTCGCATTGAAACTTAAAGATTGTAAAAAAATAAAAATGAAAATGACATAAATATGGTGGAAAGAGTGGAAAGGCAGAAGAAGAAAACAAATTGTAATATGGAAGAAAGAATAAGAGAAGGGGCAATAATAAGAAAATAAATGATAAATATCATAATTTACAACTTTAGAGTTAGTTGGTTTTGGTTTATTGGGGTTTAATGATGAATGATGGTCGTCGTCGTCGAGAAAAACGACCATAGAAAATAAAGTTTGTGAAAGATAGTTTGAGAAAATAAATATGTATCAACGACTACAGCGCAAGAAATAATAATAATAACGAAATGGTTTTTAGGTAAACATTTTATAAAAAAAAAATTTTAACAGTGAAAAGAAAAAATAATATCTTTATTATTATTTTTTTTAAAGATAAAAACTCAGAATCAAAGCTTTGAAAAATAATTAAAGTAAGACTTGAAAATACAAAAAAAAATGTTAATTTACCGGAAAAAATCCCATTCACAGACATTTATCACTCCTATCATTGAAAAAGTTTAAGGAAGAAGCAGACGATACACGTTTATTCTTGTTAGCAATAAAACCATCCAGTATCATAAAAAGTTTAAATTTTTATGAAAAAAGCTGATAAAAACAAAAATGCTTCCATAATTGCAAAAATAAAATGCAAGATTGCACTTTTTTTCTGCTTTACCATAAAATTGTACTATGTGAGATGAGACACCAGTCAATAATAAAAACGTGTTAAAAAACTTTTTTGATTAAAACCACAAAAAAGAGAGGAAAAAATATGAGACTAAATAAAAGAGATTTACACTTTTTTGAGGCTTATAATCCTTTTATTGTTTTATTTAGAGAGTTTATATTTAAAACTTGTTTTTTTTTTGTAAGCCTTTTTATATTTTTAATCGAAACTGTTAGAATAAAATATCGTTAAACGGTTGCCAACAAGTATGTATTTATTTTTGGTGGGAGCTTTGAGCTGACGACTCCTCCAAAATATTATGTTTTCAAAAAAACAAAAAAAAAATAATTTTCCAGTAAAAATTTTTTTAGTACAGTGTTAAAAATTAATAAAAATTTTGTAGAATTTTATGTAATGGAAGGTCTCAATTTTAAAAGTAAAAAAAATACAGTGAAACTTTCTGTTTAGGTTTTTTACAGGTTTTGGTTGGAATCATTAAAGCATGTTTTTAGTTCCGTTTCGGGTGCTACAAGCTGATTAATAAAAAATTAACTCTGTTTCATAAAAGAAACAACACATACATCTCCAATACAGCCACCGCTTTTATTTTTAGTAGTACAAAAATATTAGCGTTTTAAATTTAAAGTCTTTCACAAACATACAAAAAATTAGAGATGGAACAACTCCCGATAACTTATCGCTTCTTTTTTTTTCTTCTTTTTTCCTTCCATTTTTGGAAAGGACACCAGAAAACTAAAAAAGCGATAAAATAAAAGATTGCGACGACAACGACTACGACGACGGTAAAAAGACAAAGTTGAAAAAATGTATGAAGGACGACGACGAAAAAGTGAGCGATAGAAATCATTATTATTACTACTCTTTTTTTTCCTTCTTGATTTTGATTTTGGGATAAGATGAAATAAATTAGATCGGATGAAACAAACAGAAAAAAATTGTAATGATAATAATAATAATGGCAGAAAAAATAAAGAAATTAATACAAACAAAATCTTGGTCGCACAAATTAATTTAACCTTAAAGCCTCAAAAGCAACGCCTACTTTTTTTATAACAAAAATTAATCTTACAAAAAAAAATAATTTTAAACTTGGCAGTCATAAAAACTTTTTCTTTTTTTTGTTGGCATAAATGGGAAGATTGTAATCTTTTTTTAGGTAAAGCAAAGCAAAAAAAGTTATTGAAAGAGATAAATTATACCCCAAAAAAGTTGATGGATCGAATCATTAATAACCAAAAAATGACCCTGAACAATCAAAAAGCCAAAGTGTTTTTTAGTATTTTTTTCAACTTTTTTTTTGATGAAGATTGATAAATTTATTTATTTAATATTTTTTAAACAAAATATTTAATAATCAAATTTTCTGCTTATTCAAAACAGATAACTAAGCGTACACCAAAAAGCTTTTTCTTGATGAAAAAAAAACAAACTTTTCTAAAGAAAAAAAAATCAAGGAATAAATCGAACTTGCCTTAAAAGCTTATTTACAAACAAATGGGGAAAAAATTCTCTAAATTCATTTCAAAAAAGTCAGTGAAAGAATAAAAAAAGTGGTCGCACAAAAAAGGAAATTCCTAGTAAAACTTTTTAAAATTATTTTATTTGTTTTCACTAAAACTTTGATGGCAATAATGAGATGTTTAATATTTTTAGAAGAAAAAAGAAGCTGTAAAAAAAATAATTAAAAGCATCGAATCTATTTTGAAAAGCTGCATCATCAAGCAAAACTCCCATCCAAGTTTAAAAAATTTTCTACAAAACTACGCACATTTTTTTTGTTGTTAAAGTTTTAAAATAAAAATAATAAAAACAATAAAAATAAGTGTAAAATGTGTCTAAAAGTTTTAAATATTTAACTAACTAAATAAAAAAAATATATTTATTTTAAGAAACAATTTAGAATCAAATAATAGTCATTCACTCACTTTGTCTTTGTCGTCGTTGTTGCTTGCTGTTGTAGTATTTTTCTTTTTCTCATTCCTTTCATTTTAATCTTTCTCTTTAACTCATTTTCTTTTTTTGCTTTGTTTTAAAACTGTTCAATTTTTTGTTGAAGACGATGAAGCTTTTGTTTGTCTTTTGCGCACATTTTTTGTGAAGTTTAAAAAAATTTAAAAATGTGAAAAATAAAAAATCAAACGAGTGACACAAAGAAGATGACTGACGACGACGACGACAGTTTCTTTCTAATAGCGTTCATTATCGAGAAGAAAAAAAATGTCCTCGTAGTTTAAAGATTTTTAATAGAATGCAAAAAAATTATATTTGAAGCGCTACCTTCTTTGGGGACTTGCTTGCTTCTTCTTTTCTTTGTTTTAAAATTAAACGAAAAAAAGAAAGTAAAAAAAGTAAAGAAAAAGTCGCGATTAAAATATATAATTCTTTGTTTTGTTTGTTAATTTAATGAAGGAAAAAAAACGTGATTTTTTAAGAACGCTAATGGAATGTTGTTGTTCGTAAGTAAGTACATAGAAAAAAAAGAAAGAAGAAAACATATTGGATACTTATAATCTTCTTTTTATTTAAATAAATATTCATTAAATTATTTTAAGATAACGCAATGTTTCTCACTTAGTGGTTATTTAAAATAAATTGGAGCTTTCACGAAAGCAAAATACTCCAAAATCAAAGCAGTGAGAAGAATCAAGCCTTGGTTTTTACTTGAACAAATTCTAGGTTAAATCATATTTTCTTTTTTTT
Organism: Panagrolaimus kolymaensis; assembly: GCA_028622995.1. NCBI lineage: Eukaryota > Metazoa > Nematoda > Chromadorea > Rhabditida > Panagrolaimidae > Panagrolaimus > Panagrolaimus kolymaensis. The sequence continues at coordinate 66,505 of JAJQJQ010000083.1, read as the reverse complement.
TAAACTCGCAAACTAGAAAATTTAAAAAAAAATCAAAACACCTGATTCAAATTAGTTTAACAAAGGATGTAAAATTTTGTATACTTTTTTTAAACAAACCTTTATTTATTCGATTCTTCCACCCTTTTAGCGTGTTTTTAAAAATAAAAACAAATGCGTTAACTTCGGACTAACTAACTCGTTTATTATGTTGACGATGGGGAAAAAATGTCGATGAAAAATGGCTTAAAAAATCAATGCAAAAAATACAATAGTATCGGAATTAAATGAGTGAGTTGAAAATTGCTGACTTTCTTTATGGATTTTTCATTTTTGCTACAGTAATTTTTTTTTTATTTTCAACTAAAATATATTTGTCCAAGACTTTGAAAAAAAAAAACAAAGAAAGCTAATAAATTTGAAAAACTCACCTTTTTTTAACATTCACCATCAAAAAGCAGCATCCACAATCGTTTACAAACAAAAAATCAAGGTAAATAATCATGCCGCAGCAGCATAATTAAAAGTATAAAAAAGGTAGCAAACCAAACTAACAAAAAAAAGCCGATCTTTCATTTTCTTTCTTTCCTTTTTTTCTTTGGAGTTCCATCATCAATTTCGGTGTTTGATATTATTTGTTGTTAGTTATCTTCTTTCAATGACATTTTTTTGTCTTTGTCGGAACATTTTTTTTGTTGTGAATGTTAACGGTGGCAAGAATCAAAAATAAAGAGATGGAGAAGATGAAGAAGAAGAAAAAAGGTAAAAAATCATTTTTCATGTGCCAGGTGCGGCGATGAAACGACCATGATAACAAAAAATTTTCTTTTCTTTTTTTTTTTTTGGCCAAAGAAAAAATGAATCAAAGTTTTGGCTAGTTCGATAATTAACAACAAAAAAAGGGTTATGGATGTTCCATACAAAGCAATAATCTGAGCTAAAAAAAATAAAGGAAGTAAGTAAATTAAAAATGGTCCAAAACCAACGATGAAGTTGTCAATTTTGAGAAGAAAAAAAACAATAAAAAATTGGAGCCTCATGTCTAAAAAAATGAAAACAACCTAACTTTATAAAAATTATTTCTTTTAATTCATACTAAAATCTAACATATTTGTAAAGCAGAAAATAAAAAAGACAGAAACAAGGAACTATAAATAATTTTATTTAAAAAAAGGGGAAGAAACAAATCTCAAAGGATTTTAATTTTTAGTTTTTTTGTTCATAAAATTTATAATGCATCAAAGTAACAGAAAAATGAATAGGTTAACAACTTCATTAGCCAACCAAAAGCATTCTCAAGAGAATAAAGTTTTACTTACGAAAGATTAAAAAATAATAATATTCACATTTGCTTACTCTAATTATTCCATTTACAGTAAGCGCAAGTTTTTTTAGAGGAATATTTTCGTTATTGGCATTATGCGCGCTTCGTCGCAATTTGCGGTTTTAGTGATTGAAAAAAAGCTTTCATCAATTTTTTCTTCTTCTTCGCTGCTGTTTCATTTTTGTGTTTGAGAAGGAAGCAGCATTTTTTTGTTGACTGAAGTAGTCATCATTTCATCAAATATTTATTCAAATCAAATCAAAGTTTTCATATTGCTACTTCAATCAATTCATCATCAAATTCATCGCTGGTCCTGCTGAAGAAAGATGTCAATTTTACCTCCACATTTACGACGGTAAGGATTTTTTACTTTTTTTTCTTCACTATGTTTCCATTTCTTTTGGCTTTTGATAGTTTACCAAATACTTTTTCTAAGTGTTTATTGCCTTTATGCTTTCCTCCATTTACTAGGTGCCTTTGAAACCTTTTAGTCATCCATTGTTTGAACCAAAAGAGCTAGCTTCCCATCTTTCTTTCGCCATTAAAAAGAACACGTTTCTCCTCGTTTAACCATGATTATTTAATTAACTTAGTTCTCTTTTTTTCTTTCACTCACTTTTCTATGTTCTTTTGTTTGTTTGCTTCTTTTTTCCCCTTAGGCAGTAGTTCCAGCACAAATTTCTCGGAATATTTTTTTTATGTTGCTATTCTTTTGCTGACTCAACAACATGCCTTACATCCTTTGTTTGTCTGGTCTTTCATTCTCTTTAACGTTTGTAAGTGTGTGTTTGAGAAACATCACAATTGATTTAATTCAATTTTTAAGTTTTAATCCTATCGACGACAAAATTTTATTCATTTTTATACTGCGGCGCTCTTTTACAATTGCTTCCAAATAAATGCTTCACTTTGTTTACTAAACTTTTCAATTCTTTTTGCAAATATTTTCTTTATTTTTGTTGGATCTCTTTTTGGACTAGTCCCTCTCTTTTTTTCTCTCCCATGTACTTCCGCTCACTGGTCATTTTTTCTCCTTCTTCAGGAAGTGCTTACAATACAAAAAAATGGATCGATCGCTTTTGACAAACATAGGATTTCTTTGACAGTGTTTTTCTTCTTCTAATACCTAAGCTCTTCCTGCTTTCTATTTGTTGTATTTTCGTAAAGGTATCTTGAAAAGTAGTTTATTCTACGGATATAATAATGCTGCGTAGTCATCTCCGATTTTTTTGCAACGAGAAAAAAAGTGTGGTTCCGCAAACTCTGCGACAGGACCGGTTACCTCTTACGCTTCTTCTTTCATCCTTTTTTTGTTGTTGTCAAAAACATAACAGAAAGAAGGAGTAACAGTTCTTTCGCACAATCCTATAAATCTAACAGTTGCTAGATTGCTGTACCTCTTTTTTATAAATTTTTGACCGGAAATCAAAGCTTATGAGTTGTTTTTGAATTGAAGAGGAATAATGGAATGCATTTTTCGAATTTTATTGATTATTGTTAGAGGAAATTTTGTTTTCTTTTTAAGCATTGCTTTTATCGCTTAACACTTTTGCTACAAACTTTTTGTTTTAATATTGTTCACAGTTTACTTGATTTCGCGTTTAGCTCCCCATTCTTTGAGAAGTTAGTGAAAAAAGTGTATTACATAGCAACTTTTTGCTTTCCTTCCTTATTCGGGTTTAGAAGCTTTTTAGTTTATTGTTTACGTTAGTTGTTGTTCTTTGATGTTTATTTCTCTTCATCACTTTTCTTGAACCAAACGTGTTTTAATCATTCCTTTCATTTTTAGATTTTACAAGAATTCTCCTATGGCAACATCAAACGACGACGATATTTCTCACAATTCTGCAACATCTTCGGAATCACATCAACCATCTCCAACGCCTTCTCCACCACCTAATGAAGCTCCGACTCCTCGTCGGCTTGATAAAACTCATGGATTTCTCAAATGTATTATAAGAAATCAAATTGAACGCGATGAATATCACAAAGCAATTGCACAAAATCGAACTGAACGAGATCAACGTAAATTAATCTTTCTTGTATTTTTCTTTTTTCATTCACTTCATTATTTTAGGATATCAAAAGAACCAAGTGGATAAGAAGATAGCTCAAAATAGATACATACCGCCACATTTGAGAAAGTTTGCATCATCACCATCTTCAACAGAATCATCTCCTCAAGTATGGTTATCTTTTGTTTTCTTCCAACATATTTTCACACTACTTACTTTTTAGATACCCTTCGATGAAGATTCTCAAAATGATCCACACTATGATATGAGAACTCGTGCTCGCAGAACTCTTCAACGTGAAGGAACTTTATATAAATAAAATGGAATTGTTTAATGTTATGTATGGTTTTTGAATCATGTTGTTTTTCGGTGATTGTTGTTGATGTTGTACAAGTTTCGGGTTTACTTTTATTAGCAAAGTTTTATATGTATTTTTTGTTTGTTCTTTACCAATAAACTTAATCGATTTCTTTAATTTAGTTTTGTTTGACACTTTTGTTTTGTTTGAGGATATTTTGCTTTCATAACTCTCATAAATTGAAACCATGATCGGCGAGCTTCATTCCAATTTCCTTGAAGTGAAAACTTCTCATTTCTTGTTAAACTTTGTTTGATACCTTTATGAATTGTAAAAACATGTGAAGCAACAACAAAGGCATAATTTGCTCGACAAAGCTCATACGAATATGACAATTGATTGCGATAGCGATATAATAAACCTTCAAAATAATGAGGAAATGAATCTCGTATTGCTGTTAATGGTTCCCATGCATGGATGTTACTAAAATTTTGGTTGCTATTAGAAAGCTTGGGATTGAATGATTGAAGAAGCAATGCAGTAGCTTTATCAACTTTTCAGCCGCTTTTTTATGCCCTATTTGCTCTTTTACCTATGATTTAATGGTCGAATAAAAGTATCACTCCTTTTTGAACTCTCGGTTAACCATTGTTCCAAATATGGAATGACATGTGCACTTCCATAAAATTGATGATGAAATAAAAAGGCTCTAAAATATGCATATTTTTTGTTAGAGAAAAAGCGAAGTTTATGTTACACACTTTTTGTTGTTTATCGCAGTTACAAGTTGGTTAATATTTTGAGGTATTGATGAATCAATGGGGACTTCGAATCTCCTAAAAAAACTTTAAAGCTTTTAGCGACTAATAAAATAATGTTTCTTCTCCAACTTGTCTTCCACTTACTTACCTTATGATTATTGCCGTCCATTGCTTATCAACTTTATCCATTTTTTGTGAAATTTCTTTTAAAATTAAATGAGCATTAAAAGAAAAAATATTTTCAATATCCGAGTTTACATAAAATTTGGTAACGGCACCTTTTCTTGCAATATTTCTTAATGAATTTATTGGATAAAGATTTTGAGAATATCGATTAAATTTGTATAAAACCTTTGCTAAAAATAATTTCCATTACCAATTTTTAATCTTTAAAAATTTTCTTACAATATTTTTCATTCATTTCATTGCAATCAACTAAAGTATTCGAAGCATCGAAGTTGGTTGTAAGCAAATTAGAGCTGCAATTTTGATTTTCAAATACCAAATGAATGGAAGCAAACGATGAAGCTTTTTGGTGGCATTTTAAAAAAGAAGTGTAAAGCTTCAATGCTTCTAAATCAGAAAATTCATCAACATAAAGTGCAAAGGAAATAAAAGATGTCCATCTTTGAAACTGCAAAATTTATTTTATTCCAAAGTTTTATTTATGGTGGCTTGCTTTATAAATAGTTTCTAGTTGCACATTTTATTAGTGTGTTTTAGCTAATGGACTCACATGTTCAAAGATTAATGGAGCATAATTTATTGTTCCGTGCAAACATAAAGTTGGATCATCTTCAGTGAAAACTGAATTTTGATCTTGAAAAAAATTGAACCAAACACATAAATTATTGTTCCATGAAATTAATTTTTTAGAATGATTGAACGACACCGACTAAAAGTTTATCAACGTTGTTTTAGCAAAATTTTATTTTTCATTAAAACTTTCTAGCGGTGGCTCCTCTTTTTATAAAGCTTACTTTAATTTTGTTATTAGAAAATACAATATTTTCAGTATCAAAATTAATTTGGGTTCGATGAAAAATAGTATCCACAAATTTATCATAAAATGGAAGCAATCTTATTAAAATTATTAAAAAACAAATAGCTAAAAAACTTTTAGGCGTGAGAACTCTTCGAAATCGATACATTTATTTGTTTTTAAGACAGCAAAGTAAAAATTTACTCAAGCATAGTTAATATTTAAAAAAATCATTCATTTTTAATTGACTCGTTATTAAATTTAAGAAAAATAGCTTTGAAGTTTTATGTACTTCTAAACTGGTTCATCAGATAAATTAACTTTATTAGGTTACTTTTTTTCTACAGTAATTTATTTTTATGAAGAGAATTTTATGGTTTACATAATCAAATGTGAAAAAATCCAGAGAGCTTTATAGTTTTTTAGATGAAAGAACAAAAATAAATAAAGAAATAATTTTGTATTTGTTTTATTAATTTTTAACCCACCGGGACAAATTTTGATATATATTTTTTTTCCAACTAATCCGCGGAGACAAGAGCAGTTTTAGCATTTTTTGCTGGAGATAAAAATGAAAATAAAAACGACAGCCACCATTCATTTGAAGCAAACTTTTGAATTAAGAAACTGCTCGTATCAATTGTCGTTTGTTTTCTCCTTTTTTATTTTTGCCTCAAAAAAGATTTTATTAATAAAATTTCCATTACAGTATGAAGTATCAACGAAAATTAAATTTTATATAACTAAAATAAATATTTTTTCATCTAAATTTTTTTGATTTTCTGGTTCAGAGAATTAAAAGCCAAAATTGTTGATGAAGTTTCTGTCGTATTTTACAGTATCAAAAACAAAAAATAACATAAAAGTTTCGTGCAACGGTATCGAAAAATTTTCTTTTTATTTTTTGGCACTAAAAAATTTGTAGAAACTTCATGAACATAATTTCTTTTAATTTTTCAAATTTCTTAATGTGAGATCCAATGGGCACCAAAATATTTGTAAATTTTTTTGATGCTTTGCGACAAAAGGGAGCAGCAATCCAAGACTCGTATCGTCTTTGTTTACCGGAAAACTTATACCATTTTCTAAAAAAATAAATAATTTTTTAGTTAAATTTTTTTAAAACATAAATCAAAAAGCTTTACCCTGATAACAAAAATGTTCAACAGATTTGTTTGCGGCTTTTTCAATCAAAGGGAACATAATTTCAGGTAGGTATTCATTAATTTCAAGCTTCACACTGTTTCCATAAAAGTTTAAGATAGCGGGAAAAAAACTTTTTAGATCTAAAAAAGCAGGGATTTTTGTTTATTAAAGCTAACAATATAACTTACGTTTAAGTGCACCGTGTAATTCGCCGAGGGTTTCATTTTGTGAATAATAAAATTTACGAATATCACCAATCATTTCTTTGAAAGTATTTATTAATCTTTCAGCGTTTTCTCGGGTTCTGTTTTGTTTGCGAGCTTCTTTATCGCTGTCATTTTCAAAATAATGATTTAGATTCATATTACGGATGGACGTTCCTATCATAGCTGGCGCACTTTCAGCCAAATTATCACCAACATTTGAGAAAAGATTTTTCAAGCCTTTTAAATTTATTTTGCCAGCAGCTGAAGCAATTCCAAATCCGATAAGAACAAACAAAAACGCTGGTAAATATTTCATAATTTATACGAATTAAATTTACAATTTTCAAGGAATTAAATAATTCAGTGAAAATAAAAAATGAAATAAATAAATGTAAAAAATGGCCAACAATCAATTCGAAAATAAACCCGAATGAAATGAAAAATAATTTATCTATGTTTCGTTAAAAGCACGAGTGGCTTGTTGCTGATTCTTTACAAGTTAAAAAACAAAAAAGTGTTCAAAGACAGACAACAGCCAAAGCTGTTTTTGCTGCTTCGCCACAGACAAATTTGCCGCTGCGGTTATTTTTTTGATTTTTTTTTTACAAAAAACACATGTTAATCGATACTGCCATTTTTTTCCTTCACAAAACATTTTATTTTCACTGACAGCATTTTATTAGGTTTAAAAAATTTGAAAATGAAAAAAGAAAAAAAAACATAATATGAAATAACTGCAATTTTGTATTATTATTTTTTAAAATTAAAACATTGATTAATTTTCAAATCTCATCAACCGATAAAAAACAAAAAAAAACTTTATAATTAATATTTCTAATAAATAATTGGAATGGGTTCATCAGATAAAAAAACTTTAGGATATAATGTTTTTCGAGTTAATTTTTTTTCTTTTCGAGTAAAAGATTCTGGAGGTTCTCGATCAATAAATGCAAAAGTTATCATTTCATAAAGGGCAACCATTGTTAAACCAAAATAAAGTCCCATTATACCACCTACATCGGCTTAAAAAAAGTAGTAAGTAGCATGCTTCTTTTTTTTATATATAAAAATATTTTTTTAGAAACAAAAAAAACTTACAAAGAAAATTCCAAAAGGTATAACTTTGAAAATAATCAATTTTAGAAAATTGTTTTGTTGTGAAAGTGAGAGTTAATTGAGTCAAACTTTTTTCATGTGAACCAATATGAAACCATTCATATTCTTCCAAATATTCAGAAAAATATGTAAAAAAGGTGTTATTTTCCAAACTGCTTCCATTTACTTGGAGAATTTCGAGAGACTAAAAAATATTTATGAAAAAAGCTGCAAAAAATAGACACAAAATCCATTTTTATAAAATTCTTACATTTAATAAATTCAAAGTATCCACAATTTCTTTTGTTAAATTTGATTCTCCCAAAGCAAATTCAATATTTTTCTTTAAATTTTTCATTGCTTCAATGCTTTTATCATAATTTTTTCCATCACTGTTTCTATAAAAATTTACAATCGCTGGTGGATTTGGAATTCCGTTTGACAATAAATTTGCTTCAATACTAAAAAAACTTGCAGAAAATAATCAAAACTTTTTTATTCAAACCTTCGAAAATTTATTTCATTTTTGCTTGAAAAATTGTTGAACAAACTAATGTCAATTTCTTCGATGACATAACTGAAATATTCTTGAACTAATTTGTCGACAGCGCTGTTTTTTGAAGAAGCTTCTTTGAAATAATTAGTTCGTTCAGTAAAATTTCTTTGGAATGGGCTAAAAAAATTTGTGTATGGCTTGCTTCACTATCACGCTAATTATCGAAAATAAAAAAGCTTGATAGTTTTTCCATTTTTTTGATACAAAAAACAATGTTTCTTTGGTGAAACAATTAAATAAAAGTTTTTTTGCTTACAATGATTTTTCTGCCAATTTTGTGACATAAAGCATAACTTTCCAATATTGCTCAAAAATAAATTGAAGTGAATTAACAGCATTCCAAAGAGCATGATTACCCGGTGGAAATGGAATTGAAATATTATCGATGCTATTTATCAAATAATTTATTGCCAAAATAAAATCTCCTTGATTATTTTCCATTTCTTCGGATGTTAGATTTAATTCAGAAATATTTAAATTATCCATAGTTGTAAAAGTTTTAAAATATTTTGAAAAACATGGTTTTGGACATGCTTTTTCAACAAAATCTGCAAAAGTTGTTATTTGATACTTTGAATTAAATCATTTTTACCTGTAGGAGTTTTTTGCAATAAACATCTTAAAGAATCATGAACGTTGCAATTGCTATCTTTAATGGCAACAAAATTATCTGATTTTCTCAAAGGATTATTACAAGGACAATTTTTTCTTGCAAGGTTACATTCTTCACAGACCTTAAATTTTATTTTTTACTTGGAACCGAAACTAAAGAAGGTAGCATTTTTATTATTACGTAAGCCACGAACGATGTAGCTTTGTCTCAAAAAGTAAATTTTATTTGATAAATTTTTAATTTTCAATGCCTTTGATTCATGATAAACCTAACATTACCCTCCGCTTTTTGTTATTTGGAAATTAATATTTGCTAAAAAAAATTATAATTTACTTTGTCATTATAAGGTCCAACAGCATCAGAACAAATTGAGGGATATTCTGCAGCGCAATCAAAACCCTTAAAACAAAATTTCAACAATTATCTGTTTAAAAAATTTAAGTAATTACAAACATTTATATCCAACGAATCTTTAACTTTAATGGTAGTTTGAGCATTGGGAAGAAGAAAAAATTCATTGGTTTGATAATTATCGAAAATAAAAAACGCTATAATTCCATTATCCGAAATTGAATCAAATGCAAAAGTGTTCAATAAAAAATCAATGGAATATAATGGCATGCCATCTAAAAAAGAAGTTCAAGAAATAGATAAAAATTTCACCCAAAATGTTTGTTCGTCATAAATGGAAATATAACTAACCTAAAGAATTATCAGTAATAAAATAATCCAAATTATAAGCTTCACATTTTCCATATAAACCATCCCAATGTTCGGTTTTTCTTAAATTTTTATTCGATGACCTTAAAAACTTATTTGATTAAATCAATTTAAAAAAAATTATTTCATAGATAGAATCCGTGTTTAATCTCGTTAAAAATGTTTCTAGTAATAAAGATTTTTTGCAACGACGTTCTGGCGTCCTTACCACAAAAAAATATCTTGATTGTTGTTGTTGTTTGCAAGTTTAAGATATTCATTAAAGTTTTCATTTTTTATTTTATTAAACATTGTGTATGTTTTTGCAAGACGGCAACAATAAAAATCGTCAATGTTATTGAGTTTTGAGATGTTGCTGCTGCCATTCTGAAAATGGACTCCAAAAGCATAAGTGCCAAGGAAAAATTTTTTCTTACTTGAAAACTATTCAGCCAGCAGTCGTCCTAGAAAATGAAAAAATGAAAATGTCTTTCGATTAAAAAATATTAACGAATCAAGGTTTTAAAAGTGTTCCCAAAGTTTAAAATTCTAAAATAAATAAACAAGAAAACAACAAACATAATCAAATTTCATGTTTTGGAAATTTTCAAAAGCAATGTCATCAAAGGTTGTTGAATTTTGTGGTGACTGAAAAACAAAAATATCTTTCAAGGTGCAATAAAAAAATTTATTTGAAAAACAAACTCTAAAAAGTGAACAATATTTTTCATAAAAAGTTACACTTTTGCACTGATTTTGAAGGTTATAAAAATCATCGGCGCAATTTTTTTCTTCAAATGTTTTATTAATATTATCAATTTTATTTGTAGTTAAAAAATAATTCAAATATGGAAGATTTTGGGTTTCAAAATTTTCAGCACTCAATCTTAAAAAACAAAAAAATAGTTTGATGGAAAAAATGGAGAGAAAAAAAAAACAAAACTCTTCGATATTATAAAGATGAAGCAAACGTTTGGAATCTTCTTGAAGCAGGGAAATTGCTCCCGGATCAATACTTGCTCGACTAAAAATATGTAATACAATTTTTGTTAAATCAAAATCCAAATTCAAAAAATAAAATCACTTACGCATTTTTACTTTGATGACAAAATTGAATTTGTGGCAATTCCATTTTTTCAAATTCACTTTGATGAAATACAGTATTTTTTTGTCCTGATGGATTAAAATATTTTATAAATGCCCCGCTAAGATTCCAACATAATCCACATGTTGCGAAAAGCATTATGGTAGCAGTTGCGATTCTGTCAAAAAAAAAATTGGATATATTAAAAATGCACACATCAAAAATAATTTAATAAAATTTCACCGAAGTGTTGGAGAAAATTTGCTACTCACTAATCGAAATCCATTCAACGAAGTAAAATCACAAAATTGATCCCATTTTGATTTATATTCAGCTTCAAGAAAAACTTTTTTCTTTTTAATTTTTGTTGCTGCCGCCGCTGTTGTTGGAGCATCGGCATTCAAATTTTCTGTTAATTGAAACTCGCTTTCGCTATCATCATGATGATGAATTTTATGTGAAACAGTTGAAATCAAATTTTTTACTTTCATCTTTAACAAACAAAAAAAGAAAAAATGTTGTTTCTTCTCAAAAAGCTGTTTCTTTTTAAAAAAATAACAAAAAAGCCATCAATCAAACTCACGCTTTTATTTTTTTTTTTGCAATCAAAAATTTTCCTAACGTTTGATGCGTAAATTAAAGGGTTTCTGTTTTTTATCCAAAGTAACCTCGACTATTTCCCTTCTTCTAAAACAGGTTGTCACAATTCCGTGTCATTTTACTTTTTCATTCACAAAAAAAGGAAAAGAGAAAATTTGCATAAACTTTTCTTTCTCATTTACAAAAAAATGAAAGATTGTTTGAGAAACATTTATAAATTTGCATATTACAACAAATTTATTTCTGCAACACCGTTTTCTATCATAACATAATGAACTATACAGTTACTCGCGCGCCGAAGGCGCGCCCCTTTTTACTAGTGGAAATATGAAAACACAATGTTTTTAAAAAATGATTTATTGTTTCACCGCCTAGGATACTGTAATCTTGAAGAAAATAAACAAATTTTCTCTTTCACAATGTTATTCAAAAAAAAGCAAGTATTTTTTGTTGAAAAAATAATTTATGCCTTGCACTTCGATAAAAAAAATATTTAGTTAATTAAAAAATACAACAAAAAAATGGAAAGAAAAACTTTGCCAAAACCAAAAACATGTTCACTAAAATACCATAAAAATTTAGAGGCGATGTTGACTTAATTGAGCTTTATATGCAGCTAGCATTTGTTCAAATTTTACATACATTATTCTTGCAGCTTCATGAGCTTCTTTAATATCTGGTCGATTTTCAGGGGAAAGAGATAAACAGGAATAAGTAAAATCAATTAACTAAAAAAAACGCACGATGGATAACAAACTTAAAAAATGGAATAAATTAATTACTTGTTCTGAATAAACATCCATTGGAAAAGGAATAATATCGCCATATTTAATTTTTTTATGTAAAGCATAAGCATTGGAGATTTCTCCATTAAATGGTGATCGAAAGGTGCACATTTCATATAGTAAACAACCAAGGGACCAAATATCTGATTTAAAATGATATCCACCGCTTTCATTTCGTTCAGGCGACATGTAATATTCACTAAAAAAAATTTATGATACTCACTTTGGGAAGAAAAATTTTAAATGAATTAGTGGCTTACGTTCCAACTCGAGTATGAGCAAAATTAGTTCGAATACTAAATAATCGAGATAAACCAAGATCGCCAATTTTAATTTTACCATTATTTCCAACAAAAATATTTGCAGGTTTTAAATCTCGATGAAGGATTCGCATTTCATGCATATCTTTAAGCCCCGCGCAAATTTGATGAAAGAAATACCAAATTGTACGTTCAGAAAAAATCATGCCTCGATCTCGACTAATCTAAAAATGCAATTTAATGAAGCTGAAAAGATTTTTCAAAAAAGCTTACAAGAATCCTAGTAGCCATATCTCCTCCATCAATATATTCCAAAGAAACAAATAATTTTTTATCCACCGTAAAAGCGTCCCAACATTTAATAACATTTTTGGAATCAATTTTCATTAAAAGTGATACTTCATTTTTGCATAAATTTACATATTTTTCTTCCAATTCTTCCATCTAGAAAAAAAACTTTTTTAGTAAAATATGCTTTTTTGAAGAAATCAAAAAAACTTACATTAACTCTTTTTAATGCAACTTTTCGACAAGTTGGAGAATGATGAGCCAAAGATACTTTTGAAAAAGCTCCTACCCCAAGTTCCTTTAAAACTTGATATTCTTTAAGTTTTAGTGAATCATTCCGTTTCGCTCGGGTTGGATATGAATGGAAATGATAAAGGGTTGCCATCGTTAAAAAAAGGCGTTGCAATAAAATAATTTGAAGAAAGTCAATTTGATTACCAATAATAAAAAAAGTGAATAATGATAACTGAAATTTATAAACGAAGAGAGAGAAAAAAAGTTTCATGGCTTTTTGCATGCAGCCAGAAAAAAATGCCCTCCGATGATTTTTCATACCTTTGTTTTGGGTGACCTCTTTGCAGAAATAAAAAAGAAAGAATAGATGGAATAAGGGAAAGACAAAAAGGGCGGTTTTCAAAAACATTTTTTCAATTATGAAATTATCAAAATGGCAGCCAAGTGACATATTTTTTGTTTGTTTGTTAAGAAACACTCTGTTTTCTTGTTTAATTTTTTGCACTGCTAAAAAAGTAACCAAGCTTGAAGAAAAATACTCTTTTTTGCTTCTTCGTTTATTTTTTTTTTGATTTCTTTGCTTCATAAAGCAATGTTGCAAACTAAAAAATACAACAATAAATAAATTTTTAGAATGAAATCAAAACCGAGGAAGAGTCAATTCATTTATTTTATATTATAAAATTTACTGTATTTTATTTTAAAATAAATGACACCAAAAAATATCTGTTCCAAAATACAAAAAAAAGATAAAAAGGAGAGATGATTTGTGTAAAAATCATTAATACATTTCCATGCCCAAACTTTTCCAAAAAATGGGAAGATTTCAGAATAAAAGAAATTTTGACATTTGAATCAAGTTTTTTTGGCTGACATTTTATGATTTTTACCATTTTGTTTAGTTACATTTTTAACTTCATTTCTTAGCGACCTAATTATGTTTGTTCTAAAACATTTTTTAACAAAATTTATTTATTGGCATTCATTTCCTTTTTCATCAGTTTTGTTTTTTTTCTCTTTCATACAAAGTTTTAAAATTAAAAAAAGTGTGTGTGGCTGAATTAAAATTAAATTTAAAAAAAGAACAGAGGGTTTATTTATTTATGATTGGTTGGTTGGGTGCATCATCATCATCAACTTTTACCAAGCATAACAATCACCAGGGCATGATTGTAAATGAGTTTCGAATTTACCTATAAAAAATTTTTTTCTTTAGTTTTAAAATTTTTTTAATTTTTATTTTTACCTTCAATGGTATCCATTAAAACGGTATAAGTTGTGAGTTTATTGAGATTTGTTCGAGAACTCAAAACATTATAAATTCCTTGAAAATTAACATTGCTTCGACCAAGTTTACGCATGCATGCATTTCCAGGGGTTCGACGATCATCAATGAAAAGTACTTCAGTATTTGGATCATAATTTGTTTCAAGTATATACCATCCATATGGATCATCCATATTCATTTTAACTGATTGACTTTCAACTGTTCCATTTAGAGTTCGAGAAATGATAGCTCCTTCATATGGATTTACACCGCTCACAATGTAATAAACTGGGGATAACATGGGAGTGTTTGCAAGATGATCATAAGCTTCAGCATAACCTAGAAGAAAATAAATTTTTAATTGCTATTTTTATTAGCCATGAAAATATAAAAGTTGTGTTTTGAAAAGAAAATAATTTTTGTAATTTGTTTGAGAGTACACTTTTTTGAAGAAACTTTTTTGTTAATCAAACTTTTTGAAAAAGCTTACTATTTTTTTGTTCGAGGGTTTCGCGGGTCAACCAAGTCATCCATTTGCTATTTGGTTCAAGTCCAATCATCCAACGGATAATTCCAACATATCCTCCAATGGCATCAAATCGGTCATTAGCGGTGACGGAGAAAGCACCCTTTTTCATTCCATTATAAATTCCAACAAATCCAGCAAAGTTATTTGAAACAAAAAGAACTTTTCCATCTTTAATCCAATTAATATTAACAACCATTTTTCTCAAATGTTCACTAATTGCCCAATTGTGTGTGGTTGCATTCCATCCAAGGAAAAGGCCAAAATCAAGATTTCGAGCATGCATAATATGACCATTGTCATCTTGAGCGATGATGGAAGTGCAAACGGTGAAAATTTCATAAAAGATGTTATACAAAACTATTTCACCAATGGGAATTCCACTGGCATCAGCAATACCCTAAGTAGGAGAAAAAATTAAGAAAAATGTTTTAGAATTTATCATTTTCATGTTTTTTTTTAAAATTATTTTAAAAGCATCCTTACTCGAATTTCATCTCGATATGGTGAAGCTGAAATGGAATTTTTTTTATAAATTTCATTTTATTTATAAAAATTTTTTTTACCTAAATGTTCTGCCATTCCACCAAAGAAATCATCAACGATGGTTGTAGCATCAGGAATGAAACCAGTGAGTAAAGATTTAATGGAATCAAGAAGTTCACGAATATTCTCTTTATAAATGCTTGAAATTTCTTGAAATCTTGTATATGGATCCGCATCTAAATTAACATTAAACCATGGAACTTGATATTGATTTTCAGGTTTATAAAGATTTGTTCCATCATCTATGATGCAATGATCTGCAAACTTTTCAGGTAGTGGAACATATACACCTGCTACAGTAGCAGCAAGGAGAAGAACTCCAAGAAAATTGGAAGTTCTCATTCTCTTCCTCCGTTTAACAACCCTCTGAGGAAAATGGAAAATGGAAGAAAGAAAAAATAATGAGAAATGGAAATTTTTTTAAGCCTTTTTTACCTTTGATAACTTAAAGCTTTTCTTCGTCCTAATTCTTTCTTCAAAGCTTATCTTTTTGTTGCTGCTTGCTTTGCTTTGCGCTTTCATTGTTTCGGGTTCTTTCTTTTTTTTTGCATTGAAAGAAATAAATTTTTTATTGTTATCAGAAAAGGGATTAAAGAAATGGATGGAACAACCATCATCCGTACGTACTTATAAGAAGGGATTGAAATATGAGGAACCGCGTGTGTTTTTTATTTTGTTTTCTACTTTGATTGCGGACTTTGATTAAAAATATTATTAAGAAAATACAACTTAAAAAAGAAAAAATGGTTAACTCCAAAAAACGAAGAAAGATGTATGATGTACCTCAAACATACATACCTTTTAATCCTTTTGTGCCTAAAATGTTACAACAATGTTTCGGGAAAAGAGAGTAAATATAAGACACACAAATAGATGATTATGTTGCTGCACCAATCATTAAAGGTTGTATTGTAGCTAAATGTAACAAGATCATGTTTTAATTTTTTAAAGCAAAGTTTTTTTCAAAAGGATTGTTGAAACGAATTTTCATGTTTGTTTGTACATTTATTTTTTAAACAGTCGAAAATGGATGGATGTGGCTTTGACAGGCCAAGCTTTTTTCCTTTCAATTTTTGGGAACTATTAATTTATAAACGTTAGAGTGTACCATGAGTACATATTGGTTAATTTATTATTAATTTTTGCTAAATTTTATCTGCATTATTTCTTTGAAACGCTTGAATTTAGTTTCTACTTGAACTTATGCTTTTTGAGTCATGATAATTCTTTCCTTTTTTTCGCTCACATATTTTGTGGATTTACAAAAACTTGGGAAGGCTTTAGAATTTTTTGTTTTATTGAATCATTAAATAAGTATAAAAATCACAAAAATAATGAAGACAACGACAAATTGTTTTTTAATGAGAGTCTTTGCCGCATTTAAGGATGGCTGCTTCATAAGGCTTGCAATCCATATATTTGAGGCCAGGAACAAGGGGCTTGGTTCCATCACAAATATCAAGGCAAAAGGCGAGAGAGCTGTCAGCTCCAACTCCGCCATCTTTACAACATTGGGTGTTGTCTTTCAAATTTTCAAGGCATTGATAGAATGGAGGTCCATCTTTATCAAGACTGCAGGTACCATCTTGGAAGGCTGCAAGAACCTAAAAAATTTGTGGGTTATTTATGTTTTTTTGAGGCTAGGAAGACTCAAAAAAAAACTTACATCATCGGATGAAAACCCGTAACCACACCATTTGCTACATCCATCGGAAACGCCTTTATCCTTGCAACATTGAGCAAAATCCGCATCAGGATCAGCAAAGGCTGCGGCAACGAGAGCAACAACAACGAGGAGAGACAAAACAGCTTTCATTTTCGTTTCTTGGTAAATAAAAGTTTGAAAAGAAAAAACACTAAAGTGATGCTTTTAGGGAAAAACCAAATCACTTTTATATTAAACCAAATTCAATCAATGATTAACATTTTCTTTGAATATAAAAAGAAAAAATCGGGCAAAAAGAAAATAATAATAAAGCCACTAATAGCTAAAAAGCTTTTTCTTCACAAAAAAATCTGATCAATAGATCAAAATAAAATTTTGTTTTAAAAAACACTTTATTTTTCTTTAAAATTTTGATTTCAAAAGGCAAAGAAGAAGCCACGTTGTTGTATAGTTTATTGCGACATTGCTAGTTTCATGCACTTTTACTAAATCAAAAAAAATATGAAGAAAAATACTATTCTAAAAGATGAAAATTTACTTTCTTTAAAAACTGAAAAATTCGCCAAATAAAAATTTGATTTAATTTGAAATATGCCAAATCCAAGCTGAAAATAATCTTAATCATGTAATATCAAAAAATTATGATAATTTTTTTACAGTCAAAAATCTCACATTTTTCTTTCTTTATGACTTTGAAAGAAAAAATGCTTTTTGACATTTTTAAAAAAAATATTTTGCAAGCAACCATTATAGTCAAAATTTCTTTTTTTACTTTTAGTTTATTCTCATTCTTTTGTTTTCTTTTTTCAAACTCATAAAATTGGAAGCAGTCATTTTTCATAAAGCTTAAGGGCCTTTTTTAATCAAACAATAAAACAATTCTTTCTTTTTTTATTATTTAAAAAAAAATTATGGCCGGTTTTCTTTTGTCAACCACCCAAAATCGATTCATGTCGACAGCCAGCCATCAGTCACAGCTCGTGTATGTAGGTAATTAGTTAATTAATTACAACTTTCTGATTACTATTGTAACTTTTCTTACTCTTTTTTATATCATCAAAACAATGAATTCGCCATATTTGTTGGTTGTGTGATAAACTATTTTTTAAAATTTTTGTTTTTATTCTAAAAATTTTTTAATCAAAAACAAGTGACGTTGAATTTTTATTTACACAAATGTACAATTTTTTGTTTATGTATTTTAAAGAGGAAGTGATAATTTAAAACTTAAAAAATTTAATAAAAATAAAAGAATGGGTTATCAAAATTTTTCAAGTTGATGATGACATGGAATAGCTTGATATTTTCCAAGCTCATGAGATCTCGTCGTTGGAGAAGAGGAGGATGCACCACCAAATGCAGCAGTTTTGATTTTATTAAAAAAGTATATTACATTTTCTTTATAAGAATCATTTGAGGTTATTGAAACTTGATCCATTGACACACTGTCATTATTTTCTTCACTAAAAAAAGGGTTCAATTGATTTTGGTGTCTCAACATTTTTTTATCCTTCCTTAAACCACTATTTTTTTGAGATTATTTTACGCGCGACTAATCAATTTTGATGATCAGATTTTCTGAAAATCCATTTCCGCTCATTTTATTTTTGAACATTGGGCGCCAAATGTTTTATTGCGTCACAATAAAAAAAAATAGGGATCAAACGTGGATGGATAAAGAAAAAAGAAAGAAAGATGCATTCACGCAAAAGCTCATTTGTTTGAATGAAAAAGAAAAAAACTTGAATTATAACTATTTTGGAACTTTTGGTAAATCAAAATAAAAAGAAGAGTAAAAAATGAATAAAATATATATTTGCTCAAGCAAAACTAAAAGTGTGCGTGGAAAGGAATTAATAAATACTTCCGCCAAATTTTGCTTAAAGCTGCAAAGAAATGAAAAAAAATTTACGTACATAACATTTTCTGAATTTTCATTTGTCGAAACATTTTCTTCTTCATTATCATTATTCTCAAAATTTTCGCCACTTACAGTAGCTTCATAATTAACCCAATTTTGTTGATGGGTCCAAACATCATAACATTCAAAAATACCTAGGGATTCAGTTGAAAAAGCCATTTTGCAAGAAAAATTAAATAAATAATGAACTTTTTAGCGAACAGGATTTGTTACTAAAATACGAAAAAAAATAAAATAAGGCGGCTGACTTTTCTGATTTTTTTGTTCCTCTAAAATTAGTTGTTACCACCGGAAAAGGAAATTATTTAATCACCTCCCACTTTTTTTGTTGTTATTCTTCTTCCTTCGTTAATTGTTTGAAGAATAAATTTAACCGCGAGGGAGAGAAAAAATAAAATAAAACATTTAAGTCAACAGAGAAGATGATTAAAAAAAATGATGGATCACCGGAAAAGAAAAAACTTGTGTTTTATCTTTGAACTTACGAGTATCTTCATTAAAGTAATGATCAATCAAAATTTTACCGACAGTTTTTTTAGGTTTTTCTCATTCTTTTTAGACGTTTCAAATTGAAAAAAAGAGAGAATTTAAAAATACATTCCATTCATCAATTTTAATCAAGTGATAACAAAAATACTTTTTTTTGTAATTTTAGGTAAGATACAGAAGAATATTTTTTTAATAACTTTATATCAAGTTCAGTTAAATTATGGTCAGTCACTTTGTGCTAATCAAAAGCATTTTAACTAATTTTTTGTATGAATAAACTTGAAGCATATATTACGTTGAAATTGTGGCTAAAAATAAACAATGCTTCTTTTTTTAATTGTAGCCAACGTAGCAACCACGTATTTTAATTAGTAAAAAACCAAAATACTCTCTCGTCGGATTCTCTATGTGTAATAAAACAATGCCTTTCTATATTGATTTGGAAAAGTTTAAAAAATCTGTGAAAACGAAAAAAGAAGCAAATTGAAATGAGGACAAAAGGGCAGCACAATTACTAATATTTCCAAAAAAAAGTTCTATTGGTTTTTAGGATCCAAGGTGATGATTTTCATTAAATCGGAAACAAAAGGATTTTCTTTCATCAATAACTTCTTTTTTTACATAAAATTACTGTATACCACATATAAGTTGCTTTTATCATGTTGGAAAGTTTCTCTTCCAACTATGGACTTTTTTCATCTTTGAAACTGGAGTATTTATAAATATCAAATTTGCTTTCATCTAAAAAAGTAATCACATTGACTTTTTTTAGTTTAAAACTTTTTTATCTCCTCAAGACATTAGTGCTTATTCGATTCTAATTAGAAATACTAAATAAAAAATATAAATCGTTGTGATTAATTTTTCTTTCTTTTTTTTGAGCTTTGGCTGCACATACATATAATTCCGCAACATTGCACAACAAAAACATTCGATGTTTTTGCTTTTTGTCATCAAAACAAGCAAGCAAGAGCAGAGTAGCGCGCAAATGGGAAAGTGCATTATCATTTTTTGTTTTGTTTTATTTCTCATTGTTTCTTCTTTCTTTTTTTGTCTCTTATCATATTTTTATTTATTCTGCTTTGAACTCTACGAAAAATCGGTGCATATTTAATAGGCTTCCTTTTTAATACAGTGCTCTTTGCTTACATTAAAAAAATTGATACAACACTTCATCGTCGGTGCATTTATGCAAATCATCAGAGTCATTTAATTTTTTTATTAACCTATTGATTTATTTTTTTGTGATTGTTTCAAAAAAAATTTTCATCCGATTGAACTTTTTATTTTTTTTTCCTAAAAAATTTGGAAAAAGAAAGAAAAAATGTTTGAAAAATCTAATGCTCGAATTTTATGGAATTCCACTCGATATGCTATACTTTCGGCTACATTATTTGCATTAACCTTTGCTTTTGCAAATTCATTGATTTTTACTTTCACTGTTATTTGTATGAATAAAGAAATACCATTTATAAATGAAAATGGAACAAAAGAAATTATTATCGTGGATATGTTTTCTCAAAATGGTATGCCTAAATCAAAAATTTAGGGAAAGTTAATTTTAGTCTTTTTCCTTTTAGAGAAAGGACTTTTGTATTCTGCGATTGCTATGGGAGCAATATTTGGTTCAGCTATAATTGTGACACTTGTTAGTAAATTTGGAGCTAGGTTTGTTTTATAAAATTATTAGCATTTATGCGTTTGATGATTTCATAAAAAATATCTTTTGAGAATTAAAAAATTATGAAAATTAAAGCATTAATTTTAGAGGCACTTTTACTTGTTATGGAATAATATCGGCAGTTGGTACTTTGCTATCCCCAATAACAGCCAATCATGGTTTTACTGCGTTCTTTATTATCAGAATTTTCCAAGTAAATTTTTTGCTTACTCCGTAAAAACTTTCTTTATCCAATTTTTTTAGGGCTTTGGCACTGCCGTGACTTTTGCCTCTGTTGGATATGTTTCCTCTGCATGGTTTCCATTGGAATCCAGCGGGCTTTTTCTTTCCCTTTTAACAACTTATGTTCAAGTTAGTTTTCACACTGCCTTACTTTACTTATTATTTAATTTGAATATTAATTGCTTAATTTTTAAGTTTGCCCCATTATTCACTATGCCGACATCAGCTTTATATTGTGTTTCATCTTCTGGATGGCCCGGAGTTTATTATCTTCATGGGATTTTAACCATTATTTGTTTTGCGCTATTTTATTTTGTATATCGCGATTCTCCACGAAATCATCGGTAAGCATCAACAATACCATTTTAAAAGTGACTAAGAGACTAATTACGAAAATTTAAATTTTTCAAACATAAAAATAAAAGTTTTTAGAAAAACTGTTTCTATTTTTCAGTTTTGTCAGCGAGAGCGAACTTTCACAAATTGAAAAATCCAAATCCATTTCAACTTTTAATTCATCAAAAATTAAAATCCCATATTTTCAAATGATTTGCGATAAAGTTATTATTGGAATTTTATTAGTTTGTTTTGGAAATTTTCTTGGTTATCAAGTTTTTCAACAATTTGCTCCAGGTACAATTTTTTTTTGCTAAATATTTTATTTTTTCATTTAAAAAATGGATGCTTGAAACTAATATTTTTGCATTTCAGTTTATTTAAATAAAGTTATTGGATTGAGTGTTGAATCAACTGGAATTTCTTCTGCATTACCATATATAATAACAATTGGATTAAAATTTTTTACTGGACCGTTGAGTGATAAAATGTTTAAATCTCAATTGAGAAGTGTACAATTTTTTACTGTTTTTCCACATGTAAGTCTGCCTCTTTTTACTTAAAAATTAATTTTGGCCTTTCTTTTTTCGATGTGACAAATTTTTCATTTTTTCTAAATTTGATTTTTTTTAAATGCTTTTTTCAGTTAATTATGGTTGCATGTTTAATAATTATGGCGAAAGTTTCTCAATCGTTAGTGGTTCAAACTTCATACACAATTTATATGTTAGCTGGTTCATTTGATTCCATAGGTTTTTATAAAGCCACTCAATTTGTTGCTGGTCCATTCGCGTCAATAATAATGACATGGTTTTCGCTATTAAATTCAGTTTTAATCCTTATTTTACCTCTCGTTGTTACAACCACAGCAAATAATAATCAATTGAGTGAATGGTCAATAATATTTTATGTTGTTTCCGGAATTATTTTAATTACAACTATTATTTATATAATTACATCGGATATTAAACCAAGGCCATGGGCAATTGTGTCGTAAATATAATATTTATTTCATTTAAAAAAAAATTGCTACAAAAAAGGTTAATAAAAATTTTGAAGAAAAAAAATTCGAATAAATAAATAATTTTATTTCTTTAAAAAATAAATCACAAATAGAAAGACAGTTTTTTAAATACCAATTTTAAAGGCATGGAAATATTAAGCTGCAGAAACGGTTGTTGTTGTTCGTGGTGCCCCAAATGGAGGTGATCCAGAAAATCCATGATGGCCATGTCCATGATGAGGCGCTCCACTTGGTGGTGGTCCAGAAAAATGATGTAATTTGCCTTCATGAGATTCGCCAGATTCATTCGATTCTTCCGAACTGTGTTTATGATGTCCAAGAGTTGGTGGCGTTCCTGATGGAGGAGGCCCAGATGGACGGATTCCTTGTGGAGGCGTTCCACTTGGCGGTGGACCACTAACTCCTTCAGCTTCAGCTACAATTGCTGCTTCACGTTTTTGAATTTTTTCTGTTGGTGGTGGACCACTTGGTGGAGCTCCAGATGGTGGAATTCCAGTTGGCGGTGGACCAGATGTTGGAGCATCCGATGGTGGAGGTCCACTTGGTGGAGCACCTGATGGCGGGATGCCTGTTGGTAGAGGGCTATGTGGAGGAAGACCCGATGGTGGCGGACCAGAAAAGCCTTTGGGTGGACCATTTGGTGGTGGTGGACCCGAAACTCCTTCATGCAAACTAAAAGCCGTAGCTGCTCCAATAATTAAAAAGATACAAACAAAATGCATTTTTAACGAATATATTTACTATAGAATTGATGAAAATAAATAAAATTCCATCATTTTTATATAAACTTGAAAGAGACATAAAAAAGTTTGTTATTGATCCCTGTAAAAAAAATTGAGAGCTGGATAATCCTCATTCCACTGATTTTAATCTTTCCATAATGATTTGAACTTTGTTTAAACTAAATGAACAAGATTATTCACATTTTATCCGCCACCATTACCTTTTCAATAATTGAGCAAATTTTAGTTTTTGTTTTGTTTTGACAAGGATTAAATGGCGACGACGACAACGATAGCGACAATTATGTTCAAATTCATTTTTTATTCAGGTTGTTAAAAAAAGGATTCCCACACACATTTGTTTTTTTTAACTTACCAAGCTTACATAATTTCATTTATTTATGTAGCGTTTTTGGTAAAAGAAAACCCGATCGATGACTATGTATAAAAAAACGAAAATCCTCAAAAAAATGTTAGGGAAAAAATTTCTAAAGTTCGTTGATTGTTAAAAACTTCTATCATATTTTTAAACAAAAAGTTGCATAAACTTTATTTTAATATTTTAAAACCCATTTTTAAATAAAATTTTACTTAAACTCTTCTATGTTATTGAAATTCTGACATTTTATTAATTTATTTTTTATTAAATCTAAGAAAAAAAAACACAAACAAATAAATAAAAATAAAACGCGTATAATTTTGGAAAGGGATAAAACTTGATTTATAGAGAGATTATTATCTCATAAAAAAGCATTGTTATTAAAATTAAATATAATTAATAATTATCAATGGCAAGAAAAAATGAAGCATAAAGAAAAAATATTTGAAAGGAGGGAAATGTTTGGTGGGTGAATTTGAGCTTAAAACTCATATTTTAAAATGGAATAATTTAAAGAAACTTTTAGTATAAAATAAATAAAGCGCATACAAGATTTCACAAAAAATGCCATTTACCAATAAGTTTTGAGCAACAAAAAAGGAATGTAAAAAAAAATTTGAAAGATAGAAATTTTTTAATGTAAATTATTGCTATAAAATAAAACAAATTTTTTTGGAATGTTTGTTTTTAAAAAATTAAATTTTTTGAATGAAAGAAAGAAAATTAAATAAAAATATGTTGGAGGTGATTTTTAGTTTGAAAAATAGATTAATTAAAAAGTTTTTGTCTATCCATTTTTGTTGAAAGACACTTTTTTGTTGGGATTTTTTACTTCATAATTTTTTTTATGGGGAAAGTTTTTTAGCTGCATTACGAGCAGCAATTCTTTTAAGAATGAAAGTTAAAACCACAGTGGATTGAATGACGATGAGAGCAAAGAGAGTTCCCATAACTGAAAGAAGGATCCATTTGTTTAAACACATTTCCCCAACATCGGCGGTGGATGTTCGTTCAACGGTTACAGGACCATCCAAAGCCATATCAAATTGTTCATGACGGGACATGGCCACAACGCGAGCCGAAGGTTCACTAAGTTGTTGAAGAGGATCAACAATCACGAGAGATGTGGTGGCTTGAGCAAATCTTGGAACTTTGTAACGTTTTGTTTCAACTAAAAATTTTTAAAGTATTATAATTCGTTTGAGAATTTAATAAATTCTTACATTCAGTAACATTATCATCGACGGATCGCTTTTTACGTCCCCAACTTTTTTGTGATCCATCTTTCAAATTGCATTCCACCGATTGGCAATCACCTTTACAAATTTCCAAATGACACGTAATTCTTACGGTTGATGAACTATCAAATCGGAAAGCTTGCATGTGAGCAATTTTAACTGCGCTTGATTGTTGTTGAATTGGGCCAGGAATGAGTTTTTGAGAAACAGCGGGAGTTGGGCAACTAAAAAAATTAAAAAAATTTTGTTGAAAAACATTTTGTTTATTATTTTTTTCTTACCCTCCTTCAATAAGTTGAAGCCGTTCATCTCCACGACGTTCAGCGGATCCAGCTTCAGCGAAACAATCTTTCACGAAGAAATCCAATTCTTCATCCATCGCCATTATTTCCCATTTAAGTTCAAGGATATCTCCCAATTTAGCTTGAAGAACTGAACCTCCAGCTCCATCGGCGGCATTCATTTGCATTAAAACGGGATTACCGAGTTCAATTTTGCCTCGAGGTTGAATGAGAGCTGGTTCAGGGCCAGTAACGGAAAGATTAGCGGCAGCAGTAATTTTGCCACCAAGCATACTGGAATAATCACATGAAACTTCATACAATTGATCCATGGAAGTGACAAGGCCAGGAATGCCAAGGTTATTAGTTTGAACAACAACCGTGGTTTTATATTGTCCATTATCCTACAAAACAAACAAAAAGTTATTGTTTTCATTCCTTAAATTTTTTTAAATATATTTACCATATCAATAAGGCCACATTCTCGTTGAGCTTCACGTCGGCGGCGAACTTCATTGGTGGAAAGATTATCATGTTCTTTAGTGCCTTCTTCTCCTCCTCCTTCTTTAGCTTGGATTTCAAGTTTAGCATGTTTGCTATTTTCACCTGTTTCAGCTCCATTAAGAACGATGGGTTTCATTCCAAAATTGGATGGTAAGCCCAAAACCAAAGTAGCACTATCGCTATTTTCAACTTCAACTCGGCATGTATCATAACGATTTTTAACAAAAATAACACCCGTAAAAGGTTCAGCATTTTTAATTTGAACTTTAATTCCTTCATAATTGCATACAGTTTGAATGGCTTCATTTGAAATTAGAATGGGTTTAGGTGGTGGACCTCCTGAATTGGAAACGCTGAGACTTGCATCGGTTTTTCCACTAGCAGCTGAAGATGAAGAAGCTGCTGATGATGATGAGGAGGATGCTGCTGTACCAGACGATGCTGATGAGGATGAGGATGGTTTACGGAATACTGGTTCTTTGGGTTTAATGTTTGGTTTCACCGTGGATGATGAAGCCAAAATATCTGTTCTTGAATCTTTAGTTTCTTTAACCGATGTTGAAGATGATGAAGATGAAGAATTTTTGGAAGATGATGATGAAGCAGATGAGGAGGATTTATGTCCAACATCAACTTTCTTTTCAACAACTTTAACTTCGGGTACATTAACAGAAGCTGAAGCACCATTATCAGGTTCTTTAACTTGACATAAATTTTTATAAAAATCTATATGTTCATCCTTTTCAACAGCAGCATGATCAATTTGTTCATAAATTCCACAATTTCCATTTCGACGATTATAATTTACTCCTTCACATCGATCAGCTTGAGAACAAAGTTCCAAACATTTGCTTAAAGAAGTGATGGGGAAATCTTTAGTGACGAGTCCAGTTTGTTTAGTGTAAAGATATCGAGAGAAATAAGCAGCGTTGTCATCCTTATTTAAGGTTGGACATTTGGATGGTTTTGACAAACAATGAAGGTCATAAAGATCGGTGCCTTTTTGAACCGTGGGTCTCAAAGTAGTTTTACCATCGAGATAGAGCAAATTACATATTTAGCTTCTTTATCAAAATTAAATGATCGACATTTTTCTGGAGCGTTAGAAGCACATTTAGTTAAACATTCTCCAGGTGTTTTACCAGCTGTTTCAATAACATGCAAAGATCCATCACCTTCGGGAAGAACGGAATTCAAAGTTTTTATGGAAGCCAAAGATTTTCCATTGGGGCATGTTTCAGCTTCCAAATGGCAAGTGATATCAAAATAATCTACTTGGAATTCTTCTCCTTCAGGAATGAACAAATCAGGTTTAGAATGGCGAGTTTCAGCATTGAGAATGCATTCTTGTTCATTGTAATAATACATCACAGATTTGCATACAAAGTTTTCACCTGTCTCTGGTGGGGGATTGGTGCATTGATCCAAGCACATAGTTACAGAAGGAACATTTTCCATTACAAATGCAGCAAAACCAACAAGAATCATTTGAGGAACTCGAGTGAAAGATGGGATATTTCGGCATGTTCGAGGAGCTAAAAAAATAGGAATTCATTTAACTTTTTTTTAATTTCTCAAAGAAAAGTTAGATAAAACTTTTGTTCAGAAAATTAAAAAAAATTTCTTACATGCAAAGCATTTCTTTTCAAAATATGTAAATCCTCGAGCTTCTGTAAGGTTTCCACGTCCAAGAGGAGCTGAACGTTCATCAGAAAGAATGCACGTTCGAGTTTCATTATTATACATGAATGATTTGCAATTAAAATCATTAACCGTGGTGGTTAAACGTTGAGTGCAAAGTTCTTCGCAAGCTTCTAAATCAATATCAACATATTCTTTATCTAATTCATCAGTCAATTGTCTGCCTTCAACAGCAATATATTGAGTGATATAAGGTGCATAACATTGGGCTAAAAAAATATGCAAATTTGGAAAAATTTGTTTTCCCACAAGAAAACTTACATCCAGCGCAATTATTATCCATATAAATTACAGTATCTTCATGTTCATCAACAAAAAGATCAGGCCGATCCAAGCGATCTTCAGTATTTAAAATGCATTCCTCATCAACGGGATAATACATAATGGATTCGCATTCAAATCCAAAGGTATCAAATGCATTCAAACAAGCGCTAAGACAAACTTGAAGATTTTGTGCTGGAACGACTTCGCGAGCAAAACCAACAAGAATTTTTTGTTCATGCACATCAAAATGGAATGGAGATTCGCAAACTCGTTGACTCTAAAGAAATTTTACTATTCGATTTTAAAAAATTTGTAAAAATGAAAGAGTTTTCTAAGAAAGAGAGTTCTTTAAATTTTGTTATTATTATTTTATTTATATTTCTAAATAAAAAAACTCATGAACTCACTTTAACGCATGATTTAGTAACCAATGGAGCTCCAGCTACACCCGATACAAAAGTTTCTTTTGATTCACCGAGAACGTTGCATTGTCCAGCAGAGTATTCAACTCCAACACATTCCTGTAAATCCCGCAAAATAATAGCGTCAAAATTTCGGAGTTCTTTACACTCCGAATTTAAATTATTTATTCCAAAAACTTTGGATAATAAATTATAAGTAATACGTACATTTTTATTAGAACAATATTCCGAGCAGTCAAGAAAATTATTTACTGGTAATGAACGAAGTTGAACAGCTTTAGTGACATTATGATGAAGTAAAAATACGGGAGTAGATTCACCTTCACATTTTGATACTGTGGCTAAAAAAAGATTTAATATTGTAAAAAATGGTAAACTATTTATTATTTGAGTTTTGTTTAGATGTTTATGGTAGCTATTTTCGAAATCCAACTTCGTATTTTGCTTTTAAATATTTTTTGCGAATACTTCTCTAAGTTTTTTTGCTCAAATATTTTTCCAAATAACAAAATAACATAAAAGATTCCTTTATTTTTTTTTAATCCGTTAAATGACATTCATTTATTTTGTATTTTTATTTTTCCGATGTCTCCCTCCTTTTACAGGTAAAAGGACTATCCGCTGCTGGCTGGATGGTGGCAGAGTATTTTGACTTTGTGACTAAATTGTTTGGCTGATTGATGAATGTTATTTCCTTGTCTTATTCCTTTTTTGCTTTGCTTTGCATCATGAAAGGGTTACTACTACTACTTACACTCATCGGCACCGCACCGCTACCAACAACCATCATAAGAAGAAGAAAAAATAAATTAGGTGAAGGTCAAATTCCTTTTCCTTCTTCACATTTATTTATATTTTTTTATTTTTACAGCAAGCAAAAAAGTTTTTTCTTCTCCTTCCGGATATATGTATGTAATTCGTCGCCGTTGGAAAGATGAATAAAACGAAAATTATTTGTAAGTCGATTAAGGTGAAGGAAGAAGGAAATCTCGCGCAATTGTTTTTGAATTCAATCACCACCGACGATTTTTTTTTATGCATTTAGAAAAGCAATTTTTTAAAGTTCAAAAAAATATTAAATGGTATTTTTCATTTTAATAATAATAAATAATGAAAATGGGTAAAGCGGTCGGCCGACAGTTCATCAAGTGAAATCAAGGTTGTTTTAGTTAGAAACTTAGTTTTTGTTTTGTTTTTTTAGCAAAACGCTTTTGGGTAGCAAAAGAAAAAATATTTGATGGCAACAAAAAAATGCAAGGAATGAAGAATGAGTTTTTTTTCCCCAATTCAAAAGCAAAAATATAATTTCCTATAAACTAGGCAATTTCATAATAAAGGGAAAAACTATTTTGCTGCAAACATGGAAGTTGGTCGGTGGAAAGATAAAAAAATAAAAGAAATCAAGAAAAATTGTGAAAATCGACTTCCAACATATTTTCATAAAAAGCAACAAAAACTAAACTCAGCAGAAAATAGCTAAATTTTTTTTTGAAATAATTTTTGTATTAAAAATTTAAATAAACTTTAAAAAAAAACTTACGTATGGATTGAGCCGTTATAAGCGGTATTAAAAATGCTGCTAAAAGTAGAATAGGCCCCATAATGATCCGGTAATTTATGGAGTGGCCGGCTGCAAAAAATAATAAATATTTAGGTTTTTCTTTTTCTTTCGTTGACTTCAAACTGCTCGGAATATTATTATTAAACAGTAAAAAAAAGAAAAAAGAGAAAACAAAATCGCACTTTTTTCTTGGTCGCAAAGTTTTTTAGGGAATTTTATCTCTTTTTCTCTATCTCCACCCTTTCGAAAAAAATAAAGAGGATAAATGTCAAAAGAAAAAAAAGAGAGATTTACAAGGCCAAAAAAGGGAAAATGGATATCAAAGAAAAATAAGATAAAGATTTATTATAGGGAAAATGTCCATCTCGATACAAAATTATTTTAATGAGAAAATGACAGTAGCAAGATAAATGCGTATGAATGTTACTATCACCACCAAAAGAAAATAATTTTTCTTAAGTGATTATTTTTAAAAAAAAATTAAAAACTAAATTCTATTTTCCCGAAACTTTTTTTCTAAGTCCCAATTTTCATTAAGTTTTTTTAATGAAATCAAAAAAAAATATCATTAAGAAAGGCGGTCTCGAATAAAAAGAAAGTAAAGAAAGCATCTCATCCGCTCTCAATCCAATTCAATCCTTATGCATGGAGAAGAACCGTTACGAGCAAATACATACACATACGTTTACGTCGTTAATGATGGAGGAGCGAGCAGCAGCATCGCCTTCTTCTTCTTTATTTTTTTTTTGTTTGACCCGAAATAATTCCAAGGTCATTTTTTTATTTTTTATTTTATTTGGAAATATCGGCGGCAGTGACAAGAAAAAAAGTAAGAAAATCTCGAGAATGAAAAAGAGAGATTCAGCTGTAGGTAAATAAATAAGCGCCATCAGCAGGCAGAAGTAAAAAGTTTAAAAAAAATGAGCACAAGTTTTTTTCTCCTGAGATATCAATTTTAGCGGATCAAATATATGTGATTGATGGTAAAAAATATTTAGGATTTTAGAAAAATTAAAAAATAATTTAAAAGCTTCTAAAAATAATTACAGTTTTATCAACAAAAAACCCAATTTAAAAAGTTAGATAGTCTCTTGGAATAAAAGTACGATAAAGCATATTTCCAAAGAAATTTTATATCTCGCTTAAAAAAATTCTTGCATTTTCTAATAATAATAAAAAAATTTTCAAGTACATAACGTTTTCTAATTTTACAATCTTCCAAAAAATTTTACTCTAAAAGTGTCTTTCATCAAATATCTTTAATATAAACTTTTTTTAAAATAATTAATGAATTAGCACAGATAAAAAAGATAAACAGTCAATCAGAAAATTAACAAAAAAAAAATTGTAATAATTAGACTAATTTACAAAAAAAAATACAAAATTTCCTGTTGCGTTTTTTTAAACTAAAATTTGGGTCAATCAAAAAGAAAAAAGAAAAAAAAGCAATGATAGCGGTTTTTGGTTCACAAGGTCAAAGACATAATTTTTTATAAGACAAAGTTTAAATTTAATGGGATTGATGATGGTGGCGGATGAAAGAAGAAACAAAAAAAAGACAGAGGACGTTGATATTTATGAAGTTATGGGATATCTTAAAAATTAACGAGAGAGAAAAGATAAAGAAAAAATGCGAACCTTGGTTGAGAAAAAAAAATGAATATGGCTCGCTCGTGAAATTTTCTGCTTCAAGCAAAAACTAAAGCCAAAGTGCAAGAAAACCCGCAAAAAAAAGTTTAAAGTAAAATATAAAAAATCACTGATTAAAATTTGTCACTAAAGCATACTGTAAATTAGTTAGATTTATTGCAAATCCAAAATCCTCGGAAAAAAAGAATAACATTGCGCGATTGAAAAAAAAATTTAAAAAAATTAAACCAAAAAATGAACTAATTTTTTTAAATTCAATAAATAATTTGAAAAGAAAAAAGTTCTTCTTTTCCTTTTTTTGAGTCAAAAACCTTTTGTAAATTTTTGATTTTTTCATTAAAAAACTTTTCGGTGTTGCAGCAACAGCACTTAACTCCGCCTGTGTTTTTCACCGAGCATCCATTTTTTCATTTCCATCCCATTTTGATAGCATACACCATTCGGCTGACTTTCTTAGCTTCATCTGCGGATGGAATAAACGATCGTTTATCTCTTGGACGATTATCAATAGGATGAATTTCATGTTGCGACGAAAAGATATCCAGGAAAGGTTCATAAGGATTGTATCCAATTTGTGGATAAGCATTGGTTGCAAGAGCTCGTAGTTTAGCCACTTGTTCAGCTGTTAAAGTCATCTCACCACCAGTTTGACGATCAAAAACTTTGCGCCTAAAAGATAACATTATAAAGACATGTAAAATAAGAAGTGATAAGGAGTAAGAAAAGATCAATGAAGAAAACACTAGCAAAATCAGAGCAGTCACTTCAAAGTTGTTCCACAAAATAAAGGATGATAGGACATACCAGTAATCGGGATCTTCCATTCTATCCAAGAAGTTATCAATTTCACCTTTCTTTGCTCCAGTTTTCATGATTCTTAGTCCATCAAGATCATAGCCAACATGTTCGTAATCATCGTACCATTCGATAGGCACGTTTCCAATGGTATTTCGAAGATCTTCTTCATCGCTGGAATTGTATTTGTCGTCATCCACAAGAGCTCCATTAGTTGTTGAAATACCATTTGAGACAGCTTTCACTTCCTTTTGAGCTTCCACTGGCAATACTTTAGCCTTTAATGAGGCTTTTCGTTTAGCCATAGTACTGCTAAAAAGATGAAAATGTTTCATAGATTAATGACTCAAAAAATGATATGTATTATGCGCAAAATAACGCTTGAATTCATTCACAACAAAATAAAACAGATTACATACACATTTATCATCAAAAATTAAAGTTAAAAGACACAAAACCGGTGCCACAAACAAAGATAAAACACAATAAATAAAGAATATTATTCAAAGATTAAAGAAGACAGATTATTTTCTTAATAATATTGATTGTTATGTTCAGCAGATTCCCAGTTACCAACGACAACTTGAGGCTTCTCCATAATAACACCATCTTTTTCAATCGTTGAAGCATCATATTCACCATCAGCAGTGCAATCACGATAAATTGAAAGTTCGACGCATTTGCCAAGAAGTTTCATGGCTTCTTCACGGCTCAATTGATACTTTTGAGCTCGAACATCGGTTTCCATATTTTGATGAAGTAACATAGCACCAATTCCAGTAGCAACATGTTTTGTAGCATATCCAACACCACGTGGAGTAACGACGCCAATAAAGGGTTCCAAGTTATCATATGTTGGTTCAGGTTGCATGCCTAAAAAAGTGCTTTGTAAGTACAAAATGAATGAAAGAAGTGAGAAAATAATACCTGCAACGATGATGGTGTTCAAGATTGGATTCATTTCAGTTCGACGATAGTACATAAGCGATGTCAGGAAAGCATGAAGACCTTTGGGTGTAAGTTTGGCACTAATATCATAGCATTTGAGGTCCAATTCCTTTCGTTCAATAACATTTTGAAGCCATTGGAAATCAGCATGATCACCACCAAAAGCAATAATAACATTTTCATTGACACGATATTGACGTCCAATGTGCTTGTAGCGAGCAGTTTTACCATAAGAACAAACACGATCAGTTGCAATTGCGACGCCACCTTTGTAAACGACAGCAAACATGGAAGTACCAGTACATGTTGGATCTCTAAAAATTGAAAAGAAAATATAAGCAAGAATGATAAAGAAGAAAGAAAACTTACAATGTATGTTGAATAGGATTATCCATTGCATCCATGATTGTTGAAGGATCAAGTTTCTGTAAATCAGCAAAATTGGTGATGAGAAAAAGTTTGGAAGATGTGAAAGAAAAAAATGGAAGACAAAAATTTTTGCTGAAAAAAAATGAAGAGAAGGAGAGGGAAAAAAGGATGACAATCAGTTTGCCAAAAGCTGTGGAAAAACATAAAACCGCGAAATTCAAAAATGTATGTAAAGATTGGATGAAGAAAAAAAAGATGATTAACTGATGCTGTTGCTGCTTCCATTGAGAAAATACATAGACAAGCAGCAGCAAGCATTTCCAATGACATTATCATCAAATGCAAAAACATGAAAACTTTTTAAGTGATTCATTCACCTCTCAATTTAACGAAATCAAACTAACAAAAATTCATTTAACACTAATAGATTTTCAACTCTTTTGTGAATGAAACTATCGAAAATATTAATCGAATAAAGAACAAATATCAAATTGCATTTTATCCTTTAAAGAGCAACAAACATCGAGCCTGCTGCAATCAACAAAAAAAGAGGATTATTGTATCACAAAAAAATTATGGCTAATTATCAATTTGTTGAAAGATTGGAAGTTTAAAAGGAAAATGCATTGCAGAGAAAGAGATAAACAAACAAGACACTTTATTAAACATTTACATATTTATAATAACAAAAAATCAACAAAAAATAAAATACACAAATAATAAATCAAGAAGAAACAGCAGTTTCAGCTTCTTTTTGAACATTTTGAGCAGCTAAATATGCTTCTCTGTAGGGTTTGAGCTTCTCAGCAACATATTTATGACCTAAAAAAACAACTTTTACTAAAGGTTAAAATAACAGAAATAAACTAACTAGGACAACTCAAGTAATCAACCATACAAATCAATCGACAGCACTTTCGACACGCTGAGTTATAACAGGAGACACCAGCGGGTTGAGAACATCGTTTACATGGTGGAAATGATCGTTTTGCATCACGAATTCTTTGAACATCAATCCTTCTTCGTTCCTTCTTGCGAATGTGCCTCTTGGAAAGTCCAGTAGCATCAGCTTCTTTTTGAATTTCTGTACGTCTTTGGATGCGATATTCAGTTTCAGATTGCTTTGTACAATCAATAATTGGTCGAACATAAGGCTTTGAAAACCAGTATGGCTGAAAAACGAACGTTCATAAAAAGCTACGGTATAAGGAGAAAACTAACCGTCGATACAATAAATTCTTTCAGTGTTTTAGTTGATGATGAAGCAATGAGATGAGCGAACATTTGTTTTGATTGATGGTAATCTTCTTCGGTTGTTGAAGTTCGTCTTTCAAGTTCGGTGATAATTCCATCAAAATCAGGAAAGGATGTGACGATGGACATTTTATTTCGAAGATCATCGTATTTGATTAGCCTAAAAAAGTAAGCTTTGAATGTGAACAACAAAATGGAGTAAACAAACAAACATACGAGTGATGACAAATTCTAAACACATGAGCTCGAACAGCAGAAATATTAGCTTCAAATTTCTTTGCATATTCCAAGTATTCTCTTGCAATTACATAGCAAGGTTCAAATGAATCATCGAAGAGGAATGGATTGAATAAAATCCCTTCAGCAGACATAACAGCATCAACCCCAGTTGCTTCTAAACATCGTTCGATATCTCCAGGAAGCTAAAAAATCACTTTAATTACATGTTGAGAGAAATAGTAAGCTTACTTGAATGTTTCCATTTGCGATTAAAGGAACCTGGAGAACTTTCTTGACAGCAGCGATATGTTCCCAATCAGCTATTCCAGTATTTGGTCCACGTTGATCTCGATTTCGACCATGTAAAGCAATCATCGAAGCTCCAGCATCTTCTAACATTTTAGCATAAGCGATGGTATCTTCAACAGTACTTTGAACTCGAATTTTGACGGATATTGGAAGTTTGCAATGAAGATAAACTTGATTCACCATTTCATAGATCAAGTCTCGTCTTTCCTAAAAGTGAACATCCATAGAGTAAAAAACAGAAACAAAGTTGAAATACAAACCTGTAAGTAAGCTCCATAATTTCCTTTCTTTGCAATCAATTGAGGACATCCAAGATTAAGATCCACACCACTACAATAACCTTCAACATATCGACATGCAGTTAAAAAAGTTGATGGATCATTTGCACAGAATTGAACAATAAATGGTTTTTCTTGTTCTCCATTCCAAGTTGAAAGTGATGTTTTGCGATAAGTTGAATCAGTGACGAACAAATGAGCATGGATCATAGGAGAATAGCAAAGATCAGCACCATGAGCTCTCATAAATTGACGAAATGCTAGTTCACTGAAAGAAAGAAAATAAAGTAAAAGAAGAATTTGTAATCAAAAAGAGAAAGCTTACCTTTGATCAACCATCGGTGCCACAACTTTCTTTATATTCCCAATTCTTTTCTTCCAATAACTTCTTTTAGCTTCTAATAAGTCATTATCACAAATGAAGGAAATATCTGGTTCATCAATATGCTTATCAACATGAATAATGTCAACAGGAGGTAGCAAAATTGAAGGAATTTCCATTTTTGAAAGTCGTCGAAGAAAGGAATGAAACAAAACAAAAAAATGAGTTTCAATCAAAGTTTTGAGCGAGAGAGTATTCGTTGGCTTTGTGTGCTCATCTCGCGTGTCAATGTTCTCACGAAAATTAGGTAAAGCTTTCAATCAACGATGGCTTCGAAGTTAATTAATATTCAAAAAAGATAACTTTATTACAAATAAAACAAAACATAAAATTAATACAAACAATCCTAAATTATTAACAGAAGTTATTCAGCCTTCACTTTCAATTCTTTTGCTTCAGGAAAGATTGGCTTTGGAAGCAATACCTTTGGAAATCGAGTAATGTTTGAAAGATTTGAAGATATTGCAAGGAGAAAAATTGAGTAAAGTGGAAACATCATTGATGAATGAATGAGATGGCGATGAAGACAATCGATAAGACCATGAAGAAGCCATTTTGAAGCGGTATGAACTGGATTCACTTCCATTTTGAGTTCAAGATGAGATGGAAATTCCAAGAAAGCTAGCACAAATTGAGCACCAAATAGGATAATCAGCGGATGGAGGATGGCTGCGAGTAATGAAGATACTCTAAAATTGCTTTCGTGATGAATTTAAACGAACTTTACAAAATTTACTTGGAACCAGCAGGAATAATTTCAAGGATGAAAAAAGGAATAATACCAAAGAGAGCCAGAACAATGCCAGGAGAACCATTAATGAAGCTTGTAACACCAATAATCAAACCCATTTCAACAAAAAATACGAAGCGAGTGATGGTGCATTCGTCAGCTGATTCACTGAAAGCATAAACATTAGACATAAAGAAAAGAAGAAGGTGCATAATGTCCAAATATCCAAGAAAGAAACCATGCAAGTTTAGCAACAACAAAATCAATTAAAAGACTTACATATGATATAAAAATGTTGCAAGATAAAGTATTACAGGACCACCAAAAAGAATTGCAGCTTGTTGAGGCATAGAAGTTTCAAACATTGATGATGAAAAAAGAAAAGTTGTAATAAGATAAAGTCCAAGAGAGAGCAAATGATTGTAAATGAATGCATTTGGAACAACAAAATGATTCATACAAAAGTATTCTTGCAAAGCCTAAAAGTTAATCATCATATTATGATAAAGAGAAAAATGACAAAAAACTTACACAAAGACCCATGACAATAATGAGAGCACCAACAAAAGGTTCAAACATAGAAAAAGTAACAAATTTGTCAGCAAACAAGAAGTAATAAAGAAACCATGAATCATGCATCTTCTCATTCAGGTTGTTCAAAGATCGAAAGCATGCTTCAACCAAAAGAGCCATGTCTTTCATTCCCACTGTGTTCTTGTAAAGCTTTGATGGTGGATTTCCCATAACAGAAACAGATGATATTCCATACGATCCAAAAACACTATGAAGTCCATCAATTTCAGCAAAAGTTTGAGTGTAAATATTTTGAGTAAACGATTGAAGTTGTTCCATATGAGAAGGATGATGCTTTCGAAACTTGAGAGGAGCAATTCCATTATAAAGAGTCGGAAACTTCAGCTTTTCTGAAATTCTTGTAACAATGTTGAGCAAATCCAAATTCGGGTGGCGACCATTTACCTAAAAATGTTTGAAGTTAATATGAAGATAATCAAAAATTTCAAGTTTTGGTGCAACATGTGGGTTGCAAGCAAACAAGTTTAACAAAGTGTTAGAGGAGTTAGTAATCTCGTCTCCATTACAAAGACGTGAAAGACCAAAGTTCGTACAAAAAGTGGAAAAAATCAATGAAAAGAAAATGAACATACACTCGAAGACTTTAATGAAACAGTTGAAAACCTTTTTCCTTTGAAGTCGAACACAATTCCACCCATTATAAATCCAGAACGACCATCAAGAGGAGCAGCATACAGATTGGGAATTTGATGACCATAGTAAGCAGCAAGCCAAGATTCGACTCCAACTGCAGATGGATGAGCAAAAAGGAAGATGATATCACGAGCCCAATAAACTTGATCTGAAAAAGAAAAAACAAAGTTGCATTGCTTGACCATTTTCACTTTAAAAAGACATACTTTTGAAATATTCAGCCATCGTGAGAGCTAACACACCACTCATGAGATGTTCTTCATCAAATGGAATCACCATTAACATTGCTTCCACCGATGGATTCTTTTCAGTTCTCAAAATTCCAAAAATATTTTCTCCTTCTTCCATCAAGTATGGTGTCTCCAATTTGAAGCTTTGATTATAAGCTTCCAATCCAAATCCATTCAAAGTATTCATAACATAATTTTGAGCATTCCTAAAAAACAAGGCTTAGTTTTTAAAACAAAGATACAAACTTACTTTTCTTTATAAGCTTTCTTCAAACCTTGAGTAAATTTTCCAAGCGAATCATGTTTATCGAATCGTTCTGTTACAACACCAGGTAACCAAGCATTTTCACTAACATTTGTATACCCAAATAATGGTTGACAAACCATAAAATAAATGTAAACAAGTGCAGCAGCATACGTAAGGAATGAATAATATCGGAATCTTTGGACCAAGAGAATAACAAATTCTGGAGTTGCTCCTTTCTGAAGAGTCAAACGTCGAAGCATTTCTGTCTTTTGAAGATAGGAAATCAGAAGCTTGAAGCTGAAAAAATGGAAAGAAATTAGTTTGCAATAACAAAAAAAAGAAGGCGCGCAACTCGAAGAAAAATAAAAAGAACGCAAAATTTCATTCAAACAAAAAGTTAGAAACAACAATGAAGTAAAAACTTTTGGGCTGCATGTTAATTTTTTTCCATGGAATGGCAATATCGTATTTTTCGTTGCGTGAAATTTTAAAGCATTCGAAATGCTAACATTCACCGATGTTAGTTGGGATTTCCATGAAGCAATAGGCATGTTAGAATATTTCAAGGTCCATTTCTTGTATTTATGTAAGTAATATGTGTATCCATTTTAATAACCGTCAATGAAAAAGTAGTCAATAGGAAGAGAAACACATTGATTTATCGGGGTTATAAAACATAGTGAATTTTTATGAATGCACAGACAGACATCAGAGTGTTCATTAAACTAATGAATGTGTTGCAACAAAAAACTTTTTGGATTCATTGGAAGCTTTCTAATTTTTGGTGATCGATTTTACCAACATAAGTATGTTGATTATTTGTCAACTTGTATGTCCAACTTTAGATGTAATTTTTTTCTGTTTTTTTCAAGGAACACAAACTTTTTATTTTTTTGTGATCCATCTTCAATTAGCCTTGTAGCGTTTAAAGGATCAAAGTTTGGTGTACAATTTTAGCTTCAAATATGATTTATCATTTTTTAATTTTATTTTTTGTTTGTCATCCAATAAAAGTTAAAGAAGGGAATAAATAAGTAAAGCGAATAATTTAACAACAACAACCCGATTCAAAATGAAAAAAGTCCTGTTTTAACGAAGATCAAATACAATAATATTCCACCTTTATTCAGCTTTAATTTTTTCTTCATCATTTTCAGGGAATGCTGGCTTTGGAAGTAAACCCTTGGGGAATCGAGCAATGTTTGAAAGATTTGAAGATATTGCAAGGAGAAAAATTGAGTAAAGTGGAAACATCATTGATGAATGAATGAGATGGCGATGAAGGCAATCAAGCAAGCCATTCATTACCCATTTTAAAGCCGTATGAAGGGGATTCAAATCCATTTTAAGTTCAAGATGTGATGGAAATTCTAAATGAGCCAATACAAATTGAGCAGCAAAGAGGATGATTAATGGATGGAATAAAAATGTGAGCAATGAGGAGATTCTAAAAAAAATAATGCTTTTAGTTTAGTTTCAATTTTTACAAATACTCTGAAAGTTAGTTTATTTCTTTCTGCAACAAAACAAATATTTTGATGAGTATGGAAAATGTAAGTATTAGAAGGTTTATTAATTTTAAAAATGAACCTTGAAAATCTTCAAATGAACGCATAACCGAAACAAACTTTTTCCACCGCATTTTTTCAATTCAAAAGTTTTAAGATTTTTATTTTGTTATGGAGAGTCACTTACATTTTGCCTGTTGGAATAATTTGAGTAATAATAAAGATTGGTAATACACTCATTGCTCCAATAATGATGCCAGGGGAAATGCTGATGAGACTTGTAGCTCCAACAAGTAATCCAACTTCAACAAATAATGCAAAACGAGTGATCGTACATTCAGCAGCAGAGTCACTAAATATTATCGTTAATCTCTTTTTTTTGTTGAGAAAATTAATCAAAAAAAAAAAAATAGTACTTACATTGAATGTAAAAATGTTGTAAGATACAACGCCATTGGACCACCTAAAAGGATTGAAGCTTGTTGGAGGAATGAATCACCAAATGAATTTGATGAAAATAAAAAGGTTGTAATAAAATAAAGTCCCAAAGATAATAAATGATTATAAATAAATGCTTTAGGTATAACAAAATGGCTGATACAAAAATATTCTCGTAAAGCCTAAAAAAATCAAAAGTAAAATCTTTGATGAAAAATGAATGAATGGATGGAAGCAACCAAAAACAAACAAACAAAAAAGGGCTTACACAAAAAATCATTATAGCCGTGAAAAATCCAGCTATGGGCATGTAATAAGCCACCGACATAAATTTATCAGGTGAAATAAGATAATACAAAAAATATGATTGATGTAATTTTTCAAGGACATTGTTTAATGAACGAAAGCAAGCTTCAACAAAAACAGCCATATCTTGAATATCAATAACTCGATTGCGATTTGATGAAAGATAATTTCCTGTTATTGTAACAGCTGAAATTCCATACGATCCAAAGACACTATGAAGTCCATTAATTTCAACAAAAGTTTGACCATAAATATTTTCAATAAATGAATGTAAAAGTTCTTTATGGGTTGGAGGAACTTGAAGGAACCCTTGGGGAAATATTCCATTAACCAATGATGGAAAAGCAGCTGAATGACTTGAAATTTTTGCAACAACATTAACTAAATCCAAATTTGGTTGCCTTCCATTTACCTAAAATTGAGAGGCTTTGGTTTTTTTTATCCAGGAACAACTATTTTTAGGAAGGCACATTGTTGTGTGAACTTATGCCATATCTAACGCAATATTAACTCACTCCATAAAATTTTAAATTAACGCTGGAAAAATGTTGCCCAATATAATCATAAATGAATACAGCAACAATGGTGCCTGATCGACCATCAAGTGAAGCAGCATACAGATTGGGAATTTGATGACCATGGTAAGCAGCAAGCCAAGCTTCAACTCCAACTGCAGAAGGATGAGCAAAAAGGAAGATGATATCACGAGCCCAATAAACTTGATCTGAAAAAGAAAAACAAAGTTGTATTGCTTGCTTGACAATAGTAATTATAAAAAGACATACTTTTGAAATAATCAGCCATTGTGAGAGCTAACACACCACTCATGAGATGTTCTTCATCAAATGGAATCACCATTAACATTGCTTCCACCGATGGATTCTTTTCTGTTCTCAAAATTCCAAAAATATTTTCTCCTTCTTCCATCAAGTATGGTGTCTCCAATTTGAAGCTTTGATTATAAGCTTCCAATCCAAATCCATTCAAAGTATTCATAACATAATTTCGAGCATTCCTGTAATACTCCCTTATTTGTTAAACTCATCTTTTAATCCTTCTTTTAATTCGGTTATTTTCTTTTATTTTAGTTTTGTAAGTGGATAAGTAGCATGAGTTAGGGTTACTATTAAAAATGAATGTGAAGGATCAAATTCAAAGATATTATTAATCCGTTGAACAAAAAAATTAAAAAGCTTGTGAATCCTTACTTTTCTTTAAAAGCCTTTCTTAAAGATTTTGAAAATGCTGATAGTGAAGTTTGTTTATCAAATCTTTCTCTTACAACTCCAGGTAAAAATGCATTTTCACTAACACGAGTGTCTTCGAGTGATGATGGATCAGTGGCATAATAAATATAAGCAAATGCGCCTATGTAAGCAATCAAAGATAAAATTAGTGATTTTTTAACCAACAAAATTATTATTCTTGGTGTTGATCCTTTTTGAAGGGTTAATCGTCGAAGCATTTTCTGAAAGCCATTAACTGTATTCGAAGAGAAAAAACAAGATGAAAATGGATTTTTTTAGGAAGGCTTTGATAAAGCT
The DNA here is from genome assembly GCA_028622995.1 of Panagrolaimus kolymaensis. Taxonomy (NCBI): domain Eukaryota; kingdom Metazoa; phylum Nematoda; class Chromadorea; order Rhabditida; family Panagrolaimidae; genus Panagrolaimus; species Panagrolaimus kolymaensis. The sequence continues at coordinate 24,396 of JAJQJQ010000083.1, read as the reverse complement.
TTAGTGTGACTCGATTAAACTGCTCGAAAAAAAGCTGCCAAGTTCTCTAACTTCATCACTGTAAGTTCAATGAGACACTTGCATGTTTAAATAACGACTTGGTAATCCAATACTGCTTTAAACCACACAAAAAATCTTTCATTTACTCGCGTACAAAAATTAGAAAAATGAAAAAAACAATAACAAAAATAAAGACTAGAAAGATTACAGGCCAAAAGAAAAGTTTATTAAACAATAAAGAGAGCAAAGTAAATACAAAAACAATGAGAAAATAATATCAAGATAAAAAATTCGAATAACAATGGACAGAAAATAAATAGAAGAGTACTCGTATTTCCATTAAGTAGAGAAGAATGCAGGAGAAGAAGAGATAGTACATGTCAAGTTGAAAATATGGCGTTGATTCAAACAGAAAACTCAAATGCTCGTTCAGAAATAAATGGTTGATCGAAGGGATTGAACCATTGAATTGAAAATGGACCACCAAGAACAACTTGAAGATTCTTCCATTTATCATTGCTTTTACCACGTTCATTTCGAAGAGATTCGATTCCAGTTTGATCATAACATATTGAAGATATTTGAGTCCTGAAAATAGAAAGATAAGTAACAAGAAAAGTGAAAATCCAACAAACCCAAACATAACGATGGTGAAGATGGCAAATAACATTCCTTCAAAGAGGAGAAAAATAATAAGTATCGTCGTTGCTGGTGGAGTAAAGATGCTGCAGCCATGCCAATTCTCATTGATACATAGTACAAATTGCCATATCGTCCAGTATAAAGTATGAAATGAAACCAAGCTGATGTACATCTGAAAACTTTAGCTATCAATAAACGAACTCAATTAGTTACAGCATGTAAGAGTTTATGGTAGTTTCCCAAATTAACCTTTTGTAACATCTTTCAAAGAAGAAAGTGTACATACACAAAAGCGTGAATAATAATGTTTGACCAATACAAAACTACCAAACAACAAGAACAAAACACTCACCGTGAAAAGCATGAAATATTTTTGATTTCCTTCGCCAACACAATTATTCACCCATGGGCCTAAAATGTTGTACATAATTGAAGAACAAAAAAGGAGCCAAGAAGAAAAACATACAATGATGGTCCATTCGACGAATACATCGATCGCAAACAGAACAGTGATGTGCTAAAAAACAAAAAATTGAATGTATGGATAACTTAAAAACGAATGAAACACACCTCTTTCAGGTCGAACACATGAACATTTGGTACATTTAAGGAAAACTTCGCCTTTTTGACTTTCAAGATTTAAAACATGATCATCGAGAGTCCCTTTTGGTACAGTTCCAGGATTAGTCCACATTGTTTTGAGATGAGAAAACAAAGCCAAAAACCAGAAAAATTCGAATACAGCAAAGTTGAGAGATTGATGAATTGGATAATCGCTGAATGATTGCATCATTATCGTTAACACACAAAATTGACCATAACCAAGCAAACACCATGTCAGGAAGCAGCATAAAAGTCCACACACATCTTTATTCCACCATTTGAAGCCACAAAAATGATTTCTTCCAGCATATTGTTTCGGCATTTTGAATGAAATCAGTTAACTTATGAGAACTTCTCAGCGTCATAACATTTCTGTCTAAAAAATGAGAAAGTTAAAGATAAATAAGCAAAAAATTGATACAAGTAAACGCGAAACAATCAAGCAAAAGCTTCTTTAACAGAAAATTCAACGGTAAATAAAAACCAACGAAGTTTAACTAGGATTGTGGTAAATGAGTAAAATGAAAAGCTTAAAATGGTTTCAAAAGAGTAAGATCGAGTAATGCTTCAAAGAATAAAGTTGGATTTTCTTCGATTAAAACATATTCTTTAATCTAATATTAACGTATCCTTACTAATCTGCTTGAAGTTCGAACTTTCTCCTAATTCAACAGGAACTTATAGCATGCCAAGAAGTAAAAGTAGGCAATAAAGCACCTTTAGATATCAAAATTCCTTCCAAGTTTAAATTATCATCTTTATTTCAAAGAACATATAAATTACAAGAACAATCAGAAAAAAAGCATACAAATAAATTTATGCAAAACAATAAGCTAAATATAATAAGTTGATACTTTTATTGTTACAATAAACAAGACAATAAGGGTAAGCCTCAATTTCTCTATTACAATGAAAAACAAAAGAAGAAAAAACCGCATTATTCTTTATTCTTGCAAGATTCTTGTTGATGGCAAATTAGAACATTTTTCCCAGTATTAGACCAATCAGAAGCATTGCAAAAGCAGCCAAAGCAACTTGAATCATAGGAACACCATTTTCATGTCCAGCGAGAGCAGTAGATTGTTGTTGAGAAAGAGCAAGTTTGACTTGATCCTATAAAAGATTCACGGTTAATGACTTGAAAATTAATGAAAAGACATACTTGTAGTTTACGATTTTCACTTTCCAATCGTTGTTTTTCAGCTTCATAACGTCGACGTAATTCCATTCCATCTTTGCTTTTCTAAAAGAACACGATTTTAGAAAATACAATATACTTGAAAAATGAAACATACGTCTTCAACAACATCTTGTTTTGATTGTTTTGCAGAGGAATCAGTTGGCGTTGGTGATCGTTTAGATGGAGCAGCAGTAACAGGAGCAGACGAAGGAGGATTAGCATTGCCAGGTGATGAAGTATTGAAAACGACCCGAAGTTTTGAATCCATAACATCTGCAGTATTTACAGCTTTCCAAAATTCATCCACAGGAGTTAGATCGGTTGAAGCATAAGCAGATTGGATCATAAATTTGTGTTTGGCGCCTTCACGTTCAAGGATCGCTGCATCATCAACAGGTTGAAGCTGAAACAAACAAAAATAATAAAAGAATGTAAAAGCAATGAAAAAAACATACCAAAACACTTATTTCAGCAGATAAACCAGGTTTGATGACGCCTGAGTTAGGGCGGACACAGTAATTCTGAAAAAAAGAAATGCTAGTAAGAAAACATTAAAGAAATGAAAACCAACCTTAGGAGCAGTAGTTTTGACTTTGAAATAAACAATCTTGTCTGATGGATTATCAAGACGAAGAGTTGTTGTGACGACTTCGCTGAAAGCTACTAAAAATGAAGCATATTAGTACACGTGTAAAAGAATAATCAAAACAAACAAACCTTTGCCATAAGCACCATCGTTGCCATTGAAGACAATTTCTGAAGAAGGATCCAAGCGAAGAACTTGAGGGTGCTTTTCCATAGCTTCTTGGCTAAAAAAATAATATGTGAAATTACTTATAACTTGTTTCGCAAAATCAATATCAAAGAAACGATCACGCCAAGCAATAAACACCCAAAATACACAACACGCAATTGAAACAAATAAAAAACACGCTAAAATTTTCTGTGATTTATAACGATGTTAAGGAAATGAACATATTTAAAACACCTTGGAGGAAAAATGAAGGAAGCAAGAAAAAGAATGGTTCAGGAAAAAAATGCATGAAAAAAAGCTACAACAAAGTGGGAAATAGAGGGGAGTAGTAGTAAAAGCGTTGAAAAAAAGTAAGCAGCATTTTTGAAACCAAAAAAAAAGGGAAGGAAGGACGACGCACATCCAAAAAAAAAAACACCAAATATCAGCAGAGAAAAAAAGGCATAAGAAGAAAATGGAGAAATAAAGGAAAGAAAGCGAACGCTTTGGAAGAGAATGAATGAAGAAGAAAAAAATTTTGTATGTTTTTTTTTCAACGAGAACGCGAATGAATGAGAACGACACGAGAGAGGAACACGAAGCCAAATGTTGCGCGATTTGAATGAATCCATTCATTCTCCCGCTTTTTTTTCTTCTTTCTTCAGCTCTGCCATTTTTTTTTGAACAGCTTTTTTTTGCTGCTGCTTCTTTTGTTGTTTGAGAAGATACTCGTCAAACATCTTCTAAAAACATCGTGGATTTGTGGTGTTCATGTTTTAGAATCATATTATCAACTTTCTAAACCGTTTGGTAATCTTCAAAACTATGGATGCAAAGGACTCAAATGTTGGAAGAATTGCTCAGCAAATAATTGAAACTGTGACCGCCGAAGAACTTATTGGACTCCAAGCTGTTGATGATTCTCGCTTTGCTGGTTTAAATGATTCTGTATGCACATATGATGAAGTGAGTTTTTTTTTGTTACTTATATCTAAAGACAATGGCTTCAATAATTTTCAACGTGGTTCGCTAATTGATGATACTCGATGCTAAAACTTTATAACTTTTATTACTTGCTTTTTCGTATTACTGTAGTGGCATTTTGCTTGTTGCTTTCATAACTTTAACCTAATAAGCAAACTAAAGATGGAATTTTTTTTGCCATAGCCGCTATGTGTTTCTTGTAGTTTTTTCGAAACATCTTACTCTTGTTTTCTTTTGTATTGTTAGCTATAAAAGTTTGTTTTACAGGGTTACATCCGACAAGAACTATTCTCCTGCCTTACTTGTTATGAAGCTAAGAAAGAAGTCGCTGGTGTATGTTATGCTTGCTCGATTGAATGTCATGGTGATCATCAACTTGTGGAACTTTACACGAAACGTGATTTTACATGTGATTGCGGCAATGATAAATTCCAAGAAAAATGCAAACTTCAGGTATGGGTTTTGATTATTGTAGCTGCTGCTGTTTATGTACTAGCTTTTCGCGATTATTCTTGAGCATACTTTTGGCTTTCTTTTTTTTCTTCAATGACTTAATCTTATTCTTTTTAGCCTGATCGTAATGCTACAAACAAATACAACAAGTACAGCGACAACTTTTTGAATAAATGGTGTACTTGTAAGAAGCCTTTTCCGCCTGATGAAAATACTCCTGAATATGATGCTGAAATGCTTCAATGTGCTGTTTGTGAAGATTGGTTTCACAACATCGTACGTTTACTCTTTTTTCTGCTTTACTTTTATAATCAAACTCATTTTACAGCATCTTGATAAAATGCCTGAAGATGATGTTGAAGAAATTGCATGTAAAGAATGTGTTTCTCGTCTTCAATTTCTCTTGGCTTATGAAAACTTTCCAAATGAAGAACGATCAACGGATGGATGCCTTATGGAAAATCGCAAAGAAATGATGAAACAAGAAGCTCATTCTCTTTCCTTTGCAAGCAGCAAGGAATTTCGTGATGGTTTGTGCAAATGTTCTGAATGTCAGGTACGATATCCTTTACTTTTGCACCTTTGTTTTTCACTGTGAAGTTTTTTAGAAACTTTATTCTTTGAATGAATGTGAATTTCTGACAAATTATGGAGAATCAGCTGTGAAATACAACCTTGATCGCGATGCTCTTGATCTAACTATGGAAAAGAAGGATGTTGGTACAGAAATTTTGAATATTGTTCAACGAAATTTGGGTCATGATGCTGCTGTTATGGTTAAAAATGGTATCATCCTTTTTGCTAAATACTGATTTGTTTATATCTTTATTCGTTTCAGATCTTGACGTTCTCAAAGCGATAGCAGAGGATGAATTCAAGAAGATAACTACCGTGGTTACAAAAGAAGATGTCAAACGAATATTTGATCGTGCAATTGAGGTTCGAGCAAAACGTCGACGGCTGGAAGATTATTCGGATGTCGATTTTTAATAATTCTTAAATTCCGTATATCATCGGGTGTTAATGGAAGCTTTCTGCGTTGATGAAAAACTTTTTCATCCGTTGTTGCTCCATCACTTTTTGATCTTATTATAATTTGTTTCGTGTTTTCAATAAATATATGTTTCTCATTTGTTACTTCTTCTTTTCTTTCTGGACATTGTTTTTGCATCTTTGAGATACTTCGTTGTGAATTGTAATTCGATTCAATATCGAATGTTGGATGAGGAGTTTTTACCCATGAAGGGATTTCGGTTTTTTGCAAAAAGCCTGAAAGTTATCTTTATTAGTTGCGTTTTTTTTTTGTTGATTATTATCGTTTGGGCAGCATAAGTTAAATGTTATCGACTGATGGGTTAATCCAATCAAGCTTTAAGGTTGTGGTACTTAATAAAACTCAATCTGTTGTTAGGTATTTAAAGAAATCTCTCACCACTACGAATTCGATCAACCACAAATGAAATAAGTAAATTTGTTGCCATTACTGCTTGTCGATGTCTCCTCCATCCTTGATATTCCCTTACAGTTTCGCTTATGCTTTCACCGAAGAGATCCCAAAATTCGGTTTTCATTCCAAAAACTTTAAACTTGCGGTGTAATTTCCCAATATGTTCACATTTATCTGAGATAAGTTTAGGTTTATCCAAATTTTCCATTAAAAACTGTAAAAATTCAATGAAATATTTTGAATGCTTTTCAAAATTACAATATGACGTTGATGGTGTAAGACGTAACGGTATTTTGGTATTATGTTCTTGAATATAAAAGACATTTTCTAAAACCGAAAATTGTTGAAAAATGAGTTTGATTTTAGAATCTTTGAGTGTTAAACGTTTTAATATTGTTTTTCCACATGATCCATGTGAAGCTTTTGTTGACATGAGTTTCCATGCAGTTCGAAGAACGATTTTCTAAAAAAAAGGTTGTTTCATTCTTTCTTCGCTTTAATAACGATGGCACTAAAATTTGCTTACTTGATAACCATTAAGGATTCGATCTTCATCATTATCATCTGTGCTTGAAAACATTCCACTGATACTATTTGAACGACGATAGCCAATGGAAGAGCAAGATGATGAACTATTACCCATTCTGTTAGCAATAAAAGATGGCATTGTTCTTTTTTTTCTCGCGTTTTTATATTCAATGTTTGCCCTTTTTTGTTCCCACTTATTTTTTTTCGAGTTGTTTGCTTTTTAACACCGATATTGTTTCTTTTTACACTTTTAAATGCTTCCATTTTTAGGTAAATAATGCAAAGGAAAAAGCAGAAGAGCACTCCACCGCCGCCATCAACACCACCACCAGATGAATCTCCTCAACTCAAAATTGCTTCAAATGGATCAGATGATGTTGCTGTGAATACAAATACGATAGATTTGAAGTATGTTTCTGCTCTCTTTTTTCACATGGTTTAAAATGATTCAATGACGTCAAAAAACTATTTTCAGGACTTTCATATTGGCAATTGGTTTACGCCTTATTACTTCATGGTTTTTAACGGATTATTTATCACGTTCACCTGAATTCGTAACACCATGGAATTCATTCAAAAGAATCAAAGAAGCTGTTCACATGATTGATGAATACAATATTAGTCCATATGAAGGTGACTCATTTCATTTGGTATGTTTATTTATGCATCTTGATTCATATTTATAACAACGCTCAAGTTTTAGATGCCATTGCTTCTCAAAGTCGTTGGACCTTTTACATACTTTCCACAAGCCTATGTTGCTTTATCAATCTTCATTGACATTTTTACTGGTATCACTCTTCAATATGCATCTCAAACTTATTTAAGAAAACAATCCGATATCTCTGAATTTGATGCTCATCTTTATAGCAAATATGTTGGTTTAATGTAAGCTTTCGTGTATCATCAAAGACCTATGAATCTTCGATAAAACCACTCAAAAGTTTCTTTGAAATGCTTTTAACTTTTTGTTGCTATCTCAGCCTCATGGAAATGCTTGGAAGCTTTTGGCTTTATTAACTTTGCAAAATAGCCTTTTTTGTCATTTCTTTTAACATTTATTAATGGATTCTTTTTTAGGTATCTCTTCAATCCTATGACAATTGGATCTTGCGCCATCGGAAGCATTTCAACTTTGCTCAATTGTATTATTGCTATGTTTATTTATGCTGTTTTCAAAAGTATCATTTTTCCATTGTCAATCAGAACATGAATAACAAATTTTGTTTTTAGAACAATTTACTTTTGCTTCAATAACTCTCACATTGGCTGTCTTCATTTACCCATATTACATTGTTCTTCTCGCTCCTTTGATTGCTGCTGCTAAACATCAACGTTTGATAACTTCTTCAGTTCTTTTTGCTTCAACTGGAGCATTATTTGCTTTGAATTGTCTCATCGAACGTGCAACTAAATTCTTTCCTGATACTTTTTACTTTTTGTAAGTTCATTTCGTGTTTCTCCAACATCTTTATCTCTTTTGTTTTTAGCTGGTCCATTCCTGATTTATCACCAAATGTTGGAGTATTTTGGTACTTTTTTGTATTCATCTTTGATCAATATCGTCAATTCTTTGTTTGGACTTTTCAATTAACGGCTGTATTACCATCGATTCCGCTTTCAATGACATTGAAGTGAATGATTTTTCATTGATGTTTTAACCATATCACAATTCGAATTTTAGGAAGGATCCTGCTGTATTAATATTTGCTTGCCTTGGACATGTCACCGTTTTATCTTCATATCCATCATATGCTGAAGCTGCTGTTTTGCTTTCTTTGTATCCAATGTTTCCAAAGTTGCTTCGATGTTGGTTTTTGATTTTCCTTTTGCTGTTGCAAGTAATGATCCTTTGTTTTAGACTCGCGCTACACTTTAATTGGCTTCAGCTCTATTGTTGCTGCGTTTATATTAGCTCCCATAATGTGGAGAATGTGGATGATTACTGGATCAGGAAATGCAAACTTTTATTTTGCTATCATCATCGTTTACATAATAGCTCTGGTATGTTTTTACTTTTACTTTGATCCACTTTATCCTTTCGTTTTTAGTCATTTCTCATCGTCGATATCATGTACAACTATGCTCGATTCGAATTTGCTGAATATTGTGCTAAAGAAGGAATAACAAATGCTGATAAAATTCCTGAAGAATTTGCCATTCAAGGCGTGATCCCATTCATCCCTGGTGCTGCATCAAAACTCAATTTATCTTCTTGATCCTTATTTATTTCATTGCTTTATCTTTTGTATGTATACGGGAATTTTATTTTATGTAAATGTAAACTTTGATTGTAAACTTGTTAATAAATATGTTTAAAAAAATTTTGTGTACAAACATAAATTGATTATTTTCCAAGCCCAGTTTTTCCTGTTTGAGTAATATTTGCTCGAGGACGAATATTAAAAAGAAGTTTTCTTTCAATAATGGCTTCAATTTCACACTTATAATCTGCTTCTTTCGTGGATGATTTTCTTGCTGTTTCTTTATCCAATAAAAGCAAAGGCTTTTCAAGATCCACAAATTGTCCTTCATATAAATTGTTTGCAATCTTTATAAACGCTTTAGCATCTTTCCATTGAATTTCACCAAAATCCATTTCCGAAATATCATCGTTAATGGTAAATGTGCCTTGTAATTCAATCAAGGTTAATTCTTGGAGTCCATTTCTAAAATCAAACTCACGTGACAAGGAAATCAAAGGTTTTTTATAAACTAAACTTACTCATTTGGAATAAGAAATACCTGCATTTTTTGAAGGTTTAGAAATTAAGGAAATAAAGCAGCTCAATAATTTTTTTATCAAACAAATTGAAGGTTTGAAATCCCCAAGAAGAAGAAAGAAAGAAAAAATCAAATAATAGAAAAGCGCGCTTTTTTTCTTGCAATTTAGGAAGGAAAACAATCAAATACCAGTCAATAAATAATAAATCAAACAAAAGGGGAGAGAATTTTAGGGACAAAGGTTAATGATAAAAAGCAAAATGAGTTAAAGCAAAGGTTTATGGTAAAAATAAAAATAATATATTCATAAAAAGCTATGGCTTTAGCTTTTTACTTTTGATACACCAGTAATCAAATTTGAAATTGTAAAACTTAAAGGCTGGTTTTCATACTGTACTAATTTTTGATAATAATAAACAAAATGAATGCAGGATATCATCAGCTTATATCGGTTTTTTTTGTTGGGTAAAAATGGTGAATGAGCTTAAAGCAATTTTATTAAACGACCTTCAAGTTTTTTTCGTTGCTCAAAAGCTCAACAAAATTTATGCAATAACTCCTTCCAATGATCTTTATTAACTTTTTTTATTTGAAAATGCCAAAAGTATCATCCAAAAAACTTGATATCTTCTTATTTATTGCTTCTATTAACCCAATTATTTTTTTCATGTTACAAAAAATCCTAAAAGTATTTCAGCTGTTTTTTTTTTGATTCAAAAATCTCCAAGAAGAAACTATTACTTGTAGATTAAAAATTATTACAATGCCGTCCATGAACTGAAGTCATCTTTTTGCCTCTCGATGTGTTTTGCCAATGACACCCAATCTTGAAGCATTTTTTTGCTTCTTGGTTTTCCCACAAAATTTTGCCCAAAAGGCTTTTGGAGCAATAAAAAAGAGTAATTGAAGCATCAAATAGATAGGAATCTAAAAAGTAAAAAAAATTAGTTTTTAAGGGGGAATGGTGGTTATTTTATTAAACTAAATGTTTTATTTAGGATTTTTGTTTTATTGTTTTAACTTTTGAAAAGAGTTCAGAAAAACAAATGAAAAAAATATAATTAAAATATTAAAAGCAAGAATGGAAAGAAAAAAATCAACTTGATTCATTCACAAATAAAAAAAATAAGAAAGAAAAAAGTGTTTTCAAATTTTTTTAGCTCGATAATATCAACAGCATCGATAAAAATAACGTTTCGACGTCAAGAAAAAGCGTAAAATTTTTTGTTTTCTTTTTTTCACTTCTTTTTTTTTGTTTTATATTTTTTTTTCTTCGCAAAATTCCTTCCCCGAAAGAAAAAATAAAAATAAAAAGTGATTTTTTTCTTCTTCTTTGTTCAATGTTCAAGTTTTAGATGCCATTGCTTCTCAAAGTTATTGGACCTTTTACAAACTTTCCACAAGCCTATGTTGCTTTATCAATCTTCATTGACATTTTTACTGGTATCACTCTTCAATATGCATCTCAAACTTATTTAAGAAAACAATCTGATATCTCTGAAGCTGATGCTCATCTTTATAGCAAATATGCATATTTAGCTCAAATTCCCAAAGAAAAATCGGAATAAAATTCATTTTCCGAGAATTTTTGATAAAGTTGTGATGGATGATTGCGATTTAGTTACTCGACAATATAAATTACCTAAAATTCCAGCAAGGGTTTCCATTGACGACATCATAAATGAAGTAATTTCTTTTTTAAAATTTTTAAATTATTTTTGCTAAGTTTTTTGTTTTAGTATTTATTGGCTTTCCAAGAACCTGAAAACACTGACGATTCCAAAGTTCAAGAAAATATTAATGCTTTGATTAAATTTTTCAATAAACTGGTTAATATTGGAGTTTTATATAAATTTGAATTTGTTCAACTTTTGGATCTTCTTAACGAAAAACGAAGAAACATTGGATTACCCGATCTACCCATAAAAGATTTAATGGGACAAGATGATATGAATGGTCTTGATAGTCCATTGAGCGAAGAAAATAAAGATGACCCTGATGTGGCTTTTAAACTACCTACAACAAAGCAATCCAAATCAACCGAAGCCACAGTCGAAGGAGAAAATGAAAAACAACAACTTCGAGAAACATGAAATAAAAAACCAGATGCCCCTGCTCCGGAACCCACTAAAGTTGTAACAAAGCCAAAGAAAAAAAAAGTTGCAAAATCAGAAAATTGTGAGTTGAATTAAAAAAGAAAAAAATATTTATTAATTAAAGCTGTTTTTTAGTTGAAGATGAAAATAATTTCAACTTCGCAATTCTTATGGATTTGTTCATTTTGTTCGATTTTTCTATCATTACAATTCTTTGTTGAAAAACAAAACCTTTGCAAAAGCAATTTACACCGATCATGCTGAACTCATCAACGACATCATTGAGTTTCTATGTTTGCGAGCTAAAGAATATTTTAAAGTTTAAGAAAATTATGAAATTGCTACTCCTGCATATCAACGACAAGCTTTTTCACATTAATTTGATGGTTTTAAACTTAACTTTATTCTAACAGTTTTTAATTTTTTTTAATGTGTCTCGAAATTTTTTTTTTTGATCTCTTTTATACCTCTTTTTCTTCTTCTCTAAATTAAATATTTGTAATTACACGCGTGTTATAATTAAGAAGGGTAAAAATAAATGTACGCAATCTATTGCAGTTTTATTTTATTATTTTTTAAAGAAAAAATGGGCAGTTTTTTAAAATGATTTTTATTAAATGCTTGGTTATGAATTATAATAATAAAGTTAAGTTTCTTTTCTTTTTTCATTGCATAAAAATAATTATGGCTACTATGAGATTGCATATCATTGATGAATAAATAAAAAATCTGTGAAAAATGGTTTTGAATGACACCCATATTGTCATGGATATTTTACAAAAGAAGTTTCATATTTTTCAAAAAAATATTTAATAATTTCGCGCTTTAATGGTCACATTTGATTAACTCATTACACCTTTTTTGAAGTCCATAACCACATAGCCCCAAAGAAGAATGTTTTGATGATGAAGAACTTCTATTATTAAAAATTATTTTTACACTTGTTTGTAGATGGATGCATTCTGAGCCATTTACACAATGGTAAACCGAACTATATTATAGAATGAAATCATTAGTCAACATCTGAACCAATGTATAAGATTTCTTTTATTTAAATTATAAAGAAAAGAAAAAAAGACATTTAATTAAAATATTCAAAACAAGGATGATAAAAGAAAAAGCAAAGTAAAAAGCAACTTGATTGCAACTAACGGCGAAGAAAGTTGTTTTGGTTTTTAATGGTAAAAAAAATCGAAGCGATTACACAAAAAATTTTCATTTTCGCCGATATGTTGTTTTTATCAATGCGTTGTTGTATCTTTTTATGAACTAAAAAAAATAAGAAAATCTCTTTTCTTTTTTTCATTTGTCTTGCAATCTCTTTTGCTGGTGCTTGATTTTTCTTTCTTTTGAATATTTAAATTAAATGTTTTTTTCATTCCTTTTTTTTGAATTTTAATAAAAACAGTTGATGCCCATTACAGTGATGGCGAAAGCTTTAAAGTAACACCCTACCTAGAGGAAAAAGTTTATTTTTTTTTAAAATTCTTATATAATTGTATAATTTCAACAAGAAGTTCAGTAGCCTCTTTCATCAAATAGTGTTGAAATCATTATGAATGATTATGTTAAAAGATAAAAATTTTATACTTTCTATTTATTTTTTTATGAAGCTTCTTTTTTTATTCAAAGATTTTGTAGAAATTTCTTTGTAAAAATCAAGGAAATAATGCTTTCCAATAAAATTCAACTGTAAATTATTATTGCTTAGAGTTTATGTTAGCCTTTTTTGTTCTAATTTTTATCTCCCAATAAAAAAATAGTAAAATAATACTTTTAAGTTTCATCCATGTTAATATAAAAGTTGCAATATATGTATGTTTTTTAGTGACATTTTAGACATAAATATTTTTTAAAAGAAAAAATTGTTTTCTTTTTTCTCTTCGAAGAAGTTCTCTTTTTTTTGTTTTAGGAGAAAGATTGGAATTATCGTCGCATCTCAATTGTAATTTATTATGCTAATTTTTTTAGGTTGAATTTTTGGAAATAAATCTTTTACATCTTTTTTTCAATAAAAATCGCGTTGATATCTGGAGTAATCAGCAAACAAACAAGAATGCAAAGCTTTTATTTTTTCTTTTGGAAAAAAGTCGCTGTTTTTTTTGTGTTTGTGGAGAAAAAAATTAATAATAAAAAATAAAATGAAAAAATACAAAAAAAACGTTACGCTTTTTCTTGACGACGACCTATTGCTTTTTGTGAGAAAAAAAGAAAGAAGATCTCTTTTCTTTCGTTTATTGAAATCAAGGTGCTTTTTCTTTTTTTTTATCATCCTTGTTTTGAACAACATATTAAGAGAAGAAGAGGAAAAAAAACAGAAAACTTGAAAATCTTTGTTCATATACTTCATCGCCTTCAACTTCCGCGACTTCTGAAGATGAATGCGAAAAAATAAGGCGGCAAGAAGTAATTAATCAAAGAACAAAATGAAGTAAGTAATTTTTGAAACAAGTTTTCATAAATTTAGTTGGAAAAGATTCAGATTTATGGAATAAATTTTTACAAAAATATGGCGAAGCATAAAAGCTACGATAAAATTATTAAAAATAAATGAAAAAAATAAAATATAATTCAATTCAAAATTGATTGAAATTCAATTTTCAATTTGAAATTAAACCATTTTTAAGTAAAAAAAGAAGCATACGATGAAAATAAAACTTTTGAATGGCGCCGAAATCAATTGTTCCATCCTCAATATTCTCAAGTTTATGGATTTACTTTGAAAGTTGATAAAGAAATAAAAAAGTTATTTCTCAAGCATATACAAAAAGCTGGAAACGTTATTCAGGTTAGTGCTGTTACAGGGTTTTAAAGATCTCCACTATTTAGGCATCGCTCCACTATCTCAAAACAAAAAATAGCCATCAAAAATGGGTATTTTTGTTTCAAAATTGATCCAACGTTTTTCTGAATATGTGAAAAGTAAATTATTTTTTTCAAGCGATACAGTAATTTTTTGATTAGCATATTTATCAAAATGTTTTAAAAAATGGTTTGAATAAAAAATTGTCATAAAGCTTCCATGGCTTCATTTGATAATGAAGCTATTTTCGATAATGAGCAACAAAATAAAAATGAAACTATCATTGCCGGATTATTTTGATTCGGCGGATCCCTCACATGCAACATCAACGTATTCCATGGAATTTTAACGAATTAATTCTGTCACACAAGAGGAAACAATAACTGGAAAAGAATTTTATTAAAAGGAACCAAATTTCGGTTACGAACTTCAGCAACATGGAGTTATTGTGACTCCAATGACCCCATTTTTTACTTTTCTGTTCCCAAATTCCAATGAATTAACTTCAACAGCAGCTACTTCTTCACCCGTCGATGATAAATTTCTCGATTGTTCAGAAATTACAAATGTTTCCATAAAGGGAAAATGCACTGATACTGTCGAAGATAAACGAATGAAAAGGAAACGATACTTCCCAAATTTAGGCTTTAATACTCCTATAATCATCTTTGACTCTCCTCGAATTAAAAAAAAATGTTGTTGTTGTCATCATTAATCGAAATAAAATACATTTTATGTATACAAAAACCAAAACGTTTCGGTAACATATTTATTCGAATACATAAGAGAGAGAGAGATTTAGCTTTTACTTTGACTAAAATAAAATCTTCAATTTTCTATTCTTTGATTTTTTTAAAAGCTTTTTTTTATTTCTCCTTGTTTTTTTTATTTATTTTGATTCAATAAATATATTTTGTTTTGGATTAAATTTTTAACGTTTTCAAATGAATATGGTTAGTTAAGAATCCCATAACAATCACATTGACTTTAATGTTGTTATTTTTCGTGCTCTTGTTTGTATCCCTCTTTTCTTCTTGCTTTAAAGTTTCGTTTCATCCAACATTTTTTTTGGGCTTTGGTATCTTTTTTCGCCTTTTCTTCGTTTATGAACATTAAAAATAAAATCTCATCTATTTTTCTTTAGCCTTTTCCTTGATTTTTCTCTTTTTCTTTTTTTCAATTAAAATTTATGCTGTAATTTTAACAAGCTATTTCTTTTTGTTGAGAAACATTTTTATTTTATCGATCGCCAGCAGTTTAGTTTTTTTTTATTTTGGATGACATCATTTAGTGCCCAATTTTTTTTTTAAAGGATCGACCTTCTTCTTGTCGCTTTCTTTTTTCCTTAGTTTTTCTTTTATCAAAGAGCTTCAAATAAGCTTCTTTTTTTTGAATGAACAACATAAAGAAGAAAGCCAAAGTCAAAAAATAAAGTGTTTTAAAAAAATAAGAATAAAGAATGAGTTTGAAAAATTTTATGTTTATAATTTTTATTATTTTAAATTTTTTTTTGTTCATGGATTAGAAATTCGAATAGGTATGTTTGTAAAAAAAATGTTTCATTTGTCAAAAGTTTTTGATTTTTCACATTTTCTAAGTATAATTCAAGGTTCTGAATCCCGAGCATGGCATAATTATGCTCGACAAGTCATTGATGAATAAAATAATGCAAATGCATTTAAAAGTGAAATAACTTTTTCTTTAATTGCCCCAAGTGAAAGTTTTATTCCTTCGGATGATAAGATATAATTCAAAGAAAAGTTTCGGCAATAATTATTTGTCCCGAAACTGAGGCGGTGGATGAAATATTATTAATTTATTCTATGTGTGATCGATTTAAAATTACTTGTATTACTGCAGACACTGTTTCACCATTAAGCGAGTTTTAGGATTGGATCTTTCTAAAAGATGGGGTCGTAATTAATATTTGTCTGTTGTCGCGAGTTGCGATTGTTTCTTTATTGTTACTAGAAAAGACGCGCGCCTTCGGCGCGCCAGTAACTGCATAGTACATTATGTTAAGATAGAAAACGGTGTTGCCGAAATAAAATTTATTACAAAAAAATATTCATACATTGATATATATAATAAAAAACAAAATACATGGATGATCATAAAGTCCAAGTTCAAGAGCAACATTTCCTTTATTACTTTTATGCTCAAAAAAAGAGTTTTCATTTTTTCGTAATCACTTTGTATAAATTTCTGAGTAAAGTTGATGATCAAAATCATTTGAAGACATTCATTTACCATTCATAACAGAAAATAGACATAACAAATCTGAAAAAATAAAAGATTATATTTTGTCTAATTAAATTTTAAACGACTTACCGTTGATAAAACATACAGAACCCCAAGCTTGGGGTGCTGCATCCCACAACAAAGGCTATGCTCCTTGATTATTTAATTTAGTCTACTTTAAATTTATACATATTTTATATTTAGTTTATTCGATGATTTCCTTATAAACATAATTTTTAACCGTTTGATTTAGCCGCTGTTTTCCTAAATATAGTTTTAATGCACTCCAACGTTTTACTCGCGAACATGCTACATACATTTGACCGTGGTTGAAAACATCTTTCCTTAAATCAATCCCTGCGTTTTCGAATGTTCCTCCTTGAGATTTATTTATAGTTATGGCAAAAGCAATTTTTATAGGAAATTGACGGCGAGATAAAGTGAAGGGGTAACTTTCTTCGTTATATAATAGAATTCTATGAATGAAAACTGTCTCACCTTTTTTATCGCCTGTCAATATCTTACATTGTAAAGAATGATTTAGTAAACCCATCACTAAAAGCCTTGTACCATTGCATAGACCCTCAGATATGCTCAAATTTCTAATAAGCATTACAACGGTATTTTTACGTATTTTTAATTCATGTGGTGGTAGAGAAGTGGGATTGAGACTATTTAGATATTCTTGAGTTAAAAGTTCTTGCATGCCTTCCCCATCAACTGCAGTATCAATGCTTGTGTAAACTTTTTCGGTAGAAGCTTGCAAGAGTTGAACTACTTCCTGATTCAATTCGTCTACATCGGCGTTTCGTGCAGATAAAATGACTGAATTAGAAACTTCTTCAAAACGATTTTGTTGTATTAGCATGCTATAAATTTCTTCAACCAAGCTATTTTCCGTAGTAAGTTCTAATGGTACTTCCATATTATCGTTCTCATCATTTAATTTTCCTTCACCTATTTGCAACAAATAATTAGCAAATTCTGTTTCTTGAGGATCTGCACGCATATTTTGGCACAAAGTAAGTTTTTCAAAATGCTCCCAAAGACAGCTAAATTTAATTGACAAACTTATGCATTCTGATCGAGTTCCATTTTTTCGAACTGGTAATAATTGCCGAAAATCACCCCCAAGTATTACAATTTTTCCACCAAAAGGTTCATCAAGTTTTGTAAGATCTCTTAAAAATCTGTCCATAATTTCAAGCGCGTATTTTGGTGCCATTGGTGTTTCATCCCAAATAAAAACATCTGTCTTTTTTAATTTTTCAGCTTGTTTGCAACAGGGAGTTAAACTTGAATTTGAATCAGAATAAAGAGGAACAGGCAATCCCAATGTTTTATGGCAAGTTTTTCCTTCAGGTAACAAAATTGCTGCAACACCTGTGAAAGCCATTGTTTGTACGATTTTACCCTTAGCTCGTAACATATGCCATATTGTTTTATATACATACGTTTTACCAGATCCTCCAGGACCATCAATATAGAAAAGTTTTGGAATAGGGCCTTCGAACATTTCAGTTAACATTTTACTTGAGTTTAAGATTTTATCAACGATATTTCTTTGTTCACTATTTAATGTTGAATACATCTGTTCACCAATGCGTTCATCCAAAATAGGATCGTAAACATCATAATCTGGGTCGAATATAACATCTTGATTCATTGTTGGAAAATCTTTTAAACTTTAATCTTCCTTTTCCAACAATTTGCTAATTTCCCGATATGCTTTTTGAATGGCTATTTCAATAGGATTATCTCTTGCAAAGTCATCGGCCATATCTTCTTTAAATTGTTCCCATAAATCTTGTGGGGATAAAGGATGGCAATGAATCAAAAGTCTTACGAATAATGAACGCATCTGATAAGGCAACATGGAAACACGCGCTTCTTCAAGAACTCGATACCATTCTTTGTCATCTTCGACAAACCCTAATTCCAAGCAAGCTTCGGTAAAAGTTTGGCAAATTTTCCCATCAACCGTTTTTAAATTATCATAACTTTCTGCACCTTTAATATGATTTAGGAGGATTCGAAGATGGAAAAGTTCCTGGTTTGTGGGACTTACATTATACATTCTACCGATAACATTAAAATGTGATTTTCTAATATCCCATTGGAATTTCTTCTTATTTTTGGTACCATCCGAATTTGTTAAAATTTGATTAGAAACAGGTTTCCATGTGTAATGTTCGGGTATTTCAGCGTAAAGGAAGTTTTTAGCATTAATATCTCTTTTATTTAGCTCAAAGTAATCAAATAGCATCGTTTTTGCGTCTAAAGCAGCTTGTAAGCTTTCCGTATTATCAGCGTCAACAAAATTTACTGTTTGTTCATTAAGTAAATGAAGGGGTAATCTAGTTATGGAATGACTTTGTTTATGCAATTCATAACCGAAAATGCGCCAAGCTGCTTCTGCGGCACCCATATATCGAGTATTTAAAAATGATTCACATTCGTCATACTGAACAACCCCATCTACAATTTTAATGGCAGCTGAATCATGACCTTTAAAAATATATTTATAAAGATATTTAACCGCTTTTATAGATGAAACAACTTCAACGTTAATGTGACAATTCATTAAAAGAAACAAATTTGGACAATGTGGAACAACATATTGATTATCCGCGACAAATCCTGATGATTTTGTTACTGATCGACTATTATTTGGTCGTGCGTAAGTTGGGTACGCATCTTCATCAAGCGTAGTTTCTTCTTGGAAATTTTTAGGAAAATGTTTTGAACAATGACCGTCTTTTTCACACCGAAATCCGCAAGGGCCATGTATCATATGAGTTGAAACTAAATTAAAAAGGTTTGGAAATTTCTCAGGATCCGGTAGCTGAGCGCTTATATAACGATCGATAACTTCTGCTGTTCTCATTTTATAATCACCTTGTAGTGTGACTAATAAATGTGCATGAGGAAGACCCCGTTTTTGAAATTCGATGGTGTAAACAAACGCTTTACAATCGCCAAAATAACCTTTTTTTTCGATTAAATCAACAACGTAATCTAATTTCTGTTTAAAAACTTTCGCCACTAAATCAGGCCTATCAGAAGAAGTTTGATTTGGTAAGAGATTTTCAATGATTTCTGGCCAGTTAGGATTACATGTCATTGTAATGAATAAATCGGGTTTTCCAAGTCGTCTAACAATAGTCATAGCGTCTTGATAAATTTGTTCCATGTAACGTGGTGAGCCTGTGTGTGTCGAAGGTAAAATAATTTTTGTCCCAATGGTAGTTGCATTATTTTCAATTTGGTGTTTTTTCATGAAGTCATCAATGTTTGTATAATTATCTCGAAAAATTTTACTTTGGTTGTTCCTGAGATATTCAACTCGTTCTTTAATAATTTTTAATGCAGTATCAACTAACCATTGTTGAAAAAGCCTTCCTCCATGCAAAATAGCGTTAAATTCACCGTTCCGAATAGCGATATGAAACTTGGCATAAGCATTACGGGTTATCCTTTTGTTTGAGAATAGCTTTGTCATTTCGTGGTGCCAAATCGGTTGTCCATGAGGAAAGAAAATTGGATAAAGCCATGGCTCAACGTTTTTATCTAAAGCATTTACTGTTTTAAGTTTTCTGCCTTCTTTGTAGTAAACCGTTACGTAAGAATCAGGGATTTCTCCGTCATCAGTTGTAGCAAATACTGCGGCTACTTCATTGGATGTTTGCAAATTAAAACGTCTTGGATCAACACCGGGTTTTAAACCAAAATGAAGTGATAAATTTAAAGGCTCTGTATTATTTTCTGCAGCTAAGTTTTGTTGCATTTGATATTGTTCAAATAACATTTGGAAAGCGTGGGCTTGACAGTTTATGCGGCTCAAAGTTTCAGCTAAAGTTATTGTTATATCACGATTTAAGTTTGAAAAAGTGTTTAATCGGGTTTCTACTGCTTCAAGTGGATCTACAATATAAAGCTGAGCGTATGATCTAACCTCGTCTTCTTTGTTTTGCAAAGCTGTATTAATTTGGTAATAAATTTGTCCTTGAATAACAAAAGAATATGGACCCGGCCTGTTTATTCCGAAATTTACTGTATTAGCGTTAAAAGAAGCCAAAGCATGTACATTATTATACCTTCTAATGTTATCGCGAAACTCTTGAATATCAAAAAGTTTTTTTAACTCTTCGGGGTAGGGGAGTTGTGGAGGAAAAATAATTGTACCATGTTGACAGCAATTGTTGAAAGAAAGTCCTTTATTGCTTACTTTCTCGCTTTCGAAATGACTGGCACTACAATGTTTACAATTTTGATTCATTGGGCCGAGATAATGCTGTGCCATGCTATCGTCAATAGTTTTGCCACCTGATGTTATTTGTCCTTGGGGATTGCGACTTCGCCTTTTAATGTTTTTGTTTTGTTCTCTTTGCATTGTCCTTTGATCTTCGTTAAAATTTGTTCTTAATTGTTGCATCCGGTTTCGTGTTTGTTCTCTTACTTCATCCTTTTCCACCTCTGTTCTTTGTGATCTTCTATTTCTATCTCTTTCTAATTTTTTTCTTTTTAAATCTTCTTGATGAGTAGCCTCTTGTGAAGCAGTTCTTTTAATACGTGGTCTTGTCATGTAGAGAAATAGGAAAATTAAATGAAACTATAAGGATATGTTAAAAATGTATGCTTGTAATAATATGCTTGTAATATGTAAAATGAAATATGTAACGTGTAATATGGAGTAGTTTAACTCTATAGAGACGCACTAAACCGCGTAACAAAATTTGATATAATCGTAGCAAAAACGCAAAGTCACCTTCCTCAAGCAAGCTAAAGACTAAAAATGAAAAAAATGGCGTCACTCTCATGCTTTTATCGATTTTTGAAGATTCATGCAAATTTTTTAATATACATGCTTCATGAAATCCTAAATTTGAATAGAAAGAAAGCGATTTTTATTTTCATTCTTCTGTAACTTTCCCATGAATAGTTTCCAAGCGCGCACTGACAATGTTTATTGTTGGAAAGGATTTCATCATCATGTTTTATTTTATTCATCCTGCTTTATTTGCATTATTTTATGCTTCAAATATTCTTTCTTTCAACTGCAGCCCATTTAAAGAATCGCCTCAAATATTCGACGGCGCTTGAGAGTCAGTTGTTTCAGTTTGCTTTAACATCCAACCGGCTGTAAACACTGACTAGAAGCGGGCGGTCATAAGCATGCGCCATCTGCCATTTTATTTTAGGACAACCAGCGCCGATTCAAGCCACCATATTTAAAAGATTATATAAGCTCTCAAGCATTCCTCTCACATATTATAACTTTCCTTGTAATTTCTTTTACTCGTTCTTTTTATTTATTGTTTCGTCGTGTTAATATTTATCGTTCCGATTGAAATAATAAAGGTTTAATTACCCAAGTTTGAGGTACCACATTCGAGCATCCAGGCATCTCTCACATAACAAACTAACCTCAATCCTTACTGTTTTCAAGACATCTGTTTAGAATATAAAAAAAATTTTATTTTAAAATTTTTAAGAATTGTAAATTCTCAAAAAACCTTGATTCACTTGTTTCTTTTTTTAAGAAATGTTCTTTTGATTTTATTGATTAAATAATATTTGCGAAAGCTAAAGAAAAGAAGACCTGTTTCTTTTAACAACAATGATTTTGATAAAAAAAACTTAGGTAAACAGCCGAAACTTTTTTCTGTGACTTTTTTAAGGTTTATTTTACAAAAAGTTATTAAAATTCCATAAGAAAAAAAAGTTTTCTTTTAATTTTATGAATTTTGTTGAAATATTCATTTCTTTCTTCGTAAGAATGAAATAGGCTTCCAGCTCAATAACTTTTATCTAAAATATTTTATGCTACTCTAAATTTGTTACAAGTATAACAAAACCCCAAATTAATTTGGTTGAAATTCTTTTCTTCTCACAAACCAAGATTCTCAAGCCATAACTGAAATTACGGATTTACTTTCAATTTGACATAATCAACGTGAAACTCGAATCCCCATTTTAAACGTTCTTCATCTTCCGCCCGATTCAAGCCATTATGAAGCATTATTAAAATATGTTCGAGAACAATTAAAACAAACTAACATCATTGTTCATACTCAAGATATTTGAACTATTCATTCCATTTTATTTGCCGCGAGTTTGTTAAATATGACTGAAAGAAGTTTTTCTTTTATGTTTACCAATTCCGTAAGTTTAGTAGTTATCGTATAAAAGTTTTGTTTGTCAGCGAAATTTAAAGTGCGCCTCCATTTAATATGAGAAAGAAACTTGTGTCATTTGATCTCCTGTGGGCTCTTTATCGCCGGTAAGATTAAAAAATTTTTTTTGAATAAGCGAATTCATTTATTTATTTTAATTTCGTGATTTTTCAAAAATCTGACCACCATAAACGTTGGCTCGGTTCATGGTTGGTGAAATTTTTTTTTGTTGCATTTTTTGACTTTCAAAAGTGTTTGATCATCGAATTTCGTTGTTTTTTAAACGTAATAAAATATCTGTGATTAGTGAATCACATATTTTGATCGTTGTTTAAGCATAATTTTAAGAGTCAAAGATACTCGACTTTATCAATCCCTGCTTTCACTCTTGTTTGATGATAAGATTTTCTTATAATCGAGTTGTATTATCATCTATTGTTAAACGTAAACAAACATTTGAACGACGTTTTTTACTTGCTTGCTTGCTCTTAGGAATGCTGCTGGTAACTTTGGTAAACTCATTTTTTTATTGGCTCATCTGGGTTTTTATTTTTTTCTCGCACAAACACATGTTTCCTCTAAGCGTTTATGTTGCTTAGGCTTAGGCTTAGGCTTAGGCTTAGGCTTAGGCTTAGGCTTAGGCTTAGGCTTAGGCTTAGGCTTAGGCTTAGGCTTAGGCTTAGGCTTAGGCTTAGGCTTAGGCTTAGGCTTAGGCTTAGGCTTAGGCTTAGGCTTAGGCTTAGGCTTAGGCTTAGGCTTAGGCTTAGGCTTAGGCTTAGGCTTAGGCTTAGGCTTAGGCTTAGGCTTAGGCTTAGGCTTAGGCTTAGGCTTAGGCTTAGGCTTAGGCTTAGGCTTAGGCTTAGGCTTAGGCTTAGGCTTAGGCTTAGGCTTAGGCTTAGGCTTAGGCTTAGGCTTAGGCTTAGGCTTAGGCTTAGGCTTAGGCTTAGGCTTAGGCTTAGGCTTAGGCTTAGGCTTAGGCTTAGGCTTAGGCTTAGGCTTAGGCTTAGGCTTAGGCTTAGGCTTAGGCTTAGGCTTAGGCTTAGGCTTAGGCTTAGGCTTAGGCTTAGGCTTAGGCTTAGGCTTAGGCTTAGGCTTAGGCTTAGGCTTAGGCTTAGGCTTAGGCTTAGGCTTAGGCTTAGGCTTAGGCTTAGGCTTAGGCTTAGGCTTAGGCTTAGGCTTAGGCTTAGGCTTAGGCTTAGGCTTAGGCTTAGGCTTAGGCTTAGGCTTAGGCTTAGGCTTAGGCTTAGGCTTAGGCTTAGGCTTAGGCTTAGGCTTAGGCTTAGGCTTAGGCTTAGGCTTAGGCTTAGGCTTAGGCTTAGGCTTAGGCTTAGGCTTAGGCTTAGGCTTAGGCTTAGGCTTAGGCTTAGGCTTAGGCTTAGGCTTAGGCTTAGGCTTAGGCTTAGGCTTAGGCTTAGGCTTAGGCTTAGGCTTAGGCTTAGGCTTAGGCTTAGGCTTAGGCTTAGGCTTAGGCTTAGGCTTAGGCTTAGGCTTAGGCTTAGGCTTAGGCTTAGGCTTAGGCTTAGGCTTAGGCTTAGGCTTAGGCTTAGGCTTAGGCTTAGGCTTAGGCTTAGGCTTAGGCTTAGGCTTAGGCTTAGGCTTAGGCTTAGGCTTAGGCTTAGGCTTAGGCTTAGGCTTAGGCTTAGGCTTAGGCTTAGGCTTAGGCTTAGGCTTAGGCTTAGGCTTAGGCTTAGGCTTAGGCTTAGGCTTAGGCTTAGGCTTAGGCTTAGGCTTAGGCTTAGGCTTAGGCTTAGGCTTAGGCTTAGGCTTAGGCTTAGGCTTAGGCTTC